>VYZT01001988.1:179350-230286 GCA_013400735.1 Pomatostomus ruficeps
CGCCGCGGCCGCCCCCGGCCGCCGCCGAGCCCCCGGAGCCGGAGCCCGGCGGGCGCTACGAGGCGGTGGTGCCGCACTGGTTCTACTGCAAGGTCACGGACACGCGGGAGCGCTGGGTCCCGTTCAGCGCGCAGGACTCGGAGCGGCTGGAGGAGGCGCACGGCGCAGGTAGGGCGGGATGGGCCGGGCGGGAGCATCGCCACGGGCGGGGGTCCCACGGCGCCTCCGGCCTCCCGCTCCTACCGCCGCTATCTGTCAGTCGCCCTCTGGTTTTGCATCCCACGTCCCCGCTCTTAAATCGCCGTAAGGAATGGGCCTGGTGAGGTTGACGGGGGAGCATCAGGTGTGTGCTTGGGGGAAGCGCTGCCTGGGTACCAGGGGAAAATTCCCCAGACACATCCGTGGCTTCCACCTGGGATGCTAGATCTTCCCTCGAGGAATTTTAAATTTGGACTTTTTTGGCCATGTGCCTGCTCCCAATAACTGAGCCGTTCGGATGCATCAAATGATCTGACCCCATTCAAGTGATACTGCTCTAAATTATATAAAATCATACTGCAGAGCACTCTCTGGTGAGGCTGCGAGAACGCTGGCAGGAATTCTGCTGGGAGATTCCCCACAGCATGAAGCTGTGCCTGCTCTGGGAGCAGGGATTGGGGGTCAGCTCTGAGCCCTGTGCTGAGGCCCTTGTGTGCCAGGTGTCACCCTGTGTGCCACCTGCCGCTGCCACAGGCAGAACTCCGATTGCCCAAGGGTTAGCTCCCGTCCTCCCTCGCCCAGGAAGTTTCGGATTAGAGGCTGTGCTGCCCATCCCCAGTGCTGCTGCCCGACCGAGCCTGGCCCAGGGTGCTGTGCCACCAGCCCAGCCCGAGACAGACCCAAATGGCAGCGAAATTCACAGAGTTTGGGGTCTATACTGGGGTCTGTAGGGGGTTCTCTGTTTCAGACAGAAATGGCTTAGAGACAGGAGACCCTGGTGCACCCCCACTGTTACACAACGCACTTCCCAGGGCCACAGATTCACTTTTACCCTCCAGGCAAGGTAGGAAGAGGCCATATAAGCATGTGCCTGATTTAGACAGAAGGACAGTATAGAGTAATATTTTTTATCTTACCTTCTGCCTCTGGGGGAAGTCTGACATGGGGCATCTAGCCCAGGATGCCGCGACACTGCTCTCTGAACTTGGGTGCAGAGGACATTGGCATCTGCTGCCGTGGCTCTGACGTGCTCCGCTGTGCTGCACAAGGGGATGCTCCAGCCTTGTGCCTCTGGGAAGAAATCTGCCATTCCAGGCCTCTTGTGATTAATTCCAGGCCTCGGTTCCCACAGGGAAAGACCAGGACGATGTGGTTGTCCCAACATCGGGGGGCAGGTACGATGTGCACCTGCGGACGCGGCAGCGCGTGGCCGTGTACTGGGAGGAGGAGGTGTCCGAGGTGCGCCGCTGCACCTGGTTTTACAAGGGAGACAAGGACAATAAGTATATTCCCTACTCGGAGTCCTTCAGCAAGGAACTGGAGGTAAACACACCTTTCCCGTGGGTTCCTATCTCAGCTTCTCCTTGTCACACACTGTCTCTGATGTCCCAAACCCCATTCGAGGCCACTGGCACCACAGTCAGGCCTGAGGACATGAACTTCAAAGAGGCTTTGGCACGGCATTCCCGCGGCTGATTGATGTAACTGTGAGCACTGCCGAGGCCTCCCCTTCCCCTGCCCTCGTCTGGCCTCGGTGCATCCTTCCACGGCACCTTAAAGTGCCAGGCTTTCCTTTGGAAAGATGCAAATGTAGAGATATACAGGCAGATGTATAAAAATGCACGTCTTTGCAATAATCTCTATTCTGATGTACCAAAACCACAGTTCTGTGTTGATGGGGAAGTCTGCTGCTGCTGCTCTCAAAGCAGGGAGTTCTTAAACACTCTGAGCAGGCGATCCTGGGATGACCCTGCTGCTCCTCCAGCTGATTTCTCTGCTTGTTTTGCAAAGTGTTGATAAGAGATTCTGAAAACTGGGTGGGGAATGTCCCAAGAGGTTGAATATTCATGGAGTACTTCCAGCTGACTCACAGAGGGTGTTCTCTTCGGTAGGAAGCTTACATGATTGCTGTGACCCTGGATGAGTGGAAGAAGAAGCTGGAGTCTCCCAACAGAGAAGTCATTATCCTGCACAACCCAAAGGTGAGCAGGGCCTAGTGATCTCTGTGGCGACCAGTGAGGACCTCCCTTGGGTCTCCTCCTGCTGTTCCCTTCAAATGGATTTGTCCCAATGGCATTCCACTCACCTGCCTGTACCAGAGGAGAAGGCAGCAGCAGTCGAGTCTGCCAACAGCTTCACATTTCTTTTCCACACCTCTTTGGGCAAAGGGCTCAGCCCAGCACAGTCTGGTACCACCCTGTGTCACCCTGCTGTAGCCAGAGTTGTCTCTGCTCTCGGGTCACTGATAGGCTCTTCTTGTTTCCAAGCTGATGGTTCACTACCACCCTGTCGCCAGCTCCGACGACTGGGTCTCCACCCCCACGGAGCAAGGTCGGCCCCGGACGGTGAAGAGAGGAGTGGAGAACATCGCTGTTGAGATCCCCAGTGGTGAGCTTGCTTCTCCTTGCCACCCTTCCAAAACCCTGTGGAGTGTTTTCCAGCCCGTTCACTGAAAAAGACTGGCAGAAACTCCCATGATCTTCTAAGTGAAGTGCACATCAAAACATTTTGTGCCAAAAGGATCCAGATGGTTTCAGAAACCTGCCCAGCCCCAGTGAGCTACGGCGTCAGTGAATGTGCAGAGCTGCAGATCCCGGGAGAGGGTGGTGAGCCTCTCTGTACAGAGACAGAGCTATTGGGAGCTCTGCAGTGCCTGAAATCACCCCTGAGGTTTTGATGTCTGTACAGGAGGAGTTTCTTTCCCCAGTAGGGACACAGCAGTTTTTCACTTACCTACGTGCTAGTGACTCTCTGGAGCACATGCTCTCCCCATCTCTGCAGCCAGGTGTCAGCTCTGTCCCCTCCCAACTGCCCTGAGCTCCCAGGCAGGCCTCAGGACTTGTCCCCATGAGGAGTCAGGCAGTTACTCCATTTTCCATGCGTACCTGCCCTCAGGAAGGCCCATATGCAAACCAAGGTGTGTGGGAAGTGGAGAACAAGCCCTGACTCCACCTGGGGTCTGCCTGGGAGATTCAGCTCCGTGGGGCTGGGGCATGGGGCAGCTGGACAGAGACCTCCTGGTCCTGCCCTTCCCCACCTTCCCATCACGCCTCCCTCTCCTGTCCCATTGGTCTGAATCCATCCCAGGGCAGGTGGCTGAATTTAGCAGGACTGAGAGAAATGTGAGAAATCCCACTACCCTGGAGGTGTAAATCCAGGCACCCACAGGGGTTTCCATGGGCTGAGGTGAGGGCAGGAGGCTCCAGTCCGGCACAGCGGTGCCTCTGGCAGGTCCGTTCCCTGTCAGGCGCTGTCTCCGCAGCCCCCGTGCCCTGAGCTCCTCTCCCCTCCCCAGGAGAGCCGCTGCAGATTGACCACCTGGTGTTTGTGGTGCATGGGATCGGCCCCGCCTGCGACATCCGCTTCCGGAGCATCGTGCAGTGCGGTAGGTGCCAGAGCTGTGAGCCCGCGGAGGCTCCAGCCAGGAAAAGCCTCATCCTGGGCAGTGGGAAACGCTGCCATGGTGCATCAAACCATCCCGCCCCACTGGCAAGCTGCACGGCCAAACCTGCTTGCTGTGGGAGTGTGCACGGAATGCTCGCTAACCCACCAAATCCCACCTTCTGAAAAGGTTTAGGTAACTGCTGCTCATCAATTTTGCTTCACAACAGAGTTATTTTTTGTAAATTCTAAAAGTACCTTACCTTGACTGACAGAATAAAGCCCTGCCCATGTGAAGAAGGTACAGATGGGGCAGCAAAATCCAGTAAAAGCACGTGGCAGGAGATGGAGCCTCCCCTGATCTCTAGTTAAAGGTTCAGGGACTTAGGGGAGCAGCAGCAGATTAAAGACCCCAGTGGGATTTCCCTGTAATGATCTTTCATCGTATTAAGTGGTGTTGGTGCCATGGACTGGCCCCAGAGCCTGGTGAATCTCCATAAGAGTTCTTCTCTTTTCCAGTGAATGATTTCAGGAACGTCTCCCTGAGCATGCTGCAAGCACACTTCAAGAAGGCCCAGGAACAGCAGCAGGTTGGCCGGGTGGAGTTCCTGCCTGTGAACTGGCACAGCTCCCTCCACTCCACTGGCGTGGACGTGTAAGTGTCCGACAGCCGCTTCGCCCAGGGCCAGTGGCTGTGGGGATGGCAAGGTGTGCAGGCAGCCTCCTCCCCGGGAACTCCGCTTTCGCTGTTGGAAAAGCAAAGGGAAAGCTGTGAGTTTTTAGGGGGGGTGGGCAGGACAGACAGGGACCTCCAGAGCACCTCCCCACTGCCATTCTGCAGCACACAGCAGGCACCTGTCCCGATCAGCATCTGGAGAGCAGAGGCTTCTGCCTTTCCCTGGCTGATCTCAGGAGGGACTGTGGACATCCACACCTTGCTAAAGGTCTCTGAGAGCTGAGTACCAAGTTCCTGCACTGCAGCACTGCTCTGCAGTGCCCCAGGAAGGGCAGAAAGCAGGCCAGGCTCCTGGCGAAGAAAGGACAGGCTCTTTGTTCTTGGAATGTAAGAGCACAGGCTGTGCTCTGCCTTCAGTCTGGGCATAAGCCGAGAATCTGGATTACAACATACATCCTTGGAGACAGTGTCAGTCCTGCTCTGAACATATATTCTGCTTTAGAAACACGGTGGGTTTCCGTTGCTTTCCCAGCTGCAGCCTCCTCTCCCCTTTCCCTGCAGTGACCTGGAGCGGATCACACTGCCCAGCATCAACCGCCTGCGTCACTTCATCAATGACACCATCCTGGACGTGTTCTTCTACAACAGCTCCACCTATTGCCAGACCATCGTGGACACGGTGGCCTCGGAGATGAACCGCCTGCACCAGCTTTTCCTGCAGAGGAACCCACTGTTCAAGGGTGGGGTGTCCATCGCAGGGCACAGCCTGGGTGAGGGCTCCTCTGCGGCTCCTGCGACCGTCAACGTGCCAGGGGAGCAGAGAGGGATCAGCCACAGAATGGTTTGAGTTGGAAGGGACACCTTCCACTAGACCAGGTTTCTCCAAGCCCCATCCCAGCTTCCAGGGGTGCAGCAGCCACAGTGCTTCACCACTGAGTAAATAATTTCTTCCTGACATCTAATCTAGCCTGTCCTCTGTCGGTTTAAAGCCATTGTCCCTTGTCCTGTCACTATCTGCCTGTAAAAAAGCCCAGGGTGCAGCTCTTCCCTCCCAAAAAGGAGGTGGCTCAGGCTCTTCCCCTCCAGATGCTGATGCTCTCCCATGCCTGGTTTCCAGGATCACTCATTCTGTTTGATCTCCTGACGAACCAGAAGGCTGATCCCGAGAAGGACGAGCACCGTGCACAGGTAGGGGAGGCCACTGACCCCTCACTCCTGCGGCTGCCCGGGGATGGGGGAGAGAACCCAGCATGCACAGGAGCAAATTGGTGAGCAGAAAGCATGATCCCTTACGGGTCTGTTCACAGGGGTCCAGGACAACCTCAAGCATGGGGGGTATTGAGGAAGTAAAAGAAATCCTGAAGAAGCTGGAGCTGTCTGAGTATTGTGATGTTTTTGAGAAGGAGAAAATGGACAGGCAAGCACTGGTGAGAAGTTCCCCCATTCTACTGGCTCTTGTGGCTCTTCTTTGCTATTCTTCCCCATCGTGCCACCACTGCATATCTGGTACTGAGTCACACATGAAACATCTCTGAGGAGGAATACAATCCCATAGAACAGACACCTCACCACATCTCTGCACTTGGACTAACACCAGCCTTGCTTATTTTCCAGTTCTTGTGCACAGAGGAAAACCTTAAAGAAATGGGAATTCCCTTAGGGCCAAGAATGAAAATACTCCATTACATCAGCGCCGAGACAGAGACGAAGGTTTGTTTTCTGCACTGCTTGTGCTCATCCCATCCCATTCCATCCCTCTGACACAAGGACCCCTTTGTGCTGCTGTAGGATGAGAGCTCAGCAGCTCCTGGGCACAGTGAAGGCGAAGCTGAGCTGGGGTCCCTGTCCCAGCATGGGGACAGCACAGAGGATGGCAGGAATTGCCAATACCGGGACGTTGGCTTAGGACAGGTAACAACTGACCTCAACTGCACCCACAAAGCCCTCGTAACACCAGCACAGAGACTGTCTCATGAACAAATCTGAACGTCCCCCTCTCCCAGGTCTCGGCAAACTACCCCCAGCTGAACTACAAGCCCACCATCTTCTTTGCCTTTGGCTCTCCCATTGGGATGTTTCTCACAGTGCGAGGAGTGAAGCGGATCGACCCAAACTACAGCCTGCCCACCTGCAAAGGCTTCTTCAACATCTTCCACCCCGTAGGTTTAAGAACCAGAGCTGTCCTGTGTGAGACACATGGAGCACAAGCCCTGGCCACTGTCCCCCTCTTCTGTGCAGTTTGATCCTGTGGCGTATCGGATCGAGCCCATGATCGTCCCCGACCTGGAGTTTGAGCCGATGCTGCTGCCCCACCACAAGGGCAGGAAGAGGATGCACCTCGGTATGGCACAGACAGCCCCTGTCCCCCAGCCCGGGGCTGCTGCTGCAGCCCCCAGCCCCACACCCACCCCTGTCCTGCCTTGCAGAACTGAAGGAGGGGCTGACACGCATGAGCGTGGACCTGAAGAACAACCTGCTGGGGTCACTCCGGGTGGCCTGGCAGTCCTTCACCCGCGCCCCGGTGCCGGCCCTGGAGGCAGGGAGTGCCGAGGCTGAAGCAGAGGCAGAGGCTGGCACGGAGAAGCAGCCAGGTTGGTGGTGGGGTGCCTGGGGCAGGGAGGAGCCAGGGACCTGCCCATAGAGCAGCATGCCTGGACTCCTCCAGCCACACTGTCCATCATCTGTGCCCAGTGAAGGGAGCACCTCTGGGCTGTGGATGCACCTGGCTCTGCCCAAATGCTGTGGCCTTCCCCTGTTAGCACCTGATGAAGGGGTTTTCTGGGGGGTCTCAGCACACCACAGCATGTTTTAAGCCTGTCCCCTTCCTCTGGCTGTCCCTCCACTCCTGTTTCCGAGCGGTTCAGCTGCCTCTCCCCCGTGTGAGCTGCAGAGGGATGAAAGGAGGGCATGGCTGCTGGTGTCCTGTGGCTGAACCACACTGCTCTTCCCTCCTCCAGATACAAAGCCAGAGGAGCCCCCCACAGCAGTGAAGGAAGAGACCCCCCTCATCAATGTGGGGAGGCTGAATGGAGGGAACCGCATCGACTACGTGCTGCAGGAGAAACCAATAGAGAGCTTCAATGAGTATTTGTTTGCACTCCAGGGGCATCTCTGCTATTGGTAAGTGTCTCTTTAATGCTCAGGGCTTCAAATTCATGTGTGGTGGAAGCAGAATGGCATCAGTTTCAAAGCCAGGGTAGTGAGAAAAGCTTTAACTGATCAAGGCAACAAGAGGATCTCCTGTTGGTGACACACAGAGAGTGGGCAGGGATAGAGGAAGGAGACGTGTGGTTCTCCTTGCCTTGTGCTGCCTGCATCCACCCCACCCATCACAGATGTCCTGTGACAGAGTGCAGGGAAAAATTTCCTTCTGATTCCCATGTCCTCCTCCTCCAGGGAGTCAGAGGACACTGTTCTGCTGGTTCTGAAGGAGATCTACCAGACACAAGGCATCACACTGGATCAACCTTTACCAGGAAGCCAGTGACCAACCTGTGCTGTTCTGGCTGTAAGTCACCTTTGCCTAAACCCCTTCTGGATTTCCTAGGACACCACAGAGGAGGTCTGGTTTGTTTGAGGGAGTAATAACCACTGTGTAAGGCCGGGAGCTTGTGTCAGCCTTCTTCTTTGGCCTATCAGCACCTTTGGCTTCTTTCCTCTTCTCTGCATGCAAGCACGATCAGGCATGAGGAGAGAACCAAGGCGGGTCCAGGAGGCTGTACTGGGTGGATTCTGGCTGCCTCTCTGCAGCTATTCCTGTGTTCTCCTTTTG
Organism: Pomatostomus ruficeps; assembly: GCA_013400735.1. Classification (NCBI taxonomy): domain Eukaryota; kingdom Metazoa; phylum Chordata; class Aves; order Passeriformes; family Timaliidae; genus Pomatostomus; species Pomatostomus ruficeps. The sequence goes on from VYZT01001988.1 coordinate 187,378, forward strand.
CTTTCTTAGATCCAGTTCCACTGAGTACTCACCAGGAAAGTCCAGATCTCTTCTCTGCCTTCCTCTCTCCTCTGCTGCCGTGTCCTGCATGCTGCTTCCCAAGTACTTGCTGCTACCTGGAGATAAGGATGGACTTTCCTCCATTTTGGGTAGGGGTAGGGGGAAAAATTGTCAAGGGAAAAACACTTCTGCTCAAACACACATGGCACCTGTACAGTGACTCCCTGTGGCAACGTGTACTTCTGACCCTCCACCCTGTGAGTCCTCACACCAGCTCCTCCAGCACTGCAGCAGACGAACTGTCTGGGCTCAGAACCCGCCGAGGTCCTGACCCTGCCCCTGGCTCGGTGAGGACACTCATAGCCTGGGACCTTGAGGAGAAAAAGCCTTAAGCACACAGCGTGGCAAGAGCTACAGCAGCCTTGGGGCAAGGGAGATTGCTGACTGCTAACACACACCCCCACGCCAGCACTGCGGGCCTGGGGCACGAAGCCCAGGGCACAGGCTGCTGCTGAGCCAGCAGGGGCTGTCCACCAGCCACCCTTACGTCCCTGCACTGCTGCTGCATGTTCGTGCAGCCCGGGCTGTGCCAGGCAGGGCTGCCCCATGGAGCACCTCGTGAGAGCAGAGTGTTCGTGCTCCCCCTGCTCTGGAGTGTTGGTGGTGACGTCTCAGCACCCTCACCCTGCCCACCACTGGCAACCCAAGGGCCTCCCTCCCCATGGCACTGACCAAGCCAGTGCCCAGCTGTACCTGCTCTGAGGAAAGCTTCACCTCCAGTTCCAGCCAGCCTGGGGAATAGCAGCTGCTGCTGGCAGTGTCAGGGCAGTGTGAGCCCCCTGTGCCCTGCAGGGACACGGAGCAGCGCTGCCGTCCCGCAGGGCTCAGGTGGTGACAGAGAGATATCTTGCGCCTGCCATGCTCCAGTCCTTGGTTTTAGCTTTAAATACGCAAAATGCAGCCGGCAATGGTGGAGCCCAGATCCAGTTGGGTCTGGACACTGCAGGAATGACACCAGCTCTGTAGGCAGCTCAGTCTGCAGCTGCCTTGAAGCTCTGTTCCGAGGGGGACGGGGTGTCCTTGGCCACCAAAGCCCCCGGGCTGGCTCAGTGCCTGGGCTGGGGCTCCAGTGCTGTGAGGTGTAGCTGTGCAGCCTTTGGAAGAGCCAAACCACTTTCCCTCCTGCTGACTTTTGCCCTGCATGGGGTAAGGAGCCTTTTTTCCCCACAGCCTGTTGGTTTGTTTTTCCTCCACTGTCTGTTATTTGCACTATTGGAAGGGTTTTGTTTGCAGCCTCCATCCCTCCTCCCCTCCCAAGGAACAGAAACTGTTCCTTGCCTGACTGCAGGAACAGCCAAGCTGCTCAGTCGGCACCTGAACTGCTGCTGGCTAAGGTCTCCTATGGGAGTAGGAAAAGGGACAGTCTTAACATGGGACACTAATGTCAGCTTTTTAAGTTATGCACTTTGTTTAAAAAAAAAGAAGTTAAATACATTTTAAATGTTATTTAATGTCTTTTACAGTAAAAGCCAAAATAAATAAGTAGATGACTCTGGTGTGTGCATGTCTGGGGGGAGAGGGAAGGGTTGGAGAATTCACATGTGCAGTTCTAGGGGAAAGTGAAGCTATTTCTGTAATTCTGTTGAAGCTGTAGAGTCATAGAGGGTCCAAACTGCAGCTGATGGGGTGGTGTTTCATTACTGACCCTCCTGCCTTGCTCAGCTGCAGCCTCACCTGTGCTGCTTTTGGCATGTGCACACACTTGAAGAAACGACACCTGTCTGTGAAGGGAGCAGTGACAAATGACTGCTCACAGAGCTCCTGCCAGGCAGCTGGCCCTGGACCTCAGCAGCACCCTGCCCTTCCTTGTCTGAGAGACACCATGGGCAGGGAAACGAGCACCTGTGCAGGATGCTCTCAGATACCATTTCATTTTCTGCTGTCATCTCCTTAAAACTATACTAAAACTGCAAGGAAAAATATAAAATGAGCACCCACCAGAAATCCCTGCAGACACCAGAGGAAATGGCTTATAAAGCAACAACCCAAGCCTTGAAATAAAGTTTTAGTACCACAGCTCATTACAAAAATTAAACTCCTTTATTTGGGAAATTAGAAAAAACTCAAGGCTGGCAGGTCCTGCACTTCATTTCCCAGAAGAAAGGCTGGGACAGCTCAGTGGGATTGCAGGGAGGTGATCAATGGTGCTTCCTGGACTGGACACAAGAACTCCTACTGGACTGAGCACACTGGACTGTCACATTTTCCCAGTTCTTGTTCAGGACCTTCATACCCCAATTGTCTTTCTGCAGGTTTAAATGAAGCAACACAAGGGCCTGGGCAGGAAACTCAGCAGCTCTGCAGGGAACACCTGCCCAGGGGCTCATCCTCGTCAGAGCCACTTCTCCTGAGCAGCCTCCCTGAAGCCTTGCCCTGCCCTGGCATCCAGGGACCAGGCAGGACAGAACCCATCTCTATATGTTCAGGTGGAAGCTGGGAGCTGGAGGCTTCTCCTCATGCGGCGGCAACAGTTTGGGCTTGGACAGAGATGGTTTGTGGCACGTGGGGTCTGTCAGGGGAGGGTAGTACTGCCTGTAGCACACGTACGCGAGCACCAAGCCCATTGCAGAGCCAACCAGCACATCTGTAGGCGAGACCAGAGCAAAGTTAATGGACCTTCACCCTCCCAAGCCTCATGATGGAATTCCCAAGCAGCAGCTTTTCTGCTGGATCCATAACCTGACTTGGCTGTAAATCCAAGCTTGGTATATATTTCAGAAACACAGAGAAAGGCATCAGATCCCTGCAGGTGGCACCAAAATTGCCACTGCAGGAGTGAAAAACAACCAACCCAAGTTGCTGTTGGTGGCTGCGAACACCTCTGTGGCACCACAGCCCCTGTGCCTGGAGTGCCCCGCTCAGGGCAGCTGCTGAGCCCCACCCAGCTGCACTGGCAGACTCTGACCCACCTTCCCAGTGGTGCTTGTAGTCGCAGGTGCGGGACACGGCGATGAGGGTGGCCAGGAAGAGTGGGAGGAGGAAGGCACAGAAGCGCAGGGCCCGGCCCCCCTGGCCCAGAACGAAGCTGTGCAGCTTCCCTGCCAGGTAGAAGGCGGAGAAGGCAAGACCAGCGAAGGCAACTGGAAGAGAACAGAACGATCTTGATTCAGAACAGCTCCAGGCTTTGCAGCCAGACCCTCATCCTCTGCTGCTGCAGTGGAAGGGCTGTGAGAGGTGTCTGTTTTGTCCCTGTGAGCCAGGGGAAGTACCAGCTGGGAGTGATGGATTTTCTGGGTGTCATGGATCCTAGAAGCTGGTACCTGGCACACATCCCTCCTCCCAGGGTTACAGACAGCTTTGGACCACACTTCTCACCCCCACTGCTTTGCAGAGGGAAGCCTGAGTCCCCTGACCAGGTCAACGAATGCAGTCAAAGCTGTGGGGGGCAAGAAAGCAAATCCAAGCTGTCCTCCCCAGGGGTCCTGCTCCCCACAGCTCGCTGCCCAGGGCTGCAGCAGGAAGGAGATGTGGAAAACTTACAGGAAGCGTGTCCGCTGGGGAAGCTTTTCCGCCCCTCTGTCACTCTGCGGGGGTCTCCCGTGCACACCAGCTCCACGTTGGCTTGGCCGTCCGGGAAGCAGCGGTAAAAGAAGTCAGGCCGTGGCCTGGGACAGGAAAGTGCAGCTCAGGGCCGGCAAGTGTGGGCATTCCCACACCCACATCCACTGCTGCAATCCTCTACAGCACGGGCCTAAATGAGCCCATCTGACCGATGGCCAGAGACAGCAGCTCCCCAGTGTTTTTTCTAATACTGAATTGTCTTTACAGCTAGAGAAAACTACATTCTTTCCAGGCGGAGCATGTCCGAGTTCAGCTCCTGGCCCTGACCTGGCTGTTACAGATCTGCCTCCCCCGCCCTCCCTGCGCGGCGCAGCTGGGAAACCAGCCAGTCCTCACCTCCCCACAACGAGCTTCAGGGCATTTGTGAAAACCCCGTTCAGGGCAAGAGCAAGGCTGGCAGCTGGGAGAGAGCAAAAGGGTCACATCAGCATCGCTCCCACCTCAAAGTGCAGCACATTCAGACATGGGCAGGGCTGAAGCTGCCTTTCTCTGGACAAGGAGGAGCTCACCAAGGCAGGCTTCCCGTGTATCCTCGCGGTCAGCACTCAAGAACAGCCTCGCCAGGATGATGAGCAACAAGGGAGACAGAAATGTGATGAACTGCACAAAACAGGGAGAATTTTAGGTGTCAGTGAAGCAGGTTTAAGCTCTCACTAGAACAGAACAGCAGTTACTCAAGAAGACTCTAAGTACACTTCATTTCCCCAAAGCCAAGCAGCAATCTGTCCCCTCCCATTGCCGCAGTTCCATCAGAACACAATCCCCACCAGCGGGGTTTGCAGCAGGCCCTGAGCAGCCCAGCATATCCTCCGGTTCTCAGACAGCTCCTCTGGCACGGAGTGCTGCTCTGGCTGGTTACTGGGGGTGTCCCCAGCCACAGCACCTCAGTTCTCCCCTCCCTGCAAGCCCCAGCATTAGCGCTCTGTCAGCAGCACCCGCGCTCTGTCAGCAAAACCACAGGAGCTGCTGATGCAGAGCAAGCAGTTATCGTCATTCCCATCTCAGCCCTGGGGGATCTCACCCTGGGACATCCATGCCATGGCTGTCAGGCTCCCAAGGAGTCTGTTCCCACCTGAACTCAGGCACGTGTCCTGCTTTACACTGCCTGTTCCGAGCGCTATCCTGAGGTTTTGTCCTTAATGTTTAGTGGCCACCTCTTGCAGAAAATCCCACCTGCCATTTACCAAACTCAAGAGCCACAGCCCCTCACCTCACACCTGTGACAGATGGAGCCAATCCCTCTGACACTGCTGTCTCCTGGAAATCCAACACAGAGTTAGTCAAACTCTTCCAACCAAGCCTGGAGGCCTTGGGAAAACACTTGACAATAAAATGATAATAAATCTCTGCTAAAAATAGCTGCTTGCAAGGGAAACATTCCCTGATAGCGAGAGCTGTGCTATCTTCCATGCGCCCGGTAATTTAGACGTGGAATGGATTATGGACAACAGTGCAAAGTCCCCACTAGTTTATGAACTTCAAATCCCAAAGGCAACCCTGGATGGAAAAGCCTAAAAATATGACAGAAATTAGGGTAAATTCAGCCTACTTTATACTAATCTCACAGGATGGGCAGGAAGGGACCACTGGGGACCATTAAGTCCAACCCGTCTGCTCAGGGTCCTCAGAGCACATCACTCAGGATTGTGTCCAGATGGATTTTGAGTATTTCCAGGTAAGGAGACTCCCACTGTCTGGGCAGCCCGTGCCAGTGCTCCGGCGAGCAGCAGCGCCCGCAGCGCAGTCTCGGCCGCCAGCTCCGCTCGCCGCATGGCCACTGCCCGCCCGCCGAGCCGCCGGGGCGGGGCCGCGCAGCCTCCGCGCCCGAGTCCCGTTATCCCCCCGCCCCGCCCCGACACGGAACTGACTCATCTCATCGTTGGAACATTCAGAACGATTTATTGAAGTCAACCTCAAGCAAAAATTTCAGATCAGTGGAATGTCATTAAAAACCTTTCCAAAGGAATCCTCACGGAAAAGAAAAAAAAAACNCCCCGTGCTCCAGCTCCTGCCTCTCCCCCCAGTGAGCAGCGCCTGGCTCCATCCTCACAGCCCCTCCCCTCGGCTCTTTATCCACATGGATACGATATCCTGCACTTTCAGCGACGTGCACTAGGAGCTGCAGGTATTGCAGTACAAGCCTTTAGCCAGCAGCTTTGCTTTAAAGGGAGAGCTTGTAATTCGAGAATAAATCAAAGTAAATGCAGGAAACACTGGCACAGGTTGCCCAGAGAAGCTGTGGGTGCCCCATCCCTGGAATTGTTCACAGCCAGGTTGTGTAGGTCTTGGTCTGGTGGAAGGAGGGCATCCTCCATAGTGGGAGGGACGAAATGATCTTTTAAGGTCCCTTCCGACCCAAACCACTGCACGAACCCACCGAACTTACAAACATGAGGACTGTGGGAACATGGNGAATCCTCACGGAAAAGAAAAAAAAAACCAAACAAAAAACACAAAAAACCCAAACAAAAAAACAAACCCAAACAAAAAAACAACAAAAACAAACAAAAAAAGGAAAACAAACAAAACCCCCCAAAAACCAAACCAAAACCCAAAAAACCACATCTGAATTCCAGAGTATTTGTAAAATAAAATAAAAAAAAGTCAACATCTCAGTAAATAGAATGTACAAAAATTATATGTTCTACCATCACACACAGTCAGTAAGAAGCTAAAATATTACAGGCAAGTCTTGATACGCTCTACCTAGAGGACAGGAGCTATCTATGTACAGGGAACCAGCTTTACAGGCTTCACACTATGCAAGAGGACAGAGGCCAACACAAACCCCCCAAAATATCGGATATCTCAAAGTCTATGTGGCAACATCAAGTCATGATACAGTAATGCCCCGTGGAATCGGACACTCCTCATCAGTGTCAGGGCTGCATCAGCGTCCAAAACTCTTCCATACCGACTTCGGTCAATATCGATGCTTTGCTATTAAAGACTCGAGTGATTTCGTTAAAATAACATTTCACAGAATCTACAAAGTTTGTTACAGATAAACAAAGTCTACAGAAATAACAACTCTACAAAGGTCCATCTTACAGAGCACGTGGGGATGGAGACGGATCCGCGGGGATCTGTGTTGTGCAACATCACTCGTGTGGAGACAAACGGGCTGGGGTCCTCCCAGCACCCCGAACGCAAACCCCCAACCCCCGGCTCAAGCGGGACGACATCACCCCAGGGGCTGCGGCTTGCTGGAAAAGGGACACCAGAAATGAGATACAGACCCACCTGGGAATAGGGAGCGTAGGGATTCATCCAGTCTGTTTATGACCCAAAAATGACAGAGAACTGCAAGGGGGGGGGCTCCCATGGACCCCACACAGTTGGGATCTCCAGAGGGACCCCAGGCAGCCACCTGCCCCTGGAGCTGGCGGTGGCACAAGGAGGGTACGGCCCCAGGGAACGGGGAGTGGTGAATGGCTTTGGCAAATTCATATATTTTCCCTTTTTTTATTCACATTAGTCACAGAAATCTCCTACACAAAGCACAGTTCCAGCTCCCTACCTCCTGCTCTGCAGCAGTGAGACCCCTCCCAGGGGAACACAGACCTGAGCTGCTCACTCAGAAGTACAGTATCACAGGGAACAGCTTTGCTTTTCTTTCTGTTTTGCCTTTTTTTTCTCCTTTTTCCCTCAGAACAACACTGGGAATACATCCAACGTGTAGGAGTGTATCGTAAGTGCAAATGGTTTTGCTACACAAAGAGAAATGGTGGGGAAAGCTGATGGCAATGGGAAGCAAAGGGACAGCATTGCTCCAAGGTCACCGTCTCCCACGCAACACCTGGTGAACACACACCTCCGAGACAGCTGCTCCAAACTCTCCCGTTTGCCAGGGATCCACTGTACAGCAGGAGCAGGAAGGAACTTGGGGGAAGTCAAGGACATTTTCAATGCAGTATACAAAAAGTTATGTATAAATAAAAAAGCTGTAAAAGGAACTGCAGAGCTTCAAGTACATTAAACCCTGAATTCAATGAGGCAGAGGTTTCCATGTTAAAGTGACTTCTCCGTACCAACGTCGGACACCCCCATCCCACCCTCCCCCTTCCCTGCCCACATAATTCTGTAAAGTTTCAATATATACAGATTTTATGCTCATTGATAATTATGTCTAGTAGTTGTGTCTTTCCCATTCTATCCTGAAATTAAAAGAAGGGTTTTTTTAGAAGAAAGGCCAAAAATCCGCATTCCAGTCCTATTACTCCATTTGAACTGATTCTCCAAGACCATGTGGTGACCAGAGAAGGTGATTTGCCCACAAAATTTCCCTCCTGAGCTGCAAAGGCCTTCAACAGTCTATGGACAGGACAAGTCTACACAATAATCTGACAGTTACAACAGCTAATGCTTGCACCATGTGTTCAGGAATGGTGGAACCAGCCTCTGCACCACTGGAATCACAGAATCAGGGAATTCCTGCTTCTAGACTCATCTGGCCATGGGCTGTAGGATGCCTGCACTGTGCTCAGGTGCAGCTGCAAAGGAAAAGCTCCAGTGAACCACAAACCCCATTCCCTGGGCAGAGCAGCTCAGGCACTGCCCAGGCGCCAGAGCTGGAGGCAGGAGGTCACCAGAAGTGTGGGGCCACCCCAAAAATTTAACACAAAAGTAAGGGAAGCACGTGCTGGTGTGTTCCCATGGAGGAACAACAGTGTGCTGGGACAGCACATTGCAGTTCTCCACCAAAACCACCAGTTCTGTGGATTTCCTCTAGGTCTCAGCATGAAATGACCAAACTATCCAAGATTCCTTATTTTGGAGCCCACACAAGATACTTCAGCAGCTGCCTCCCGCTCTGCTGAAGCCAATCCATCAGAACAGCTGTGGACTCTTTTCCTTACAAAGGAACTGCACTAAGGAACTACATTATGGTTACTCAGTTTACAAAGACACGGTTAAAATGTGCATTTTAACATCTGAGTCTGACGCTCTGAACAGCCCCTCCAGTCACCAAGATCCTCTGAACTGGCCTTTTCTCATCCAACGTTAAAGCTTTTTGAAAGATTCACCTTCTCTTCGGTTCAGTTTTGTTCACAAACTGAACAACCTCACAAACCATCTCCTGTTTTCCCTTCTGAGTCCAAGCCCAGCTGTTGGCTGCTATGAATCATTTTCTGGTGGAAAAAAGAAGCATCTCTAAGAAGTTTGAACACAAAGTGAACCAAGACATCGAGTGGCACAGGAGGAGCAGCAGCCTCCATCACAGCATCTGAGAAGTTTCAAGCCTTCTGTGCCCTCCCTATGTCCTGTGCACTGTGGCATGGCCCAGGTGACCACTGACCGTCTGTGGCTCCCGTCCAGCGCTCCCAAGGTGTCCTGGTGCTGCCACACCACATCCCTCTACTCAGGAAGTCACCATGGACACGCAGGGAGTGGAGCAGATCAGTCCACGATATCAACAACATATCTGATATATATATATATAAAATATATCAGCTGAGATCTGCAATATCAGAATGCTCTGACTTCCCAAGAGAAAACCACTGAACATTATCAAGCCTAATAAATAATATAAAGTGAACACCTCAGGCCCTACAGATGTGGTAGCAAGAGCTGTGTTTGTAATTTCTGAGAAGGTTAAACATCCTCAGTAAGAGCTTAAAAAGAGACATTTCTCACACAAAATGTTAAGAAAAATAAAATCCTTTTTTGTAATTTTTTTTTCTTTAAAAGTACCAAAATCCAGCACTGCTTTCCAGCAGGGTTAGTGTTAGACCCTCACTGGAGCAAGGCCCACAGTGGGGAAGTGCTTTAGGGATCCCAAGAGCTGCTGCCCCAGGACTGTCCCAGACACGTGTGGGTTCTGTCAGCCCAGGGAGGCGTGGCCAGGTGCTCTGGGCTGAGCCCGTGGCACAGCAGCTGCTCAGGGATTGTAGTGTTTCTATCACTATACAATTGCACACACAAAAAACCTCCCCCCGTACATAAATTTGCGAATGAGAAGGACACCTGGCAGAGGCAAGACATGTTCTAAATTCCACATAGACTTTTTCAGCCTATTTTCTTGATCTGAGAAGTCTCCGTGTTCCTGTAGGTTTGTGTAAGAAGTTTTCCAGAGACAAGGTTCTGAATTCCAAGGCTCAATTCAGCCAGATGCCAGCAACACTTGATTATTTTCAATAGCCATGAGCAAAGGCTGAAGTAGGTATGATCAGTACACAAGTCAGAAGTACTCTACACCAGGGCAGGGGGGACACAGTGCTTGGTGAGATCGTGGGCTGGGGGGGGAAGAGTCACCAAAACTAGCTCCAGCCACCAGTGCCCCATGGCTCCTTGCACAAAGAAATGGAGGAAAATAGGTTTTCTAAAGAAAATCTGGAGCAAGAGCCAACCCAAGCCACTTTGAAAGCCTCACTGAAGGAGTCTGTCTGATTAACAGAGGAAATCCAAGAGAGAACCACCTCCTGAGGCTTCTGCTGGCTACTGGGGTATGGCCCCTCACCCAGACACAAAATACCCTGTTCATGGAGGAAGTGCTGAGGTGTTCCTCAGCTCCATTAACAATGAAGATTGAAGTCAGATCTCTCTCACCAAAAAAATCTTAACATTCCATCAAAATCAACACGCACATGGGTCAGGTTCCTCACGTGCCCAGGTCTCCCTGAAGCCAAGGGGAGCCTGAGAAGGCAGGACTGAAGAATCACACTCAGTAACTGCCACCAAGCCAGTGCAGACGTGGCAGAGGATGAACTCACTGGCAGGACTGACTTCAGCTCTGACTGAGGCTGGGAGCCTCTCCTGCCTGGAAGGCTTTCCAAAACAGGTGGGATAAAGAAATGACCACTGTGCAATTAAACTCTGAATTTCCATTTGTCTGCAAACACCCAAGACAGCTCTGGAGCAAGGAACCACCGTTCCTTCCCAGGTCCTGCCAGGCCTTGTGTTACAAGCACTTCCCAGAAGTCACACACCTGATTTCTCACAGGAAAAGCTTCACAATAATATTCGTAAGTAAACATGAGAGACAACCTACCTTCTCCAATGCCTTTAACAATAAGTACTGGAACAGAGGCATTTCAGAGTCACCTGGTCTGACACCCACACCTGTCTGTTTGGCATCTCAGTGTTACAGAGGGGAGAGGCTTTGCTCTTTCATGAACTAGACACAAAAGTTACGTTGGCTTCGCGGTTTTGTTTTTAAAGACACATTGACTGATCAAAGCCAGATCTTCAACACCCTTTCAAAATTAAATAAATAAATATGTGGCTATGCTTTGCTTTCTACACTCAAAGAACATTATTTTAAACTGAATATTCTTTTCACTGTCAAAAGGTTTACGGTTTTCTTCAAAGGCCAAGACGTTCCTGGTTTCCAACAGTAAGAGCTGCTGTAGCACATTCAAGGGTAAAAGAAAGACCAAACAATAAAAACCAAACACCACTGTCTGGTCCTTCTCGCTCAGGTCAATGGTCCCATTCCAGCTCACACGCGACAGCTCCGAGGACACAGCCGAGTGTGGCATCGCAATCCCTCTGAGTTCATCGCCTGTTGCCCCTCTTCTCCCCTCCCGCTGTTGTTTTTAACCAAATTCACTCCTTTGCCTCTTCCACAGTATTCTGTGCTTCCAATTTGCACTTGATCTTGCTCCAGTACTCAGGTGCCACAGGAGATTTGGGGTCATGTGCGGAGCAGCAGAGGCGGCCGTCCAGCGCTGACGGCACCAGGGCTCCCTTCTCGTGATCCTTACAGAAGGAATGGGGGCAAAACTCACAGAAGGAAATGGCAGGATTGCTACAGATGTCACACTGATGCCACGGACATTCCCACTTTCCTGAGGATGGGAGGCGAGAGAGAAAGGAAGCTGGAATTAGTGCACTTTGGAGACAATACTGGCCTTCAACCCTCACTCCATGTTGCTCAGATGAACGCAAAGAAAGTTCAGAAAAATCAGCTGCTACTTCTGCTTCTCATGTACAAGAATCTGACTAAACACTGTTCTATTTTGCATTTTTTCAGGCCTCTCTTGGCCCAGAACATTACTGCATGCATAACCAGAGCTTGAAAACAGTCAGATCTACCCCCTTGAGTGTCAAGGCACCAAGTGTCCTTAAAAAATGGAGTTTGTTTTGCACATTTTCCTGACTTGTGAGCATCTCACATTGCCCTGGACACTGTGCTGCTCAGAGGGTACCTCCAAAGGAAGCTTTAGGGCAGCCCTACACATTCGGCTGACTTTGTCAGTGTTTGAACTGTCACTTGACCTGTGCTGGGACACCAACATGATGCTCATGTTTCAATCAAAGTAAGAGGAAGTTTGATTCAAGGAGAGGAACAAGAACAACATTAAAAAGTGTGACAAAGTCTCTGCCCACCGGTTCTATTTAGGAACAGTCACCTGATGTACTGCTAAAAGTGAGTGGTATTGCAAAAGCAAATTTGGTGCATTTGGTGCAAATGAACACTGCATTTTATCTACATGAATGATGCATTTCAGCTCCAACACTGTTGTTCAGCAGGAAGGAAAAGCTGAGCAGGAGAAGCCATGTGACTGCTCTTACCAAAAGGTGGTTGAGTCAGGTTAAGGCATAGGAGGTGGTATGCTTTGGGACAGTCCTTCTTATCACACATGACCAGCTCTCCCCCATCTCCACACTGGAAACAGTTATCTTCATGCATCTGCTTCTGTTCTGTTTTTATTTTCCGTTTCTTCTGCTTTAATTTTGCATTTTTCACCTTCTCTTCATTTGCTGTTGCAAATGCTGTCTAAGAAGGAAAAAATCACAACAGAGAGTCACTTATAAACCCCTGGCATTAAAGTCAATTTTGGGTTATTATTTGCATGAACTCTTCTTAACTGAGATCCATTTAAAATAGTTTTTAAGCTCTAAAAGCCAGAAGTGCTCATTCAGATGTTTCTGAATTAACTTCCCACCAGATACAACAGCATAGCAGGGCACACTATAAAATCTTTAGAGACTTTCAAGGGTAGAAAGTATTAGATAGCTAAAGAGGGAAATAATTCAAAACCCTCTTTGCCCTACAGAATGTCTGGATTTGGGAGGAAAAGCTTTGGTTTCATCCATGTACCTTCGGACGCACACCCAGGAAGCCGCTGCAGTTTTCTGCTCCGCAGTGACACTCGGTCCTGCCATTGCCCAGGCAATCCAGATTGTAATTGAATGTTAACTCCATTCCTAGAAATTAAAGAAAAACAATTCACCCAGACGGACACTGAGGGAAGACAAGCCTGTGACAATGAATTTCATTAGCATTTGTTACCATAAGATCCCTGCTAAAACTGGAACCTTAAGCACCATCTCCACTCCAGCGAATGACAAAGTTCCTCAACACTCCACTGGTATTAATAACTTCAAAGGGAAAAAAACCCATAATTCCAAGAGAGGAACTGGGCCATTGCAAGACAAAAGCAAACATGCCAGATAGTGCCATACTTTTACCTGCAGGAATGTCACAAAGAGCAAACAGTCCAACTCTAATGTCACCATTCACTGTCCACTTCTGTGTTTCACAGTTTGGGTTACAACTATGGTTCATAAAACGAGAGTAGTTCCCCTTTGGGCCAGCATCTATTATTCGGTCCTTCAAGGAAAAAGACAAAGATGTGTTTAGTACTTAAAAAGAAAAGAAGTTTCCTGCTGATGAGTGACATTTGCTACCAAACAAGAAGTAATATTCACCTTGGTTACAGTTAGCATATAAAAATTGGTGACACTGTTCTCGTGAGCACGTTTGATCCGCAGCCGGCACTCCTCCTCGTCAATCAGCTCCCCAACATATTCATTCACAAACTCACCCTGCAAAGGAAAGGAGAATCAAAGTAAGAAATCTGTGCATCCTCATCAGGATGATAAAGGGAAGCAGCAGAGAAAAAAGCATCTCCTATAAAAAATGCTCTAATCATCACTAAAGTGTTACACTTAACTGCTCTAATAGGCACAATGTGAATACATGCACCAGGTACTTTCTGTCCAAGCAATAAACCTGGGCAGAATAAAAGGCAGCTCTGTTCCTGCATTCAGTACACAAGACCATTGCCAGGTCTGTAAAACCCTTTCAACTTCCCTGCTTTCTTTCAAAGAGGACAATGTGACAATGTTGATGGACTCCTCAGGAAATGGGAACTGCTACAAGTATTTTCACTACATACTTCGCTTTTATTAGTACTTTAATAGTCAAACTCAGAACATTTGCAGTAACGCAGTTTTGATGAAACACAGATTTCAAAAACTGTAAATTTAATAAATTAATGCCTAAACCCCATGTTTAAAAGTAGCCCTCCATGCCAATAGTGTTTTCTAAGGAAAATCAGAAGAGCTGGGACGTGACCAACACTTTGATAGGTACAAGGAGTCACCAATGCACTGGGCATTGCTCTGAGAAGCCAGGCAGCTGCTGAGGGGTTAAAAGACAATTCATTCACTGGAGGCACAGAGTGCAATTTCACCTAGACCCACCCTGATGGCTGTCACAGCCTTGTGCTGGCTCACTCTACCTTTTTAATGCTCCTTTTGGTCCTGAGGCCCCACCCGCGGCGCTCGGTTTTGATGATCTCGGCGTCGGGGTAGAGCCTCTTGGTGAAGCACTGGTTCTGGCAGCGCTCCCCGGCTGGGCACACCTGGGGGTGGCACTCGTACTGCAGCATCCTGTTGAGGCACTCGGACTCCAGCCCGCACGGGTTCTCGTCCGATGGCTTGCAGTTACAGCGGGGAATCTCCGACAGGTCGGCCACCTGGATCTGAACCTTCCCGATCACCTTGTTGGACTGGGAACAAAGGAGGAGAACAAAGGATGAAGAGAATGCACTGAGAACACAAAATCAACAACTGACATGAAAAGGCAAAAAAAAAAAAAAAAGATTATTTTATTCTGTGTTTTACAGTACTATAAAACAGAACAAGAGATTTGTAAAAAGAACAGCAAAGTGATTTACGTGAATTTCTTTAAGCTTCCATTGTTGAAAGCCTTGGTCTAAGTATGTAACTTAGAATCAAAGGACAGTTTGGGTTGGAAGGGACATTTAAAGACCATGCAGTCCCCACCCCTGCCATGGGCAGGAACACCTCCCACTAGACCAGGTTGCTCCGATCTCCATCCAACCCATCCTTGAACACTGCCAGGGACCGGGCAGCCTAGGTCTCTCAGCATCCTTACTCATGCACAAGGCAACTTCCTCATATACAGAATAAAAATAAAAAAGAAAGAAGCCATCTCACTTTAATGTGTTTATAGGGTGGAGGTTTCCTTGAATTCCTTTCAATTTCCAATGCCTCTTTGCTTTCTCTTTGTGCTTTCAGTTCCTGGAAACGCTTTGCTGCTTCTTCAAGTGCTGTGCAAGGAATTCAGAACAGAAAGCAATTAGCCCCAGCTGCTGCTAATCAAACCTGTACATGTACAAGTATTTATTTAAATTTATTTTTTTAAGGCTAGGAAGAGAACTCTATTAACAAAAAGACAAGCTAAAAATTAGTTATTGCAATTTATCATGAATTTATCATCAGGTACTTTCAGCACGTACCAAGATACTGAACAATGATCCCATGCAGCAGAGCCCAAGCTCCATCTTAACATTTCCCAGTTTGTGGAAGCACTGAACTGGCCCACAACAACACACAATGAGTAGGCACTTAAACACATTTTTATCTGCAGTCAAGGGATCAACACAATGCTTGGATTTCACGTGAACACAGAACACTAGTCACATAATATTCCCATGCAGGTTAAGTGGTGATGGAGACACAAACACGTGGAATTTTTGTCATAAACCACTATAAACTTTGTTTGATTTTACCTTTCTTGAAGGTCTTGTTAATACTAGTTTGCCCCTCAGCAAAGCTTTTATCTCCTTCAACATAAGGGAAAACTCTGCCCTGGTGTACCCAATAGTAGTCATGTGAACCAAAGAAAAATACTGGGAAGTCCCCGATATCATGTTTGAGGCCCTGTATGTTGAGAGGCACAGACCTGGGATTGCAGATCTCTGCTGGCCACCACCTGCAGAGTAGGAGAAGAAAGAAGAATATAAGTTCCCTGAACCAGAGCTTCCCAGTTTCCCTAATGGAATTGAGAAATAAAAGCCAGTTTTTCCTTTCCTCACGCAGCCAAGGCTCCAGCTGGCAATGCCTGGGAAGCTCCATGTTAAACACAAGCCAAGTTCTTACTGAAAATTTTGGAAAAGCCTTCTAAGACTATCTGTGGCCTGAGAGTGGGTTTCTAGGGTCACCTGTAAACACCTGTATCGCTGCAGCTGACTAAAGCAAACACCAGCAAGGACAGCTGGGCTCTGAGCCAGCTTCCCCACATCATGATCACACTCTGCAGAGCAAAGGTGTGTGCAATCCAGGGCCCACCACTGCCTGGAAACACAGGAGCACTGCATTTCAACGGTGACATCCGAGCCTGACACCAAGCAGAGGAATTATTGTATTTCTAACTTTTGTTCACGATGATTGAGCTGCTTTATCTTCTTGCAATTCCAGAGTATATTAAAACATCCAAAGCACTAAAACCCCCAAAAGATGAACTTGCCTGTAATTCCCAAGCTTGACCCAAACGATCTGCTTGTACCGCAGCTTCTTCCCAGCTTTACAGTCATTGCAATTCCAGCATCCCTCAGGCATTTCTATGCTGAGACACTCGGGGTGGAAGGAAGCTGGGCAGGACTCACAGCACAACAGTTTGCCACCTTGAAACAAAGAAGCCCTGTTTGGTTTGTACAAGTCAGGATTTGCTCCCCCCGTGCACAGCAATCGACATTCATTTCAATCATCCACTCTAGATTCCCACTGCCCCACAGAAAAATGGCAAAGGAAAGGGATCAAGTCAAACTTAACAACGTTGGTTAAAAAGGACTGTGCAGTGCTTAATCTAAGCTGAGACTCTTAACTGCATCAGACAAAAAAGCAGCTGAGGACATAAACACAAGATGAACTGGCAGGAGGAGCAGCATTCCCGAGGGAAGCACTGCACCTGGGAACAGTGCTGCCAGCTTTTAGTTCCTTGGTGATGGCCAAAGCAACCACAAAACTCCACATTTTTAAAGAATCCTTTTTCAATCAACATTGCTCTGACTGAATCCCCAGCAATCATCAGCGAGCACCAACCCCACAGCCTATAGGTTGATCAATACTTTTCTGCTGCAAGGACAGGAAAAAGAATTGCAGTAAGCATGTTTATTCCACAGGAAGTTTTCCAGGATGAGCCCAGTACATAAAGCAGAATGAGACACACATGAGTTGCCCCCATCCCAAAAATTCCTGGTGTGCAGAGGGAAACTCAGCACTGGGGGTCACATGAATTTCTGAAGTTTACACTTATCTGGGCAGAAGTTATTTTGGTTGGCTCACATTTTGGATGATGTATTATATGTGGAGAGCCAGAGCACATCTCTAAGCCACCCTCAGCAAAGCAGCTCATAAGACAGCTTGATACATGACACGTACTGTAATATTTTAAACATGTAGGTCTATAAAATATATACATACATTCTTATATGTATATATACATTTAAAAATTAACAAGATTTTGTGTCCCAGATGGAAAATCTGGGAGACTTGAGAGTATTCAAACCAATTTTCAATCACAATATCAAAAGAGGTGTGAATAGTCACTTTCAAACCTTTATCAGAAAATCTTGTCCACCTATAGACTTCCCAAAATATCATTGCATTAATTGATCATTGCATGTTTCAATGAGCATTCCTTAAACAATCCAGTTGCAAGACCAACACTGTATTTCCTCTGCTAAAATCAGTATAATACAGTCATATGGATATTCCAGAGCTCCCCAAACCCCTAATGAAATTTTCAAAGTAGTTTTGTAAGTGTCATTTCAGAGGAAATACAGACAAATTACTGAAACATTATCCAAGATGAGAAAATGCCAAGAGATGCAAAAATCAAACAAAATCAAACACGAAACTCAATGCTAAGCAAGAAAAAACCCAACATTGCTCTTGGGATGCATTAAGCAGATATGGCTCAAGCTAAGCACAGGGCTCAAAATAATTCTTGTTTTCAGGAATTACAGGACTACTGCAAGCCATCAATCTCACAACGCTCAAAGTGACCTGACTTGGGCTGGGTAATGGGGCACCGGCTCTGAATGTTCCCGGGGAACCAAATTTCTGTGGGGAATGAAACATTACATCTGAGCATCGCACACAGACAGCACGAATTGCCCCGGGAGGGATCTGGAGAGGCTCAGCCCCACTCAGCAGCAGGAAGTGACCTCTGTCCGGAGGTGCAGGGTCCAGGCCTGGCTGTGACAAGTACCCATCCCGAGGGGAGGGGACGGGGATGAGGCACTCCTGTCTCGGTGGCAGAAGTGGGACACGAGGCCCAGGGACTGGAGGGGACACACACAGGCCAAAGCTCACTGCCTTCCCCCTCCGGCGCCCTCCAGAAGGACACGGCACCCACCCTCGTCCAGCCCCAAACGCCCTCTCTTTTCTCAGGATCTGCACACGATCTGACGCAGCACATCCCCCTCTGCTTCCAATCACTTTAAGAAGTGGTTTTACATCATCCAGGTAAATACTGAACTGCAACAATATCGAGATCCACCTGCCTCCTCTTCACATCACTGTGCAAACAGATCCCTGAACCCGGAATAACCCAGGCCAGATAGAGAGTGACCAGATCTCTTTCAAGGAAAATTTAGTGACAGCAATTATTTTAAGCCCTTTTGTAATTTAAAAAAAAATTAAAATTTGCCAACAACATGAACACAAGCTCACAATAACCATGAGTGAAGGTCACTGAAAGCAGTCAGTGTGGGGACAAGCAGACATTTCTCCGTTGATTTAGAGAGAAAAAATAGAAAAAGCGAAAGTAAATTAAAGAGAAAGAAACTATTTTGGTTACCTTTCTCACATTTCTTTTTGGAAGCTGACGAAGGAGGAGGAATCATAGGTAATTTCATCAACTCAGCACGATTTGACTCATTCAGTAGGTAGTGGGACTTATAGGCATAGGAACTGAACAGGGGGTCTGAATGGTCCTGCACTACCAGCCCTATACGAAACAAACAGAAAGAGATGAGTTGCAATGAAACTACCCATGATTCCGTGAAGGAAAAACCAAATACACCCAATGAACACCTCTAATGTTATGTGGGAATGAGAAAAGGATAAAATGAAGAAAAAGGAAAGTCTGACAGTTTCTGTGCTAACAAAGAGGTTGTGCTGGAGAGACTCAAACTTAACTGGAAAACCTTGTAGTGAAATAAGCTGCTTCTAAGTGGAATTTCAATTGGTTTTTTACCCTTCACTTGTGCATTTATAGACAGGCGCAAGAAAAGCAACGAAGTTTGAATCTGTGGGATACCCTCTCCTTCCCACAGGGCAAAAGGAAGCTCCTCTGCAGTCCTGGGGTGACGGTCACGGCAGCAGGGTCGTGCTCTGAGCTGGGGCTGCAGACGGAACAGACGCTGCGAATGAGAACTCACCGTCCCACTCACTACAAATCTATCCTGGAGATCTTGCCTACGTAAGTGTTTTGTCTCTCCAGTTGTGCTGGAAAGCAAGGAGGGGGCCAGTGTTCTGCAAGGCACCAAGGGGGAAGCACAGATGGAGGTTCTGCCCTAGGCCATGGTGGTGAAGCTGCCCCGCCCAGCCCTCCCAGGCTGCTCCGGAACAGTCCAGCACTCTGTTCCCTGCACAGCTCCATTCCAAAGCAGGCCTTTGCAACTCTCCTGCACCAAGAAGAGTTTTTCCGTGTTACTCCAAAGAGCCAGGCAGCCCAGGTGAGAGCCCAGAGCTGCAGAGCAGAAGCACTTGGCCAGTAACTCATGGGAAGAGTAGAGCAACTGAGCCCCAAAGAAACAGGAAAGATGAGCTACCAAGAGAGTCCCCAGTCCTTTCCCTGAAGGACACACAGCTGGGGGCTGTAGACAAGCTCTTGGATGGTGCCTAAAACACTGCTGATAAGAAGACTGGGGTCAGCCCATCTGGACACACATCCTTGGGAGGATTCCTAAAACAAGGGAACCTACACAGGCCAGCAGCTGAACTGTAGCATGTCGGCTGGAGGGTATTGCAGGGTAGTGAGTAGGAAGTCTTTAAATATCTCATATTTCAAGTACCTCACCGTAAGCAAGTTTGTATATTTCACAGATTGTCTCTCATCTACATTTTTCACTTCTGTAACTGCATCTAAATACAAAGTCTCTGCTTCTGATAGCGACTAACACTAACTAAATCACCATTCTCACAGAGATGCCTGAAGATTTCTAAAGCATTCAGTTCCCCATTTCTTTCTGGGCAGGTGCTCAGTGCTCCTGCCCCAGGTACTGTCCTCAGCACTCTGGCTCCAGATTCCAGCCAGGCCCGATGGAAACAAGCCCCACAAGAATGTTCTACACAAACAAGTCCAGAGTTGCTCTAAGGCACGGAGGATTCAGGCAGTGGCAGTGGTTTGTAACTGTTCAAGTTCTCCTAATTAAGACCTGGGGAATACACGGGACAGGGAATTCCATCTGCCAGGGCTCAAGAGGTTCTTTAGATTGCCAGGAGAAATACAGACTCGTGCAGTTTCATCTCTGATGGAGCCAGATTCAGGTATAAAGAGAATTACTAAACAAATGTAAAATGAAAAAAAAAAAAAAGCATTAAAATTTCCTTCTGCATTTCTTGCCATTGTGAGATCTGTAATTATTACTCTGCTCTTGCAAAGTCAAGGCAAACTGAACTTCCAGCTGAATGAACACAAGTGAAAACAAGTAACTTCAGGATCCAGGTCACTTTCATTTCCCTATTAGTGACTCTCAAAATTGCTGAAGAGAACACGTCCAATATAAACTGTTGGGATTCTGTAGAAGGGACATATTATTCCAATACCTAAGAATAATGGTACTTTTGAATCTCGAGACCAAAGCAACTGCTGCACCGACATTTTTTTAAGCTGCTCTCTGGCAGAACCCTGGTGACTGAAGAGCCATAAAAATAACAAGTGGGGGAAAAAAAGAAAAAGAAAAAAAAAAGAGATAACTTTGACATATGAAAAAGCCCAGCATGAAACCTGCTCATACAGTACTGCTAAAGGTTTTCTTTCAAAGTTCTCAAATGTGATGGCAGTTATAAATTGAGTTTTCCTAGTAAATCCTACCTCTTAGCCTTAAAACTTGAAACAGTTTTCAGTTTGTAGTAGTGAAAGAATCCCCTTCTGCTTAATGCAGTGATTAATAACACAGCAGCCATTCTCAGCATGCAAAGGCTGGAACTGGGGGATTGGGATCTGCTTTTCCCTACTGGCAGAAAAGGTTGGCCTGAGTGCCTATTGCTGCTTCTGGCTATCAAATGTTATGGGCCAACACAGTGAGTGGAATCTCATGAGAACTGCTGACCAAAATAAAACAAAATAAAATAAACTAAAATTAAATTACATAAAAAATCCCAGGCAGCATTTAACCCCAGCAAGCGCTAAGGGAGGAGATCCTCATGAAACACTATTTTTATCACTAAATTGCACAAGTGACAACAGAACTATAGAACAGGGAAAAACCAAGTGCCTCACCTCTTGCACAAACGAAACAAAAGCCTACATTTACAGCTGATGAGGAGTGAGTCCTTTTGGAATGGTTACTACAGATGAGGATGTGGGATGACACAAACAAGCTTCCTGCAGCGATGCAGCCATCTCCCGAGTGATAGGCAACGGGGCATCGCAGACATCTCGCCATGCGACCTGCTCAAGGAAACACAGGAAAGGCACACGTCACTCGGGGGCACAGCACCCCTTAGGCTGGAAAAGGCCTCCAAGACCATCGAGGGCACCTAGTGCTCAGGTCAGAAGAGGGCAGAATTCCCCACAGGCAAAGGCAAGGCTGGGTGTATTCCAATGCCAGTACTGGGTTAAAAAAAGAAACAGCTACATCTTTATTCTAAAGAAAGTTTCACAAATATTACCCCTTAACTTTCACCCAAAAATTGCTAAGAAAAAATTCCATCATTCTAGAATCTATGAGTCTATTTGTTTGGTTTGAACACTTTGGTTCATTTCTAAAAGGATTTTTTTGTTTGAAAACTAATTGTTCACAAGGCCACTACAAACTGTCTTTAAAAATCAACATTCCCTGGCCTTGTACTATGAAGCCTTGGCTTCCATTAAAGTCAACACCGAGAGCTGACCAGCTGTGTGGCTCCAGGTACACCCCACAGTGTCAGGCTGCCAGCTGCTTCCCAGCCATGAGGTATTTCAGCTGATTACCTTACTGAGGAGGAAACTCTCATTCCCTGCTGCATGCTGTGTTCCAGAGAGTGGAACTGGGTGAATTGTTACTGTGATGGTGCAGCTGAGCCTCCTCCCTGCTCGGAGCAGCTGCCCTCACCTTTGCTGGCTTTGTGCATGTCCTTGTCCATGGAGCAGGCGGTGCAGCAGTGCTGCGGGCAGCGGAAGCCCCGCGACTCGAACAGGGCCGTGGCGAACTTGCGCACGCAGGCCTCGTGGTAGAACTTCCCACAGGTGCTGACAGAGCAGCGCTTCACATCTTTGCCAGGGAGCTTGCAGGAAAAGCATGTGTGCTCTCCTTGTAAAGGAAGGAATAAGGAATCCCGATTGTAAAAACCAACTCTGAGATACAGATACTGTCCAAACAAATTCTGAAGCCAACAGACTGTGAGCAACAGAAGATCCTTCCTGTCCAACAGGCACGTTGGTTACTGTGGTCCACAATAACACTGGAGGAGTTGCTGCTCACATAAAAATCTCTTATTCCAAGCAAAATCCTAAGCAGTTCATTACTTTTTTTCTTACAAGGTACTTGCTAAATGGAAAGTGAGAATCTGGTCTCAGAGGTTGAAAATGTAGCGGAATAACCCAAACTTACTCACAAACCCTCGGAAAGCACCATCTCGGTTTGCTCTGACCAGAATGTGGCTCCTGAGCAAAGAGGGAGATCCCTCCCAGTTTTCCAGGCACAGGAGCACACTCACCATTCCTACACTCGGTGCAGATGAACTTCTCCTCAGGCATGGCCTTCAGGCCAAGACACTCCAGGTGGAACACGCTGCAGCACTCGCCCTCGCAGGACAGCAGCGACTCACCGGTGCTCTCGCAGATCTGCAACAGGCAGAGGGCTCAGCAGGGAACAGGGCACCCTGAAACGCCAGTGACTGTCAGGTGGTAACAA
Source organism: Pomatostomus ruficeps (assembly GCA_013400735.1). Lineage (NCBI taxonomy): Eukaryota > Metazoa > Chordata > Aves > Passeriformes > Timaliidae > Pomatostomus > Pomatostomus ruficeps. Next base: position 210,105 of record VYZT01001988.1, read on the forward strand.
CAGGAACTGCCTGAAATTGCTTCAGAATTAGGATAAAGCAGAAATGAACCTGGCAAGTCTCTGGGTCGAGGAAATCCCAGCATTCCCAACACCTTGCTCTGGTGTAACAGTGCGAGCCAGGACAGGCATTACAGGTTCCACCTGCACTCCTCCATTTCTCAGGGAACAAGCTGCTCTTGCTTTCCAGGTCCTTTACTACTGACCAGGACATTGGCCAGAGGATTCCAGGATTTTTTTTTTCAAAATACTGAAAAATTCTCACTCTGCCCTATCCTGATCAACCATCTGGAATCTTCAAATGGAGCAGACAAATGGCATGTACTTTTTCTACTGATGCTGGCAGGTATGGATTAGACACCACATTCCAGCTGCTAGCCTGCAGGAGGGCTTAGGAATCATTTAATATCAATCATTTCCAGTGCATAAAAACTCCCAAAAGCCTGTATATTTTATCTGAGAGGTTGAGTTAAGAGAACTAACAGAAATAGGGGATACATATTTAGCATCCATCACCTCCCAGTATCACCAGTTACCTGACAAACTGCATCTTTTTTACTTGTTCCAGTTCCTCTCCTGGATAAGCTGGAGTCCACTGACTGTACATCTGAAGCATCAGCATCAGCAGTGGCCGAGGGACTGTCTGAATGCTTCCCAAAACTGCCCTACAAAGAGGAGAAATCCACGGCACTCGAACCACACCATTCCAAAGGACAACCACATTGGGAAAAATATTTTTGTCACTGTTGATCAAAAGACCATTTGGTGTGTCAAGAGACACAAAGGTCCTGGAAAGGTGCTGAACTTCACTGGGATGACACAAGTGCTGCCTTCTTGATATATTCAAGCCAAACACCATGGAGAGCTCTCTCACTCTTCCAGACACTCTTTACAGTTACATCAGATACAGCAGCATCTCCCAGTTCCCCAAGAATTGCAAACCTTCCACAGAGCAAACCATGATTTAAACCAATGCTTTGCCAGACAAAGTAGCAGGAAAATTTGTAAGGAAATATTGTATTTTCATAACAAACCAATGGAGGGGATTAGAAGGAAACAGATCAGGCTTTATGTTTTCAGACAATGTGTAGAGAAGTGCTTACATATTTAGCAATAATCAACTGAAAAGCCTCTTGTACACTGACAGCTGGATCATGTCCCTATGACAACCAACACACCTTTACCTGTAAATCATTGAGTCCTCTGGAATCAGAGTCAGACGTGTCCCTGTAGGCTGAGCTGGTCAGTTCCATGTCCGTGGAGGCACGACTTCTCTTCTTTAAGGGTTTACAGGAGTCTGAAATCTCACTGGCACCTTAACACAACATGCTAAAATTAGTTTTAATATATGTACACAACTTCTTGCTTAAAATTAATAAAGGAAGGAAAGAAGAGAGCTTGGATTACATTATCTGCCTTAATTTTCAGTTTGCAATTTCGTTGAATTCTCCCTGAAAAGCTCATTAACTGAAAACCAGCTTACGCAGAGCTTTTGACAAACTTCTTAACACAGTGACACAGTGGAGGAAGGTAACAAATTGTCTCTAAGAGAGAATAAAACCTTAGATGGCCTCTTCATCATCCATCTTTAACTCTGGCTAAGCAGGGACTTTTAAGAAATGCCCAGGACTTAGGTGCTTGTAGCATATCGAACAAACACCATCCTTCCCCAGCAACGCACAAGGACCAGAACCCCAAACACAGCCTGGCCCCAGAGAAGTCAAGCTCAGCCCTACAGAGCTCACATGGAAAAAAGTTGCTGCCCAAGAGTCATGAGCCACCACGTTCAGTTGAGTTTATTTTCACCTGCCACTCACCTTTCTGCAACCCCGTCTTCACTGCTGCCAGTGGGACCGTTTCAACCTGTTTGAAAGGAAAATCCACAGTTAACACCAGAGGAAAGCTTCTCCCTAGTACCAAAAAGCAAACAGGTCAGTTCAAGGGGTTAGAATTCGGGTGGGAGCTGCCATCCCCTCCTCAGCCCAAGCCTCCGCGTCCCGCTGGATTCACTCCTGCCTATGCTGGTGCCCAGAGCCGTGGCAGCCACGGGCCACCAGTCAGGGCCTTTCACTCTCTCCCTGTGGGCATGGAGGTGACAGGAGCGCTGTATCCGTGTCCAGCAGGCAGGAGCGGGGGCCTTGGGCAGCCACCCCTGATGCTGTGTAAAACCCCACACCTGTGTGAGCACACATTCCCCGGGGCAGGGGCGGCACTGGGCTAGTGAGACACACCCCGAGGCCACTCGGGTGCTCCCACCAGCATCCCCTGGAGCTCCTGCAGCCCTTCCTCCCCGTCTAGAGCTCTGCACGGGCCTGGCCGGGGCCGCGGTGCAGGGCTCTACACAGCTGGAACTCCAGGGCACAAGCACTTCAGCAGACAAAGGTACAAGTTTACAACCTTGCAAAAGCACTTCCAGTCCTTTACCCTACGGAGAAGTTTAGGAACTGTTCTGCCAACATACATGGAAGATGTGGGAATTTGTTGACTGGATAATATTTATAGAAGAAAGCTGTTGCCTAAAATCCTGTTTCTAAGGTTAAGAATTACAAGTTATTTCTTTGCAATGTGGTTACATATGCATGGAGAAACACATTTAGTAAATATTTAAGGATTATTCTATAATTTTTTTAAAAAATATTTTATTTTGTTGTACAATAGGTAAAAACATACAGTAGAAGGATTTGTATAGGATACATTTTGTAATACAAATATAAAATCTAAACAATCACTTTTATTTCTCCACTAGTCACTGTAACAGTAGCATCAACATTTTGTTTTTCCCATTAATTGTACTCGTTCCAGTTATAATTTTATACCAAGTTGTTGCAGACTAACTGGGGAATCAAGAAAACTTGACTTTGGGTAACAAATATTGTTGCGTAATTGTAAGAAGTTAGTAAGTTGTTGGTTTTTTTTTAAATATAACTTAATACATTCAAGGTTTTGCGCATTACAGTGCCCCTGGGTTTCACTTTAGTCAGATACTTCTCCTGAGAAAAGCACTTTAATTAATGTCCATAGACTGAGTCAGCCAGGTAAGAGAAGCACATGAAGCTACCTGGGATCCATGAAGTTCATCTTGTTGGTTCTTATACCTTTGTTAAATTAAGAAACATTTACAAACATAAAATAACTCTTTTGAAAGGGGGAGGCTGCAACACCTCGTGCCAAAAGGCTCCATGGCCCACATCAGGTGTCACACACCCAACACTTAAATTGCTTTAAAGTTTCAGCAAGAAACTGCCTTGAGCTGGAAAAATCCTCTGCTGCACGGCAGTGCAGAAATGCTGCAGCATCAAAGGAAAAATAAGGAAAAAAACACGAAAAAAGCAACTGGGTTCACTTTCAGTCTCTGAAGTGAAGGAAGTGCAAAACAAAGCACAAAGGGCAAAGAATAAATTAAAGAGATAAAAATATTTTTTCCCCTTCCCATATAAATCTTCATCCTGACTGTCCCTCTTTAAAAATTCTCACTGGGAAAAGCTAAACTATGAAACATTTACATAAAATTCTCAGCTTTCAGACAGAGGCCCTTGAAGAGGCAAAAATCAACCATGCAAGGAGAAGAACCAACAACTTTGACAAACTTATTAAAAGTGTATGCAGGTTTTAATATTTCTGTCCATCCACTGCACTCTCCTACTCATTTCCACGCAGAATTTTTTTATCATTAAATTTTTTTTAAAGCAACAACATTTGTCTATCTGACATCCAAATTAAAGGAATGCCCTGTACATGTTAGAACTGTTTCAGGAAAAAATGGTGTATCCCAGAACTGTTTTGCTGATGTCTGCCAACACAAAAGTCTGACTATTCATCTTTACGTGAAATCATTCTTAAAGTCCATTTTCAGAAGTGGTCAAACTAATCACTCTAACTTCATTTGAAAAACAAAACCTCAACACAAACCAGCAGCTAAGTCAAGAGCCAAAGGAAGGAACCTGGTGGCAATTCCATCCAAGAGAAATCACTGAAACAAACCCATTTTGCTCAGAACAGAAATATCAAAGGAAACATGGCAGGTTCATTAGGAGTCATCCATCACTGCGTTCCCACTTCCATAGCCTGACTGATACTGAGAAGATGCCAGTAGCAGAGTCACAGCAATGGCATTGACAGGGGGATTTCATGGAGGATAGTCCAAACCGAAACCCGATGGGGAAAAATGGAGAAAAATAAAAAGGCACCAATATAAGCCACAACATTTATGAATACAATATATTTTAACTCTCTACATGGAGGAAGCCAACCTGCTCCTTTTTGATCTTCTTCTTTGGCACAACTTCGGTGGATTTCTCAGACTCAGAGCGGGTTCGAATCGATCTTCTCTGTTGCTTCTTTTCTACAGAACCTGAAGAAGGAAAAAGGTTTCCATTACATGATTCCTTGTATTTCTGAGGTACACCAAGATGTGCAAGACCAAACCAACAGGTAAAGGAATGAAACGAAGACTTTGTCCTCTTTTGAATGTTTTATTTTTAAATTCAGTTCCAAGCTATTGACCAGCTGGTGCTGTGGCTGTAGACACACATTCTGATTCCAGAGACAGATCAGCTTCAGAAAACAGACACCAGTAACAGAGTGGAACAAAAGGCTGGAATTCAGCTTAGGGCAAACAGATTTCCATAATCCATAATACACCTCTCAGGCACAGTCTTCACTCGGTTAATTTTGAACCGAACCGTCCATCTTTGGTGTTTTGGGAAGGCAGCCACAACCAACTCCTTGAACAAAAACAAACTAGAAATTTCAGATGCAAAGCACAGCTTCAGGATTTCCCCCAAAACACCAGTTCTGTGCCCCTCTCTGTGGGGTGACAGCCTCTGTCCCAAAACTACAGACAGCCCCCTGCTGTAGCACCTGCAGCCACACCAGACCTCAATGCTCACCTGAAGGTTTCAAGGTGAAGAAAAACTCAGCACAAACAGAAGCATCGACCACGATGTGTTACCGTCATTAGTGAATGTGAAAAACAAGTTTTTTAAAGTATTACCATAGAAAACAAACTTAGATTAATGAAGGTTATTGTGACATTTCAACAGATGAAGAAGGAGCTACTGGGTTTTTGGCAACTAAAGCTGGCAAAATCAAAAGACCTTTCTGTGCTTCAGCACCTCCCAAACAGGCACATCGAGAACCACAGACACGATACTCAACACCATGGGCAGCTGCTGGAAGAAGCACACACTCAGAGCTGACAGCAAACTGGCACCTGAGGATTTACACTGAGCTGCTGGGAAGCATTATTCTGGGTTTTCAGTCTGGGAGGCTTCACCTAAAGAAGACACAACTGTGAAATACTTTGTTTTCTTCCAAGTAAAACTGCAAACTCTTGGGAGCTGACTGTGCCTGACAGATGCACTGTCAGGAGCTGTGAACCTGCCTGGTCTTGTCAGGAGATCAAGAATCTAGAGACACACATGGGCTTGAACCAGACTGAAAGACAACTTTGCAAAAGGACTTCAGAGAAAAAAATGAAAATTCCTCTTGATCCATTGGATGAACATTTTTCCTATGGCTGCACGACTCGGGAGTGTCTCAGTAACAAAACTATCCAACTGGAAAAGTTATCATGTTACAATAACTGGATTTCTGAGGGGAAAAAGTTGTTTTTCTTCAAGTGAAAAAACCTTTACAGCACATTAATTAATGAATAATAGCAATTAGTTACTAATAATTTAGAAATTAATGACTCAGGTCAACATCCATCATGTCCATCCACATGTAACTTCTGGTTCCAATAGGCCCCATCCCTTGAGGGACTCCCACTGCTGCAGTGGGTCTCCACATCAGAGCTGGGGAACATCTTTTGTCACTTTGCTGGGTGATCAAAATCCCCTGAAGCAGCTTCAGGTAAATTTGAGCAGATGTGACCAACAGTTACTTTAACCAAGGATGGATTTTCTCCCTGTGCTGCCCCGCTGAAGCCAAGGAAATCAGATCAAGCCCTGGATCAGAGAACTCCAGAACCAGAGTGTCTAATGTTGGCTGACAGCAACACTGATCACTGCAATGGGCGCTTTCTCCTCTTCCCGCTCTCCAAGGATCCAGTTATCACCTTCACAATGCTCCCATCCCATCTTCAGGTATATTTTCATCCAAAGTTTCAGGACAGATGTTGGACCAGCCCTCCACCTTGCTGGAGATAAATCCTAGTTCAGTGTCCGCAGACCAGAGGCACCAGGGCTGCTCTTGCAGCAGCAGATTTCGAGTAACAGAATTAGCTTCCCAGCATTACTGAATTCTGTGTATCTGAGTGCAGGTTAGCAACAAGGACTCCCAGAGTCAGTCTGGGAAATACATTACCGTAAAGGGATTCTGAAGTTCCGGTGACCTTACATTTGGAAAAAGGGCTTGGCAGTTATGTTCCGCAAGAGGGGACCAATAACTGGACTTTGGAAATGGCTTTGAGAGTGACTGTTTGGAGTGTGCACTGCAGGAAAGCTCAGGCACTTACAGGGTGTTAGCAGGTGGAGTGTTACGTATCCAAAAACCCTAAGAAAATGAAAAAAGAGAGGCTCAGAATTCTCACCCCCTACGTCTGAGGAGCCATAGGGAAGCTGAAGCCTTTAGATCCCAGGTGAGACAAGCAGAACGGCGATGGCCTCTCCTGCTGCAAGGCAATCCAAGTACCCACAGCAAGCACAGCTGGCAAGAACCACCTCTGTCAACAGCAGGGAAAACCCCACTCACAGCAGGACACCCAGATACCTGGCCTGTGTGCTGCATCCCAAAAATGCTCCATAAACCAGCACATCAAATAACCCTGCCTAAAAACCACACACAGACAGAAGCCGAAGTGTGTTTGCACAGGACCACTGAGATTTCTGACTCTGGTTCTCATTTATTTCATGTTTGGAAAGGGAGAAATAATCAAATAGATGGATAGTTAAAGCAGAAGTGACACCTGGCAACATTATGAGATTCAAACAGCTCATTCAAGGTTTTCCCATTTCAGGCCCAAGTTCCATTATTTGCTTCAGTGGTTCTTCTCCCTCAGACCCGATACTTCAGAACTCACTGCTTTATGATGTGGCCCCCGAGATGCCTTCAGAAAGCAAGCACTACCTCGTTTGGTTGATGAAGTTAGTTGAAGCAGTTTTTAAAAAATCCCTGTTCTTTAAAAGGTCATGCAAGAACTCAACAACAAAGCCCAGGCAGTCTCCATCCTGAATTAGACATTCTCTATTGAAATGTGACACTTCCCGACGCTTTTCATTTCATGTATCTTACATTTGGGGCCAAAAGCCACGGCAATACCCTGCTAACACACATCCACTGTGTTGTCTTCTAAACCAGCTGGCCATCTGCTCTGCACAGGACATTGTACCTCGAGTAGGTTGACTCAAGCTGTAAGTTGCAGACACAAACCACCAATAGCACCCCACAGCCATGTTGTATATGTTGGCTCACCATGTGTGACATTAGCCATGCTCATTACAATTATTATGTAAACAGAAAGATGTCAGTAATCATTTTTAAGTAGTGAGAAAATGTTGGGTTTTATATTTGAATTTTCATGGTGAGGGCTCAGGTTCAAACCAGGACTGCAGTTTCCCTACCTGCTGCCCCAGAAGTTGTCTCAGGAGAGGACACGTTTTGCACCACTGCTTTTTCACTTCTCTGAGCTGATGAAGAATTAAGTTTCTCTTGTCCTTTGACGCTTATTTCTGTTTTGTTACCAACTCCCTTAAAAAGAAAAAACGAAAAGATTGTCTTCCCCTGTTATAAAGGTGTGTTGCTACCAGGTAATAGACCTACCCCTGAATCTCAGAACAGAAACAACCAACGCTCTCCAACCCAACACATACACAGGATTAATCTACTATGGAGTTGCTTCCTTGCAGAACTTTCCACCCCTCTCAATCTCCCCTTACACACAAGGAAAAAACAATTCCAGTGACTTTTCTAAACATTACCTTCTCTATAGGGCTTAGGATGAAATAAACACTCTCCAGGTAGAGAGGCAGAAGAAGGAGGCAGAGAAATAGTCCTAAGCCTTTTCCTTACACTGACTGTGGGAAGCTGCTGTGCACCTGAAGGAAGCTCAGAGGCAGAACTCAATTTAAAAGTCTGTTACACAAAATGTAGTTATTGCTTTTTAGTACATTATCAACAGTTTTGTCATCTGTTTCCCACAAAACTACTGATTTTATCAAGAATTTTTGGATTATTTCAACTAGAAAGCTGAAGTTAAACAGTTTTAATATTTTTAATGTGCTAGAAACAAAAATACGGCCATCTGTAGGGAGCTGCTCTGCCACCAGCAAAACAATTACTGCCAGAGCTGCACTGAAAGATTCTATGGTCACGTCTGTTAATATCTCCAATGAAAAGAACACGGATGGTGAAAGCTTGGTGCACACAGTTCAAGATCCCTAGTAAGGAAGACTCGGGATAACTCAGGAGCAAAGAGGGGTCATTGCACCAAGCACGTACCTTGGTGGAATAAACAAACTGATCGATGAGTTTTCCATCCCCAGCAGCATTCTGAAGGGCAAAAACCTGTTCAATTTTAACAACTGGAGACATGTTACACTTCTGCAGATCCAAGTTGTGCATGGTTATTGACGCTGGCAGGGACTTCCTAGCTGCAGCTGTTTTCCATGCGATTTTCACGGGCGGCGCCTCCTCCTCCTCCACGCTAGACTGCCTCCGCTGGCCCTGCCTCCGCACCTCAGCGCTGGAAGGTGATGACCCTGCCACTACGTTGGCGTGTTCCGGCGGTGTGCTCGGCGCTGGCTTCGGCCGGCGGTTCTTCTTGGCCTCCGATTTGGAGGCAGCAGTCTTTTTGGCTTTGGCCAAAGCCTCCTCTGGCTCTTGGTCGACGTAAATGAAGGTGTACTGTTCTATCCTCTCTTCCCGGGTCATTTTCAGCGCCTTCTCAGCGTGGGCAATACCGATGTCCCACTGTGCTCGCTCCCTCTGGGGCCGGGGTTTGCGAATCTTAAGGGACAAAGACAAGCAGCTGATTACACTGAAGATTTTGCCAATACAGCACTTAAAATGCAATCCTGAGGGTCTCTGCATCTCTCAAGCAGCAGATTGAAGTCTGCTCTCCATTAACAGGGTATTTTTGACACTGAATGTGCACATTGAATTCCCTGCTCAGGGTACAAGCAGATGCTCAAGCTGGACCATAAGACCATCACAAATAAGTGTCTGCCCTGAGTTCCAACTTCACCACAGCCAGGCATGGACAGTATTCAAACTATAATTCCATTATGAGACACAGAATTCATCCTAACTTAGCTACTTTTTAAATCCTCTTTATTTTTCTATAAACACTTCTCTTTCTACATCAGTATTTTCATCAGCATAAATACTGACTGAAGTATTTCATCTACACAGTAAGTAATTCCTGTAGCTAACACTTTCTTTCCAATACAACAGTGGAAGAGGAACATATGCACCCGTATTAGGGGATGGAAGAATGTCCTTTAAAAACCATTTCTCAGAGCACAAGTGAATAGTGAACACGGAGGCCTTGTTTCTACTTGATACGGTAATACAGATGTAAGGTTATCTCCAGTGCCCAGGATCCTTCCATCATGAGAAGACAACAAAGCAGGTTCAGCTCTCAGCCTTCTTTCATGAAAGTCATATAAGTATGCAAACATTTCCATGACCTTTGTGAGACACACTCCTGCCAGCGAGATGGAGCCAGTCCTTCTCAGGGTAGAGCACTGCCCTGGAGCATCTCCCTTACAGAGGTGATCCCCCCCAGTGCCCTGTGTACCTTCTGTTTCTCAGAGTGGTTGCTGGCTTGCTTGGCTGCCTCAGCCAGTAACTGCTCGTACTGTTTGTGCCCTTGGTACTCCCGAACACGCTTCTCATGCACCCAGGCCCGCTCTGGCTGGTTGCTGAAGAACTGGACGTGGTATTCCCGGGCACCTGAAAGGGAAAACACCGATCAGCAGTTGTACCAAGACTGCTCTGCCCGTTCAGTTCACGCTTTCCTCCTCCCCCGCGCTCCATTCCTGCAAGGGGAGGTACCTGGATCAAGTGCAGAAATACAACAGGCCAGGCCCAGAACAGCTTAAGATGGAAGCTCAGTACACCCTGCCCACACTGAACACTCTCACACTGACTTGAGAAAAGCAGAAACACCTGTGCACAAGCCCATTCCCACAGTCCCACCTGCAGAGGTCACGCACCAGGCACTAGTTCTGTGCGTGTCAGGACTCTCCTGTTCAGCACACACAGAGCAGAATTCACCCCGCAAAGGCAGTTCAGAATTAAGATATTTTTAACAAAGGAACAGCTACAGACACCTGACACTCTGACAAAGGGCTTCCTGCCTTACCTCTCGTGTTAATTTTGGTATGCACGTCGAGTTGTGGATCACACGACACCATGCAAGGCCACCACGGGTACGTCCCCACCTTGGACCAAACCAGATCCCCAACCTGGAACTTGACTTCGTGGGCAACCTGCGTTGGAAGGGATGGCAAGAGCTGCTGGACCTGCAAAGGAAACACCAGATTAAAGCCACAGGAGAGGATTTAGAGCACTTGGAGATTCACACACCATCCACAGGGACTTGTTGTTATTGTTCTCCCAGACATCCCTGAGGTTTGATAACCCAAGATGAGAAAAACATTTCTTAGAAACAGGAGAGAAAGGAGCTGCACACAGCTGGGATTTACGTAACGACATCACTGACAAACCAAGACACGAAAGAGCAACTGCCACCTCCCCAAGAAACGCTTCTGCTTCCTAAGTTGATTAGAAATATTGCTTTTAAAATAAAATAAAGCAACAAATCCAGTACAATGAGAGATGCATTGATGCAGTAATGATTAATAAGAGTTTAAAAGAAATGGCAACTGGTTTATCAGACAAATTGAAGGATCAATGGAAGAAAGAGTCCAAAAATAGTAACATTCTGTAAGTTCCAAAAGGGTTAATTGGTGTACTAACCGGGGCTTCCTCCAGCACTGCATCTTCTCTTGGTCTCTCAGAGAGTGTGCTAAGCCTCTCGTTTGGTCTCTAGGAAATGGGTAATAATGAAAAGAAAAAAGGAAAACAAACACAAACAAGGTAAGGGGACAGTAAAACAACAGAAGATAATAGTGAAACCAGGCAGAAAAAAATAATTCAGAGAGAGAAAGGCAACTGTGAACCCAGAAAACATGAATATGAGTATTCCTTGTAACCAATTACCATAGTAACATCACAAAAAAATACCTGGTTTCCCCTACACTATTTACATCACAATCATACCAGAATATAACTGTGTTCTCCTGTAACAGGAGACAGAAGAACATACATTCAGACACAGCAAATCCAAGTATCTTTCCGCCTAAAATAATACACAATTTCCAAAAACCAGAGAACCCCATGTGAGGATATCCATAGTAATGTGGTGGGTCTCACTGTACACCAGTTATTTGCAAGAACTGCAGTACATAAATTATGTTAAATACACAACATGATCATTGTAAAATCAATGTTAAATTGCATAGAGTTGACAAATATATTTGGAAGATCAGAAGTCCACAACACAGAGCAGCATCAGCCCCAACCAGAGGCTGACACGGACATGGGGTGGCCATGCCAGTGGGTCTGAGGGGACAGGGGTTGAGGTAAGGGTGGGCTGGGAACTATCTCAGGAGACAGATGCCACACACTTGCTGTTCCTGCAGCAGAGAAGTCAGCAGTCAAAGGACCCAAAGAGCGGCAAAAGGAGTCATCAGACACAAGCAGTGAGAAACTAATAATGCTGAAAATCCCCATCATTCCCAGGCCACTCCAAGCACAGACCCCACACCAGTCCATGCTCTGTGCTCCAGAGAACCGAGCACACAAGAAAAGGGGCAGAGCAGCTCAGGCCAGGGGTGGCACAGCCCAGTGTCTCATCTGGAGCTGTCTGTACACAAGCACCATTTAAGACTGATCACGCTGCCATTTGCTGGGCAGAAATCCTTCCTCCCTGCACAGCATGAAGCACAGCACTGATTCCTGCCTTTCTTTCACTACAGGGAGTTAGCGAAACCTCCCCTCTGCCAGGAGGGTCAAGCTGAGTTCAGAGACTGCAAAGTTCCAGCTCCTCACAGAACATAACGACTGTGCAGAGAGGCTGATTCTTAAAACAAGGATTCAGAGCTTAACGTTCACCAGTGTTTTCACAACATTTCCACTTCAAATCAGCCTCTCCAGTATGGGCATTCCCTCACAGTCAGTGGATTTCCACTGAGATTACAGTGTCAGAACAAGGAACAACTGGTAGATCACCTGACTTGCCACAGCCTTGTTGAGTGTAAAACTATAAAACAACCGTAGTTGTACCAAAAGTTGTTTGTTCCCATGAAGATGATCCTAAGCCACAAGTCTCACACCATTAACGCTGAAGATGACAAAAGCATAAATGATGAAAGTACATGAAAATGAAATTGTGCACAGGAAAGCAAAATGATGGGAGGATGGACCCGAGACTGCCCTGGCAAACTCATACCGAAAGCCACCAGCACAAAACCCTGTTCCTGTCAGAGCAGGCTGAGTCTGAAACAGGGCTGGGTAACAAACATTTATTGCAATGCTGAAAAAAGAAAGGGAAATGGAAGCAACAAGGAGGACAATAGCAAGACCAAGATTTCTGGTGAATTCTGGATGACACACATGACTAGGAACTTGGAATTCAAGATGTAAGGTTTTGGTTCAGTCTGTGACAGACAGAAGATTCCATTCTCGTGGTAAGCAGGTAACAGAGCCAGAAGGACAGGCACAGCTGAAGCTCCAGGAGTAGAACAGGAGACACTGGTAAGAGGGGAAACAAACTGACAGCCTGATGTGGGGGTGGAGTCTGGAGGAGAGGTCAGAAAGCAGCTACAGTCAAGGGAGATGCTGCCCAGGGAGTGCCAACAGGACACAGCAGCTCCTACAGCCACCTCACAGGGGCTCCAGCAGCACCTCCACGGAGCACAGAATTCTCTCTGCTAGATCAGAGCTCATCCCTGCAGGACAGGACCTTCTCCCTGAAAGCAGAAAGCACCAAGGGCTTTCACAGACCTCACGAGAAGTTCAGCTACATTCTGTAACAGCCCAGCCCAGCCTGCACTGAGCAATTTCTGTCCTGGCCAGATACAGCAACTTCCCCATTCCTGGCACTTACCAGCCTCGCCTCTCTGCCACCCATCCCCTCAAACTGGGAGAGGCAGAAACCAGCACAACAGAGATGGCAAGAATGAGCATGAGAAAAAGAAACAGAAGTACTGGAGTGGCTTATGAAACTGAAAGAAAAAGAATGAGAGGGCACCAACATAATCTGGGTCTTTGCTTCCCAGAATCTCAGTTAACACCACCTAATGTACATCCTCTGGATATGAACAATATGGTACCAAACCTGACAGAAATGGGAACGGACAACATACGCAATCTTCCCAAAATGTGCTGAGTCAGCTGGTACTTCTCATTCCCCTGCTGATTTAGAATACTCATTTTTACTGGTTCTACCTATGCTACACAGCTCCTGGGTTTTGTAAATCACAGTATTTTGAATATCCTTCAAAGATCAATTAAACGTTTCACTGTTGAATACCCCAAGTAACCTGACTTTCCATTCAACAATCTAGCACTATTTTGAGAGGCAGTTTTAGGAATGTGTGAGCTTTTGTCCAGAAGTTTCATCTTCAACACTAGCCAGAGTGTAGCAAACTCTAAACATGCTATAACACTAAATAATATTCGAAAAACAATATATAAATATAACCTTTTCTAAAATTTATTTTTCGTATGAGCCTTTCAACCACCATGGTGTTGTCCTACAGACACAGCTCCTGGCAACCCCATTTTGAGGCTCTGACGAATAACCAAAGCCTGGTGACTCAGCGTGCACGCAGCCAGAACAAGGACAAACCCTGCCGGACACGCTCTCCATCAACAATACCAGGTGTACAGATGGCTGAAATTACCATTCCACTTACATTTTGCTCCTCTGGTTCTAATTTTGGAATTTTGTGCGACTTGCGCTCTTCCCATCGGGAAGAGTCATGCTTGCTACTTTTTTTCCTTTTCTCTTTCCTCCCTTCATGTTTTGCCTTAGCGTACTCCCTCGCTTGGACTTCATTCAACAGATCCCCACACAGGGAGGACTCAAACAATTCCCTGCCGTTCTGGATAGTTTTGGTTATTTTGAGTTTGATCTCTGGTGAGCCAGTCTTCTTTGGAATGCCCACTTGTGGAGCTGAAGGTGGTGGTGGAGGTGGCGGCTGGGGAGGGGAAGGTTTTTCCAGAACTTCATGTGGCCGCACGTTAGAGTTCTCCATTTGGTAATACTCCGGGGGGCTGAAGTTCCTGACCGTTCCAAAGCCATTGGCCGATCCATTGGGATACTGAGTGTACGTCTGGTATTTGGCCTGGGGTTCGTACATGCTGATGGCCGGGGGGTACCCGTTGGTGAGGGGGGGCAGCTCCTCTGCCGTGGGTGTGGGGTACTGGAAGCCTTGCTGCAGAGAGGCCTCGTACGGCGTCCGGCCCCCATCCTCAGCAATGTCACTGCTGCCATCAAAGGCCTCCTCTTGGCGGATGTTGGCGGAGTCAATGAGTTGAGGTGGTTGCTGAATTGTGTTTCCCATGATCCCTTGCATGAAAGAGAAAGAGAAATCCATTGTTCTGCTCCAGCATCCTTAGCTTTCCCTTTTTCTCATAGGGCCTAGAGGCAGGGGAAGGGAAATAAGAAGTCAGTGTAAATTAAAAAAACAGTAATTAAGCAAATTAGACAGCTGAGGAAAAAAGGGATCTCAAGACCAATTTCTCCCTCTCTATTCAGCAGCCACCCTCGCACGGATTTAGAGAGCACTGGTGGTTACTGAGCCTTTACAAAGGGCTATTGACATGTCTTTCATATGGCCAATTTCTTCTTTTCCAAGACATTTCAAAAATATCAGAAGCACCTACAAGTGCTTAAGAACTATGAGCCCAAGTATTAACAAGTTAGAATAATGGTGTCAAAATCCCCAGGGCTCTCTGCAGCCTTCTTAGTCATGCACTAGGAAGGGCTATTCCAACCCTAGGCAGCTGGACAGCATTTCACCCTGCAGAGATACCAAGTTCTCCTGACAGCCACTGTAAACTGAACGAGCCAGGAACACCACAGAAAGACAAAAAACAGAGAAACTTCTCCTCCTCCTCCCTCCCCACCTCCTTGCCAAAATTCAAGACATGAGCAGCCCTCAGGTGAGCAGGGCCCTGTGCCATGGGATGCTCTGAACACCAGAACAATGAAAGCAAGTGGGTCATTCCCCTTTGGCCACTGGGAAACCAGAGCCCTGCAGCAGCTTCAGATGGGGCTTCCCAACCTCTTCTCTCCCCAGAAAAGCAGAATACAGTTTGCATGCACTGGCTTTCAGCAGCTGTGTGAGCAGAGTTATCCTCCTGCCCCTCAGATCTTATTTTAATATTAAGCACTGCATGGTTCTCAGCCTCAGCATCAACAGACCCCCAAACCCTGAGGTTACTCACTGAGTGAGACTCTAGCTGACCACTGGCATACACACTTTCAACTTTCCAGTGCATATTAAAACACCAAAATCAGACTAAATCAAAGTTAGACTTCCAAAATTCAGCTGCTGGCTCAGAGAAGGCTTTGGCATTCATGTAAGCAGCTCAATGTTCAACAAGAAGCAACGCACAGTGACCTGACCTGCAGGTAAGTAACACCAGTTTGCTTCCCAGAAGGTTAGTTCAGCCCTTTCAAAGCAAACACGGCCCCATGGTATTTGTTCTGCCTGTGTGGGCACACAGGAGGGTTACTGTGCCCTTTTGGTCTGGGTTTGAAATGACATTAATGCATCCCACAGATACTTCCCCTAATGGGAACCTCCATTAAACCCTGCCCACATGAAATCCTCACCCTCCCAAAGCCATGCATCTCAATACCTTAGCTAAGAGCTTTCCTAACGCTGAGAACTTCCCTCCTCCAAGACTGCAAAAAGTAACTGAAGTTCCAACAGGAACAAGAACTTGATCAGGTTTGTGCTGGATGTTTTGGGGTGATGTTTTTGGATGATCTTCACATTCAGATTAAATTGATGTTTGTCCTTATCTTCACTGCCCTATGAGATTGACTCCAGCACATTTGTCACCATAATTAAGCAATTCAGGGCAATAACAGCACAAGGGTCTGCAGCAGAATTTTCTCATTGCAGGAACTTTTAAACCTCAGGGCCATGAAACCATCCCTTCCTCCACAGCTCAGCACATCAGCCAGCAAACCAACAAAACAAGTCACTGTCAGGGGGTGCAGATCTGAGGAGCAGCACGTGGGATTGCACAGCAAGGTCAAAAACCCCAAACCACTCCTGTTCTGGGAAGAGGAAGTGGGACTGTTTGTACTATTTACCACCAAATTGTTACTTTGCATCTGCCAAACTGAAGAGCAAACAGCAAATTCTCACTCTAGGTTGGGCTTTATTTTTTACTAAAACCAGATTCAATCTTTTTTTCCTTATGAATACTTATAAAAACCTCTTGGGAAGCTGTGGCAGCACTTCAGGAACACCCACAGCTGGAAGGGCACAGTCCCAGCTGCCAATGCAACTCTCACAGGCTCTGCAAAGGTGGCTGCCATTGTGTTTTGTTTTGTTACATGACAGAAGTATGGATTAATGAACCTCAAAGCACTGCATTTACACTGGATTTAGGAGCTACCAGTTTAAAAACAGAGTTATGATTTGTTTCTTTTTAATTTGTTCTGGAGCTCACCTGTGTCACTCAGCCTGGGTGCCAGCCTGTGCTGCATTGCTGGGACACCCCATCCCAGATTCATGCCTCAGTAATTCCATGCAGGCTGAGAACCAGGGTCAGGGCTCCACGGAACTGCTCCCAGCAGCCCCAAAGCACTGAGGCTGTGCTCTGTCCTCCCACAGCACCAACATCACTGCCAGCTCCTTCCTGTCTGGTCCCTCGCTGTCATCACTGTTAACAAACCCAGACTTTCCCACCCTCCTTCTAGCCCAAAATTCTGCATCAGTGGATCAGTCCCCAGATGCTGCCCAGTGCAGTGGCACCTGGGCAGGATTACAGTGAGAGGACAGGCCCTGGAGTGACCCACAATAACAGAACACAATGAGGATCCCGAGCGCACAGGAATCTCAGCATCCTAAGGAGGGATCACTTGGTTTATGTCCCTCCTAAGCACTACTGTGAAGAACACCCCACTGTCTCTGCCGTCCCTGTTGCACAGCAACACCACCCAAACCACAGGGCAACAGAATTTCCAGCTGATCTTGCAGGAAAGTATTCCAGAATGAATTCTTCTCACTGTGGCAGTGATTAGTCTATTAACCCACCACGTCAGCCTCCTCTGAGCTGTACAATTTGGCTTCCAAACGTGACCCATAACAGACCCCGCACTGATACAACACTGGAGATCAACGGATAAAGAAGCAGTTTCATCACTTCAAGGTTTATAGGAAATGGACACTTCATAGTGCTGCAAACAACTTGAAATCAACAATGAAACAACTTGAAACCAACACTTTCAAAAGTGCAACTGAATTTCCTGATGAGAGGAAGAGCTTCCTCTTTAAAGGCGAGTGTCCACCATTCTGTTCTTGTCCTTTCCCAGGGTAGACAGGGACACAGAGGCGTTTACAAACACTGAGACTTTACACACCTTTAGTAAATATTTTCCTGTTGTCCATGGGAGAGTCACAATTCAAAGTACCAGAGGAAAAGGTAAATGAAAAAATATAAGCAGTACAGAATAAGACAGGTCAGCCTAGCAGAGCTCTTTCTTAAGTGAACACTGTTTGTTTCAGTTCCCAAGCTTCTCAGCTCAACTGAGCATAACTCAAAAAATCAGTTCCACAACAACAGTGAGTGCTCAGTGAGAGGAAAATTTTGCAGAGATTATGGATCCTCCAGGTTCACATTTTCAGCAACAACTACACTTATCTAAAGCCAGTTTTAGCATGAATATTCTTCAACTTTGCTCTCAGAAAACAAGACTTGCAAGTTCTCAAACCTTGCTTCCATGCTGCATTAGACTAAATAACAACTGACCTCAGATTATCGAGCAATTCCAATCCCAATCCCATGTGATCACAGTTTTTCTTCTTCCCAACCAAGGAGTTCTGTAGGTTCGGCTGAGGCTGGCTGTGGCCACAGCAGGGAGAGACTCAGCAGCTACTGATAAAAAGTCCAGCATACACGTATTTTAAATAGAGGTTTCACAAAACCTTTTTCCACCCTTTTCTGTTGACAATCCCCACACAGGGTTAGCACAGTCAGAGGTAAGGTGTTTTATGGATGGAAAGTGTTTGCTGTGAGACAGGACCCAGCCTGCTGGCTCCCTAAGGGAGCGGGAAGCACTGCTGTGAGTCAGCCATGTGTGCTCAGAATGGTGTCGCTGCCTCCTCACCCTGAGCTGGGCTTTCTATCAACAGGCTCAAAAGTAGAAGTTCTAGGATGTCTTTATGTACAAATACCAACCCAGTTCCTGTCCACACAGACCTCAATCAGAGAGATTCAAACCTCTGCTCACATCCTACCAACCCCTCCTTACCGCACAGATGTTTGCCATTTTCTGTGCTGTTTCGTTCCAAAGTATCCAACCTGCACAGGTGCTGGTCCCCTCAAGCATCCAACCACTGCAGCAACTGCTCTCAGAAGCCGTTCACTGCTGTAGGTGTTTGACAGACACAGGGACAGAGCTGCCTGGCTGGACAGGCCAGGTGTTTGAAGTGATGCAATCATTCCTGACCTCTCAAAACATTAAGCCTGCAGTTCACACACACCCCTGCACCTCACTCCTCCCCCCCAGAGCTGAGCTTCTATCACATTAACCACAACCCAGAGAGACACCTTTGTCTCCTGGAACATCATCCTGGTGGGTCAGAATGGTATGAACTGCAGATAGAAATAAAACAATTGTTCCTGCTAATCCCTGCATTCACTCTGTGCAATCTGCTTTGTCCCGTTCTTCTCTGCATGTCCTTAACAAATGTCACAGGCAAAGCTCTGTTTACACACCTTAAGACAATGCCAGATTTTCACCTTCATGCGAGTCTTTAACAGGAAATCTGCAGCCTGTGAATTTTTCCTGACTCCAGCTGGACTGAGCTGTTCCTCCTGGCAGACACCAGCGGTGAATCAGAGGCCTCTTGATAAACTTTAAAGCATGAGGTGAGGCTGTTTCCCTGTGCACCTTTGTAAAGGTGTTTTGTGTTTGGTTTTTGAATGCCAGAAAAAACAGTCACATCTGTAACTGGGTTTGGTAAGAGCATTTGGAAGAAGTTTCCCACGGTACTGTGGAAAGAAACAACTTGAACAGCACAGAAAAGGGGTTTGTCTGAAAAAGGAGCTCAGAGACTCATTTGGTTAGAGAGCCACAGGATTCAAATGGGAAGCATGGAGCAAAATCTTTGGATCTTCTGGAAAAGTCATGGGGTGATACTGACATGAAGCCAGAAGTCAGATCTCTGGCAATACCAACCACTGTAACATCATGACAGGCAGACACATATCACAACCAGGGCAAGAACCACAACGTGTCTCACATGAACAACCTCGGGCTCAGGCAAAGTCGCGAAACTGGAAAATGCAAAATATGTTTGTATTAAAACAAAACAGTCTTTGACCACCACCTTCCACTCTTACCCTGTAAAAACCATGTGCTCAGGTTATGGAGCAAAATCTTTTCAAGTAGTTCATAAAAATAAACAATTAAAAAAAATCTAACTGTGCATCTCTGCAAAAGGTCACCAAAAGACCTAAACAGTCATCAAAACATGCTATAATTTTTCCTTCAGCTATAACTAGTGGCCACTTAATACTGTCGTTTGGGCTAATTAATATATATAGAACTATGTTATCATTAAGACTCTTAACAACAAATTGCACTGAAACGACAGAGTGTACTGACAGCAAAATGAAAGCACAGCAAGACCACAACAAAGTGCAGCACAACGCAACAGCACCGCAAAAAAATAACATCAGAGCAACAACAAACCCTTCGCTGATCGGCAGCTCTTCCCGCGCGCAATAAAACCCTTTCCCTCGAGCTGGGGAGGCCGCGGCACGGTGACACCGACGGCTCCGCCCGCGTGAAAGCCCGAGTTTCTCGGCTGCAGCAGGTCGGGGCTCGGCCTCGGGGAGAGCCGCGGGGCCGGAGCGGGGAGTGCGGAGCCGGCCGGGGGCGGGGGCGGCGCGGGGGTCCCGCGTCACGGCGCCGAGCCTGGCC
>VYZT01001988.1:230599-266901 GCA_013400735.1 Pomatostomus ruficeps
CCCCCGCCGCCGCCGCACTGCGCAGCCGCGCGCGCACGCGCCGCCGTCACCCATTGGCTGATCGGGCGGTGCCCGCCGCGAGGCACCACGGGAGATGTAGTTCGATCGGGGGTGGCGGTAGCGTGACCCCCGAGGGGACCCAGGCAGAAGAGACAGACTGAGCGGGAGCTCTGTCCGTTTTTGTGCTCCTCGGACAAGAGAGATAAGGGAATGGTCTGGGAATAGCTGTAGTAAAGGAAGTTCTAAAAGTGATTCTTCTCCTCACTTTAGGGACCTTCCTAAAGGCCCTTGCACAGCGCAGGAACACCCACAGAGCAGTCTCCTCAGGAACAGGTGCATCTCCCGTCATTCCCACAGGAAAAAACTCTCTTAGATATCATCTAAGTGTGTTTGAATCCCAGTTTTGTACTAGGAACTCTGGCAGCAGACTCAGGAGCTCTGTCCTCTTTTTCATCCATCTCACCCCATTTTACTTTCTACTTTTTAAAATACTGTTCATCTGTTTGGGCATCCAGAAAAAAGGGCTCCAGACCCTTTTTCCACTGGTGCAACGAAATGTTTTTTCCCCTTTAGCCTCTCAAAACCAGGTAGTATTTCACAGAATGTCGGAATGGGTTGGGCTGGAAGGGACCTTAAAAATTTCAAGGGAACAAGTCTCCTGTTGCCTGCTGAGAATGTTTCTCCAGCTCCTCAGACACATGGCATTGGAGTGTTTATCTCGTACATGTCAGGGTTTGAATCTTTGGGCACAGGCTGCCCAGAAGACCTGTGGCTGCCCCACCCCTGGAAGTGTCCAAGGCCAGGATGGTCAGGGCTGGTGGAAGGGGCTGGGACTGGATGGACTTTAAGTCCCGTGACAGGGAGCGATGGGTCCTGACCGGGCAGGCCCCTGTGCAGCTCCACCAGAGGCTTCAAGGCCCCCGGGCCGGTCCCAAGCGCCCCCATCCCTATGACGTCATGCGCAACTCCCCCGTCTCACGATGGCGTCACGCTCCGGCCCCTGACGTAAGCGCCCGCGTGCCGCCGCCGTTCTTGCATCCAACCAGCGGCTTTTCCTGGGGGCTCCTCGGGTCAGGCCCCGCCCCACTCCGCTCCCATTGGGCGGACCTCCAGCGGGGCCGGGATTCTGACTTCTGATTGGCTAACGTCAAGGAGTCGTGGCGTTGCGCCATGGCGTCACGACGCAGACACCACAGAGCGGTGACCGGTCAGAGCGGCGCGCGCGGGGCACGACGGGACGGGTGGGAGGGGCGGGAGGAGCGTGGCCGGCAGTGAGCGGAAGCGGAACCGGGATCGGGACCGGGATCAGGGGGACCGAGACGACATCGAGATCACCGGGATTGGGACGAGCACAGGGACCGGAGAGGGGCGACGCAGCCCGGCCGGCTCAGCCGGGGACCCGTGGGAGCCGCCGGTCCGGCCCCGACCCGCCCGGCAGCGGGTCGGGGATGGGTCCGGCCGGGCCCTGGCGCCCTCCGGCGCCCTCCGGAGCTACCGCCTCCCCTCGCCGCTGGCGGGGGTGAGGTCCCGCTGCCCCCGCTCCAGCAGCGTCGGTGGTGCCGCCGGCCATGGCTGCCTGCGGCTGTAACGCGCTGCTGGCTGTGGCCAGGGCCAGGTGAGCCCCGCATCCCCTCCCGGGTGTGTTCCGCGTGCGGGCTGGGGATGAACCTTTGGGGGGTTTGTTTGCAGCTGGCTCGTTTTAACCCATTCCTTGGTAAAAGAGAGAGCTACAGAGGCTTGAGTGGCTCCCCGCAAGAGAGGAGTTGCTAGCACAGGACAAGTTCTCTGTATTTCACCCGTTGCTGAAGGATCAGAATCTCAGCCACAAAATCAATTTCACGAGGTTGATTTGGTGCTGAGAACGTCAGTTTGGGTGTGATACCTCGCTGCTTTGGCCTCACTGCACTGCTCTTACTGAAACAACTCTCCAGTTTCAGAGGCTCCCATCTCCTCGCACACTCCAGCCCTCTGTACTCTCCAGCCACTGCCCTTGTCCGGCTGGTGGATTCGCAGTTAACCTGGACCTCAAGAGACTCCAAAAGCCATCCCTGGTCACGCCGTGCCTGCCTGGGCGCTGCCCTACCTCGCTCACCTGCCCACACCTTGCACACCTCCGCCTGCCCACAGCAGCAGCTCCCGGGTGAATCCCCGCCCCACCGAAATCCTGGGAACCAGGGAGCTAAACCTGCTAAAACTCCGACAATACAGGTGGTAGAGGCTCCTGCAGGAAAAAAGTCCTTGCGACAAAAAGTTGTGGATGAGCTGAGGCATTACTACCATGGATTCCATCTGCTCTGGATTGACACCAAGGTGGCTGCCAGGATGGTGTGGAGGTTGCTCCATGGGCAGGTGCTCACCAGGAGGGAGAGGCGAAGGGTAAGTGCCACCACACCTGGATAAAGTGATGCAGCAAGAGGCTCAACCCCTCTTTCGACACATTCTGTGTATCTGGCTGAGTGATAACCTCTGGGTAATCTCAGGTGTGTTCTTCTCCGTACAGTTGCTGAGAACTTGCGCAGATCTCTTCCGACTGGTTCCCTTCCTGGTGTTTATCATTGTCCCCTTCATGGAGTTTCTGTTACCTGTCTTCCTGAAGCTCTTCCCTGAAATGCTGCCCTCGACGTTTGAGACTGAGTCAAAAAAGGTTTGTGTCCTCTCTGAGGCTGTGGAATGCCCACAGCTCCTCAGAACATCTGAGCTGTGCAGAGCTGCTGTTCCCTGCCTGCTACTGGAAGTGAGGGTCAGCCTCACCCAATGCGTGAGACGTTCCCAGGTTATTCCTGAGCTGAGCGGGAGAACTGGAAGGTTGTGCTGTAGACAGGGATCAGAAGGAATGTGCACAGCAATTCCATTTCCTACATTATATTTTCTAATTTATAATTTTGTGTTCCCCAAATGAAGGAAGAAAAGCAGAAGAAGAAGTTAAATGCAAAGCTGGAGTTAGCCAAGTTCCTGCGGGAGACCATTGCAGAGATGGCCAAAAGGAACAAAGCAGACACGGGACAAGGGAAGCAATTCTCCTCTTACCTGCATCAGGTAGGATGGGCCGTGCTGGGGATGGCAGCCATGGCACTAACACAGCTTTAGTGCTGCTGGTTTGGGCAGAGAACACGAGACCTGTACCAGAATTTTGGAGATTGTGCTGTTCCCTGGGTGCCTTCCTGCTGTCAGAGCTCTGCTCACAGGAATTCCCAACCTGGAATTTCACCCAGTGAAACTCTTCCAGTGGCCACTCAATAACAGTTTCACTTTGACTTTTAACTGTATCATCCTGTTTCCATCTGTTTCCAGAGACAGGAATTCCAGTGTGAGAAAAGGGAAGGGGGGAAGAGATTCCCAAAGGGTCATCCCGCTCAGGTTTGCATTTGTCCCTTTGTTCAGATCCGTCACAGCGGCCACCAGCCCAGCACGCAGGAGATCGTCCGCTTCTCCAAGCTCTTTGAGGATGAGCTGACCCTGGAGCACCTGGAGCGGCCGCAGCTGGTGGCTCTGTGCAAACTGCTGGAGCTGCAGCCCATCGGGACCAACAACCTGCTCCGCTTCCAGCTGCTGCTGCGGCTGCGCAACATCAAGGCAGATGACGAGGTGAGTCTGAAACAGTAGAGGAGTTAATGCTGATGGGAGTCAGATCCTCCCCACAAGAGATTCCAGAAGAAAACAGAATGGGAGCTCATCTCCCTGCACCCTTGCAGTCCTTGGAGAACTGTGACGAGGGTGGCTCTGCAGATATTGTCACTAGAACGTTTCATTTTGGAGTCATGCTAACTTATAAAAAAGGGATGTTTCAATGTGCAGTGGGGTTATTTGGAAAATGAAACCAGACTTACACATACAGAGTGGATGGACAACAGGTAATGGCCATAAGTTGCAGCAGGGGGAATTTCAACTTTGGTAAGAAAAAAGGTTAAAATCAGTGAGTGGGTAAACAGTGGGACAGGTTGTCTGGAGGCTGTGAAATCCCCATCCCCAAAAAGGCTCAAAGCACAAATGGGAAATGCTGAGCAATTTTGAACAGATGATTGGTCTAGAGACCTCCAGAAGTCCGTTCAGGTGCAGTAGGGTCTTGGTTTACCCTGTGCCTGGATGGCAACGTTGCTCTTCATTCCAGATGATTGCCAAGGAAGGGGTCAGTGGCCTGAGCGTGTCAGAGCTGCAGAGCGCCTGCAGGGCCCGAGGGATGCGATCGCTGGGGCTCACTGAGGAGCAGCTGAAGGAGCAGCTTGGGCAGGTGAGTGTGCCATGGCCTGGGCTGGTGTGGCCAGGTTCCTCAAAGGACAGATTCCATTCCATTCCTGTGGTCAAGTACAGCAGGCACAGCTTCCTGAGAATTCATGCATGAGTTTCAAGCTGGATCCTCACCTGCAGAGCTGAGTTCCAAGGCATGAAGGGTCCAGATTATGTCCTAGACTAAAGAGAAAAACAAATAGAACCAGGGCCAGCTGGAAGCAAGGTGAAATGTTGGGGTATTCCTAACTCTTCAGACCCATTTCTTCTTATTATGGTAACTGAAAACTGTATTATCCAAATTCAAGATTACTTTGAAGACAAAGAGAGTTGTATTAATAAATACCCACATAGAGCCAATATGAAATAATCTTTTTTCTCTTTTCCTTCCAACAGTGGCTGGATTTGCATTTAAAGGAGAATGTTCCTTCTTCTCTCCTCCTGCTTTCCCGTGCCTTGTACCTAATAGACATAAAGCCACAATCTGTTCCCATTCCACAGAACAAGGTGAGTGGTTTGAGTAAAACTTTTAGGTTAATAGCTCAACCATTATACCTTATAAAACTAAATGACTGTGACAGGAATCTTGTTTTTTGATCCTACAAGTGGACTGAAGTTACGACTCTCTTCTTCTGCAGACAGGTGAAGCTGCTGGAGCAGTGACATCCGTGCTTGAAGGTCAGGAGACCCTCCTGGATCCCGCTCCTGTTGTACAAGGAAGAAAGGTTAGAAATAGCAGTCTGCAAGCGGGAAAACGTGCTGAAATTGTTGGGAATTGAGTGTGACCAAACCTTTCCAAAGCTAGACAAAACCAGTGTTTGACACCACGGCACAGAGCACAAGCAGTGTCTGTTCTTGCACTGTGTGGATGTTTCCCCCCAAGAGCCTCACAGTTGCATGTTCTGACTTGAGAGGCACAAGGGAAGGGAATGGGGATCTGCTGTGGCACAACTGGTCCTGGTTATTCAGTATCAGGATACTGGCTCCCATTCAAGGAGTACTCACTACCTCAATTGCTTCAGCCCTCAGCCCAGGTACATTTAGGTCAGAGAAGCCCGTGAAAGAGGCCTTGTTTTTAGCCCTCTGAATTTGGGCTCAGTTGTCCAGGACAAAATGAGCCAGAATATCTGAAGTAAGAAAGCCAGAGCATATGGTTCTCAACATCACGCTGCAGTGAATTCCTTAGATTAGTCCCAGCTGATAAAAGCAGCTACAGGAGTCAAAGAATATTGTATCAACTGCCAGAAATATTTCCACATAGATAAATTGTGCTGGGGAAACAATGGAAATGCCAGCACAGCTTTCACTGAGGGAAGGGAGAAGGGGCTGTGGGGTTTAGCCCTTTCCGAGAGGGTTCTGTGACTTACAGCTGTTTTTTCCTTAAAGAATGAAGAATTTGTGTCTCAGCCAACAGAGAAACTGCCGTTCTCAGAAGCGTCAGTGAAGCCTCCCCCACGAGAGGTGAGCTTGTCAGAGTTCTTACACTTCCCAAAAGAGATTGTTCTTCACACAGCTTGCAGCCAAACTGTGGAAGTTTGTAGTACAGGACTCTGAATGCTGAGTTCAAGGAGCAGCTGGAGAAACTGGATGACAACTGCACTGAGAGCTATTCAATACAAAAATACCACACATGACAGTGAGCAGTCAAACTGGGGGAGTTACTAGTATATTCCTGTGCTCTTCCTTAATAACCTGCATGGGGCCACTAGGACAGACCAGCCTTCCCTGGGAATCACCAGAGCCACTTTGTAGCTGTAAAAATATTTCTGCAGTGATTGTCTTTCCTTTGCCCATTTTCTTTCCGTGAATATTTGATTTCAATTTAGGTGCTTCTGTGCACATCTGGGATGCTGCTTAAGGCAAGTTCAGGAGTCCAGGCAGACCCTTACCTCCTTTAACCTGAAGAACTTTGCTCCTCATCAGCTGTTACTCTCCAGAGCAGCTTCCCATGGTAAATGGGAAGACACCTTCAGAAAAGATTGGGAATTTCAAGAAACATTTGTACTGCCTAAAATCTGCCCTTTTCTCTTGCCCCTAGACTAAAATGGAAGCGTCCCAGAGCAGCAAGGCTGGTGCCAATGGAGCCTAACCTGGAGCCAGCATTGCGAGGAAGCAGCTTCCATCTCCACACCTCCTGCAAAGGGAGCAGGGCTTTCCCAGGAGGCTGCTCTACACACCGACGCAGTAGCCCTCAGGGGTCTGTCTCTGTCCCAAGCTTGTTAGCAACTAGGCCACTGCTGTCTGGATGGCCCCAGCTTCTCTTTTGTGCTGGATCCTTGCCCTGCAACTTTTAACTTATGGTGTAAATATGTTAATAACGGTGCTGCTATCTGCGCTGTTCCTGAGCAGGTGTTTGTGCTTAGCAAAGGCAGCTTTTCATGTCACAATGGCCTGTGCACAGGACAAGCTGGGATGGGGGTCCAGCAAAGCCTGTTCCGCAGTGTGAAATCCTCTGCAGGAACATCCCCACACACCCAGGGCCAGCAGCTTGTCCTGAGTGTCACATCTCAGGCTCTTGGTCCTGATTAGGGTGGTTTAAGCAGTGACCAGCCCACAACAACCCATGTGGCCACAGTTTTACTGAGGGTAACTTCAGGGAAGGAGGGAGCAGCACTCGGTGCTGTGGTGGAACTGACCAGAAGGACTTCAGGCCTTGCTGGACAGGAGCGAGCAGTGACAGGAACAGCCTCCACCTGTGAGTGTTTGCTTCCCCAGTGAGAGCTGTGCAGGTGCCACACACTGTGACAGAATCAGACTTGCACTTTTGGATCCCTCTGGGTCATGTAAGGGAGCAACCCAGGACCTGCACACCTTTTCCAAATGCGGAGATTTGGTTAATCCTTACCAGGCTCAGAATACACACCAAGTGCTCTCCATTCTTTGCAAAGCAACTCCTCACACACTCCAGTGATGACTCAGTTTTTGCCAGACTCAGAGGATACTGAAAAGCTGTTTTTAGCATTTGTTAAATTTTTTACTCTGTCCTATGTAAATGCTCAGAAATTACTCACATTATGGATTTTAAATATGTATATTTATACTTACTGTAAAATTAGATTTGGTGCTAAGTAGGAATGAAATGTCTCTTCCAGAGGTCAGACAGCCTTTAGAACAACCCGACTGAAAGCCAGTTTTCCAAGGTCAAGTGTGAGCAGCACTTTAATCCTGAGACCTCAGGCTCCTGCAGCAGCACAGAGCCGGCTGTCAGGTGTTCTGTGTTCTTAGCTTGTACCTGAACCTCTCCTTGTTCATCCAGCCCGTCCGCAGTGCCGGATCTGTGTTTAATACATGGGAACAAATGTTATTTCAATAAAATAACACTCTTGCTGTGGAGTCACTGCTGCCTCTTAGCGCCATCATGAGGGAGGGCGTCTCCTCCCGCCTGGTGTTCCAGCCCATGACTGCTCCTACTTCCAAACCCGGCTGAATTTCTCCTGGCACCCTTTGGAACCCGGGGGAGGTTTGGGGTGAAATGATCAGGTAACGGCTCCTTCATTTGCCAGTCGGCCTCCACCGGCCCGGAGAGCTTCCTGCTCCATCCGAGCACCGACCTGTGCCGGCTGCCAGCGCTCCCGAGCAGCCCCTGCTCCAGGCGGGGAGAGAGGAGGAGGCTGGCGGGTGTCCTGGGCGGGATGAAGGCAGAGCCAGCCTGTGCTGCCGGCCGAGGGAGCAGCACATTCCTCCGCTGAGAGGTTTCACAGATGGACAGTGAAGAGGGGCTGGCGGGGAGCCCGGACATCACCTGGGCACCGCCCTTCCGTGGGCGAGCTTTGGGTCGGCTCCGGTGCCTCGCACACCCCCGTCCTCCAGCGACGCACCACCATGACTAGTCACACTGGTGTGTGTGCGAGGGCTCATGTCGTGTCCATTTGCCTCCTGTGTTTTCAATTTAGAAAGATCTGGAAGCTGGGACTCGTTCTTCCCTGGGTTTCCCGAGGTGAACCCAGCCCCCCAACCGTGTTCACCCTGGAGTGAGCACAGCCTGTGGCAAAGCCTCCCTCCTCCCAGGGGAGCCGGGCCCTGGAGCAGGCAGAGGGAGATGAACCCGAGGCAATCCTGGGCCACTTACATACATCTGAACAAACCCGTTTTCAGACAAATATCCCTTCCTCCCCCGCCCTCACAGGTCACTGCTGCTGCAGGGCTCTCTGGGGAGATATGCTGAAGTCTCACCTCTCTGGCATTGTCGGGACCCCAGGCACCTCCCCGGGACCCCTGTACCCTGCAGGTACACAGAGGGGAGAGGCAGCAATTCTGCCTCATGACCTTCCGAGCGAGGGGAGGAAACAACCCCCGTGGAGCCCCATAAATCACGGGATTCTGTTCTGCAACACTGGGCAAATGAAACGCTGCAGAGATCCAAGGCCGTGTGTGCTTTGGCGTGGGGAGAGCTTTTCCAGCCACGCTGGTGCCAAACACCTTCCAGCCTCCCCTCAGCCTGGAGAATCAGCTCCTCTGCTGTTTATCTGTCCCCCGGGCATTCTCACGCTATCGCTGCTCCAGCCTGGAGCCGGGTGTTGTGGCGCCCGTGCCCGCCCCATCCCGCCGGAGCGTGGCCGCGCCGGGGCCGGGGCAGCGCCTTGCCCGGGAGTCGGGGATTTCTGCTGGACGCTCGGGAACGTCTCCTGTGCCAGCGCCAGCCCTGGGCCTTGCGTCAGCCTCTTCCCCAGAAAGCTGCTGGGGAAAGATGCCCCGGTCAGCACTTTTGGAGGAGATTAGCATTCAGAGGGAAAAGCAGTGATTTAGTGCGGCCCAAGCACAACAAAGGCTGGGATTTACAGCTCCCGGATCCCAGCGCCACATTCCTGCAGCCCTCCTGCCTCTGCTATAAACATGTAACAAAGGAGAAGGAGCTTTATCCCAGCCCAGAGTAACGTGGGACACAGGCTCCGCTGTCAAACCTTGTGTGGAGCGGGGTTGGGTGCAGGTGACAACATCCCCGAGGTGTCCCCAGGGATGGTCTCATCCCACTGCCTGTCACGCTGCCCATCCCACTTCCCCTCATGGTGCCCACACGGTCCAGGGCAAGGCCCGTGACAGCAACGGTTTGGGGGAGCCACGTGTCCCAGCCACAGCTGCACACATCTGGCTCTGGCTCTGCTCAGCTGTGGGTGGCTGGGGTGGGTTGGAGATGGACCCTGGGGTCCTGCTGACCCCACAGCTGGATGGGACACGGTGGACGGAGGGCAGCTGAGGGGGCTCGGGGCAGCCATGGCCCTGGGGCTGGGGGGATCGCTCCTCAGGCGTCCGCTGAGCCATGCTCCGAGCCATGGGACGCTGCGCCAAGATGGAATGGCAGAGGAGGTTCCTGCCATGGCTGGCAGTGGGACAAAGCCCAGCTCAGCGCTGGCAGAGCAGCCACGTCCTGGGCTGGGGCCAAGAGATTGTCCTGGCCCTGCAGAGTCCGAGGGCTTTAAAAGGAGAGAATGAGGAAGGCAAGGAGTGGAGAAGACAAAGGGTGCTGCGAGAGCAAAACGTGGTGTAGGCCAAGCAGCCACCAATGTCCAACCCCACCCAGTCAGGGGGTTCCTGAGGGCAGCACCTTTAAATCCTCCATTGCTTTGGAGTCATTTCCCAAGGGACCCTATCCCTTCCCCCTCCTAAGTGGAGACCCTGGTGCCAGGCAGTGCTGAGGGGCTGCAGGCAGCCACTGGGCAGGGTCCCAGCTGGGGGGAGCTTTGGTCCTGCAGGTCCCCCACAGCTCTGAGCAGGGCCTGTGGGGTGCTGCTGTCAGTTTTGGGGTATGTCCATCTCCCATATTGCCCACATGGAGATGATGCCTTACCGGGAAGAGCAGAGAGGAGCTGAATCTTCCTGCTGGGGTCCAGCATTCAGGCAGCCCTGTCCCACCAGCCTCCATGGTTTCTGCTGGGTGCCAGCCAGTGCATCACCCTGGGGACCCTCCATGCCTGTGTCCCCATGTCCCCACAGAGTGCAGTGGGCACCCAGCTACACATGCCCCTTCCCCAGCCCAGCAGTGAGCACAGACAGCTCTGCTGCAGCTGCTCTGCTTATTATCATATTTAATTGCCCTCCTGGTAACCCCAGGAAATGAGCAGGAGATGGTGAGAGCTGCAGTTTGGGATGATGTAAACACGAACTCCAGCTCTCCCTGCGCCTCGCCAAGCTGGTCCCAGAGAGAGCAGTGATTTATGGAGCCCCCCAGCCCTGCTCCCCCCGCCCAGGCTGCGAGTTTAATCCAGGGCTGCAAATTCAACATAAATCACTTGATTAAAAGCTCTACTTAATTTAAAGGGGGTGGGGGTGAGTGGGGTGGGCAGAGTGCAGCTGATCGATTTAATTTACACCGGGAAATAGCAACAAGCAGATGCATTTAAAAAGGCCGGGGAGGCCGGTGATGCTGCAGCTGCTTCAGCTGCCTCAGCTTAACCATTTAAGGGCTCTGAAGGGGCTGGCAGCCCCTCTCACCCTCCTCCCCCTATGCACAGTGAGCCACCTCCCACACCACTGTCCAGGCCCAGTGGGGTGCAGGGTGCTAAAACATTTTTATGGGGAGTGTTGCAGCCCCAAAAAACAGAATTCCCACAAAACCAGCTGCTCCCTGAGCATCATCTTCCCAGACTGCTGCTTGGATGAGCTTGGGCACCCAGAGCCCTGACAGCCCCCTCCCCATCTCCTCCCAGGGACAGGCCGTGGGTGGCAAAGTCGCGGTTAAAGTCTTTAATAATTACAAGAATTCCAGATTCATTACAGAAGAGTTTACAACAAATAATATTTCTCCATACAAAGGCAAAATAAACTTTTCAAGTAACAGCGGCCTGGCTCCAGCGTCCCGACACGAGCGGCAGGGAGGGACGGAGAGGTCACACGTGGCCCCTGCCCCGGTGGGGAAATGCCCGGTCCAGGTGGAGCCGAGCTCAGGCAGTGGGACAGACCGGCAGCACGGACGGGTGGAGCCGGGGCGAGGCAGCTCCCCCGGTAAGGCACTGGCAGGCATTGCCCGGGGAGCGGGGGCTGCACGGGGGGCACGTCCCGGCCGGGCCACAGCGGCGCCGGGACCGAGCCGGGCTGGAGCCACCCCGGAGCTGCCCTGCACCGCTTGGGAGCCCGCGTGACCCGCGCCCCGGCTTCTCCCCAAAGGCAGGTGGTGGCCGGGCAAGGGCAGCAGCCCCGCCCCAGGGCACCGTTCCCACCCCACAGCGGTGCCCATCCCCGGTGCCCATCCCCGCACACCGATGTGGTGCCACGGGCACCGGCTGGCCCCAGCCCCAGCCCCGCCGGAGCCCCGGGAGGGAACGGGGGGGGGGACGCAGGGCCGGGGCCAGGGCAAGACCAGGCACGTAATGACAACGGATTCCCAAAAGGCATTGACACATTATTATTATTGTTTAATACAACCCCATATAAAACTGAAGCAGCAGCAGCAATTCTTATCGAGGGACCTAAACTGAAATAGGTTTAGAACATAATTTAAAAAAATAAAACCAGCAAAAATAGCAAAATATATGAATTTTTTTCGTAGCAACTGATATCTACCAGCCACTAGTACCTTCCTACCAAACTGGTATATCTCTGGTAACAACCCTTTTTAAAAAGACATGTAAATATATATTCATATTTATACATATTTTTCGTTATGTACACGGGACTCTGGGTTTAGCACAGGTGGGTTCGGTTGCCTCTGAGCAGTGCTGGGTGCTGCACCCGCTGCAGCTCCTGCCCCGATGTGCCAGGCATGGCTCAGCAAAGCCACTGGCCGGCACTGCGGGGCTGCAGGACCAGCCCCGGAGCATCCCGAGCAGAGAGGGAGCCCCACACCAGCGAGGTTCCCAGCACACCAGTGAGGCTCCTGGCATGCCAAGGCTCCCCCCATGTGCAGCCACAGGAACCGGATGCTGCTCCCGGCTTATCGAGTTCTCCAAGTCGCAGACCAGCCCGGCTCTCTGCGCCCTACCAGGATGCTTGGCTGGCTCTTTGGCTGTGCACTGCCCACAGGAGAGGATTTCAGATCAACCAACTGGGAATACTCAGACACAGAATTCATGGAAAAGAGGTTTAAAAACGAAAGGAGGAAATGCCAAAAAATCACCAGAGCCAAACCCTTTGGGCTGTGGAGAGCTGACATGAGGCGGCAGGAGAAACTGGCAGGAGGTGGGTGGTTTTGGTTACGTGAGATGCTAAGGACGTCTCTGAACCCTTTCTGCAACAGCTCAGCACGACCAGGCTGTGCAGGCAGCGTCCACAGGCATGGCACAGTGTGGCACAGCATGGCACGGCACCCCTGGCAGTGCCACCCTCAGTGTCGCTTCAGTCCTCCATTGCTGTGCTGAGGGGGGAACTTGGGAAGGCACGGCTCGTCTGGGAGCGGGTCGTGGGAAAAAACAGAGTCCTCTCCTGAGGAGCAGGTGGAGCTGCGGGTGTCCGGGAAGCCAGGAGAATACTGATCCAGCGGCATGGAAAGGTCCAGGTACTCCTGAGAGGGACAAACCCCAAGGACGGGCTCAGGAGGGCACTGGGCAGCCCCCACAGAGCACCTCGCCCAGGTGCCACCAGTGTCACCTCTCCTACCTGGTTGGAGGTCATGGCCACAATCCTGTCCAGGTCTTCCACCAGCTGCTTGAAGGTGGGTCTCTGGGAAGGGACAGCATGCCAGCAATCCCGCATCATCATGTACCTGCGAGGGCAGGGGGAGGCAGGGGCTCAGCCTGGGGCCAGCGGCTGGGGTGCCCCAGAAACAGCGCAGAGAAGCACCAGGAATGTGCTCCTGTGCTCAGGCTGGGACCCACAGCCAGTGAAGATGCTACTCCAAGGATTTAGGGTAATCCCCCGTGTGGAAGGAAGGGAAACCCTCTGGCCTGCCCTCGTGACCAAGGGATGTTTGGGGAGGAGGATGGACACAGTCTGGGCTGGTCCCTGTGCTGGGGCCACCCTGGGATTCCCTCCTGTCAAGGGATAATGGAGGGAGATGCTGACTACTGCAAATCTGATGGACTGATGGTTTTGCAGGGCTGGGAACTGCTGGGACTGTAACTCCAAACATCTGCCCGTCACCCTCCAAGCCCCAGCCCGTGTTCTGGGTCAGGCAGTGGCACTCAGAGACTTCAAACCCCTCTTCCCCATCCTAGCACTGCACTCACAGCTCGTTGGTGCAGTTGCTTGGCTTGTCCATCCTGTGACCTTCCTTCAGCAGCTTGAAGAGTTCCTCAACAGGCACACCAGGGTAGGGTGACCCACCCAGTGTGAAAATCTCCCACAGCAGCACCCCGAAGGACCACCTGGGAACATAGGGCGGATACTGGGGCTGTGGCTCCAGGGCACTGACACCCCGCTGGGCCCCAGTTTGGGTATGGTTAGAGGTGGATTTGCTGAGAGGAACAACCAGCCACAGCTTTGATTCACTTTGCAGGATATATGAGTCCCAGCATTAAATACAATTTGGATTCGAAATATTTGCTTGGCTGACACCAATTGTAATTTCATTAAATCAAGACGAATCCCACCCCTGCATCTCTCCGGCAGGTGCTACTCACACATCACTCTGGTGGGTGTAGATTCGGTCGAAGAGAGCCTCGGGGGCCATCCACTTCACTGGCAGGCGACCCTGAGACACACAAACCCCATGTTGGCTACGCGCCACCTGGCTGCGAGGGAGCCTGGGGCAGGCATAAGCCCTGCATGCATGTGGCACTCCCAGCACAGCCTGGAGCATCCCTGGCATCCCCACCCCACAAAAACCCATCGCACACCACTCACATTTGTCGTCTTCTTGTAGTAATCGATGTGGTGGATGTCACGGGCCAGCCCAAAGTCAGCGATCTTCATGACGTTGTCCTCTGTCACCAGGACGTTCCTGGCTGCCAGGTCCCTGTGGATGCACTGACCAAGCACGGGGCCGTCAGCTGGTCCCCCAAGCCACTGGATGGGTCCCCACAATGAGATGGGTGGGGAGGGAAGGGGGCATCCCCTAGGCCCAGCTGCTGGGCTCCCCATCCCACCACAGCCTCCTGGAAGCCCCTCACCTTCTTGGAGGCCAGGTACTCCATGCCCCGCGCCACCTGGTAGGCACAGGAGACCAGGTCCTTGAAGGAGAGCTGCTCCTCGGGGACACGGGTGGGGTTGTAGCAGTACTCCATGCCTGGGGGCCGCCGTGCCTGCAGGTACTCCCGGAGGTTGCCCTTGCTGGCATATTCCACAATCACGTAGAGAGGTCCTGAGGGGATGGTGTGATGAGAGGCTGGAGTGGGGTGCCAGGCCAGCTCCTCCCAGTGGACAGTGGCTAGAGGGGTGGCAGAGGGGACAACCCCCCTGGCTCATGCACCCTCACCATCCTGTGTGCAGGCTCCCAGCAGGTTGATGATGTTCTTGTGCTTGCCAATCATCTTCATCATCTCCATCTCAGAGATGAGGTCAGATAAGTCCTTCTCCGTGGCATCGGCTAAAGGGGAGAGGGCAGAAATTAGGGGGTGCCAGGCTGGGATGCAGACTTCAGGCCCCAGCCAGGGCTGTGGCATCATGCCAGGACCACCCTTCTCACTGCCACTTACACTTGAGCATCTTCACTGCCACCTTGGTCACACGGTTGGGCTTGTCCTTGTCAAGGCCAATGGCTTCTGCCAGCACCACCTGCCCGAAGCACCCTTCTCCCAGAGGCTTGCCCAGGATCAGCCTGGTGGGAGAAGACCCCAATGCAGGGGGAGCAGGTTGGTCCCAGCACCAGCACCACCGTCCTCACCCCGCTCTCAGCTGGGGCACGGTGCGCGCGGCAGGGCTGGGCCTCACCTGTCCCGGGGCAGCTCCCAGCGCGGGTCCTCAGGGAGCTCGTACTCGGAGACACCAGCCAGCATGGGGGTGCCGCTGGACGAGAGGCGTGAGGGCCGCACCAGCATCACGCCCGAGTTCATGGAGGAGCTGGAGTCAGCTGACACCTGCAGTGGGGCCGTGGGTTACCTTCACGCAGTGCCCGGCCCACGGCTGGCTGCCCCCGGGGGGGAATATGGTGATGGGAGCCTTTGCACTCGTCCCTGCCCCCCTGCCTGTGTGCCCGTCAGTGCCGCTCCCCTCCATGGAATTTTTAATTAGTCTCAAAATGCACAGCCTGGGAGCTCTCCCATCTCCTCAGTGTGTACCACGCTCTGCTCAAACCTTAAACTGTTGCAAATGCTCCTGGTTCTCCTCATGAGCCCTGTCAAGGGAGGATGAGGGGGAGCTGTGCAGCCCCCCCGCCCTCCTCACTCTGTTGCCATTGGAGGCACAGCCTGGGCAGTCCCCACCCCATGCCACCGGTGGGCACAGGCTGGAGTGGGTGGCACATGCAGCAGGGTGAGATGGTACCGGGTCCTCCCATCCCTCCTCCCCCACATTCCCTGGGAAAGGCTGGGCTCCAGGAGGGGCAGTAGGTGCAAACAAACCCCCTCTCTACTTTCTGTTACCTGTCTGCGCAGGGGGATGCTCTTGGCCAGCTTGTGCACGGCCAGCTGGCTGTTGAAGTCCGTCTTCTTGGTGGTGCTCTTCAGCTTGTAGATGATGATGGTCACCACCATGCAGGAGATGAGGAAGGCCCCAATGCAGTAAATGATGATCTCCAGGTAGAAGGGAGATGTCATCATGGCTGGGGTGTCTTCAATAGCTGGGTCGGCATGAACAGGGTGTTTGTTAGCACCTGCCAGGCTCTGGGGAGTGGCACTGGGGGACCCCTGGCTCCTCCCCAAGCTCAGTGGGGATGTTGGTGCAGCAGGGACTGGGGGCTGCCCACCCACCCTGGCAGGGAAGGTGTGCAAGCAGCCCCCAGCCAATCACCCCCATGGCCAAGCAATGCCTTCGCCACCACGGGCACCTCTGGGGACTGGTCTCTGTCCCAACTGCTATGCTCTGCCCACGGTTGGCAGCTGCAGGTCCCTCAGGATTAGGGTTACCCTGTGCACGGTGGGATGGAAGGGGCTATCTGGCTGTGTTGGGGCTGTGGGAGGCCAGACATTACTGGTAATGCCTGGGGAGAGCTTGGAACAGAGCAGCCAGTGGCACTCCAGTGGCACTCCTTTAAAGGCCACCTGCTGTGGGAGCCTGGGATGGTGGGGAGAAGGGACTCCCAGACCCTGCTTTGGTGGCCGAGGTGGCATTGGAGCCATGAAAGGCTCAGAGCCCGTGGCCATGTGCCGCGGTCCATGGTGAATCCAGCAGGATGGGGCTGCACCTTCTGCACTCCAGCCTGACACCCCCAAAGAGTAGAGCCTCAGAGAGAGGTGTAAGAGGGAGTTAAAGATTCCTGTCCCACCTCTGAGCACACCTGGCTGACAAAGCAGTGGCTGATAACTGGGAAGTTTTGGCTGGAAAGCAATGACCATGCAGCACCCCAAAAACTTTCCCACAGTTGTTATCAGGCTTTGGTCCACGCATTGATACTGAGGAGCAGCATCAATGGGGACGGGGCAGCCATCCCCGCAGTGCAAGCACACCCAGCCCTGGACGGTTCTGCGCCGCAGGGCAAGGCCAGGCCCTGCCAGACAGAAGGGCAGCACTGCCAGCACCCCCAAACCTCCCCTGGTGCCCCTCTGAGCAGGCAGTGCTGGCCTGGCCCGGGGTGCGGGACCGTCCTGCTCCGGTGGAGCAACCCCTGGTTAAGTTCCCCGGGTATGCATTGCCTGGGCCAGGGAGAGAGCGGGGGGCAGACCCCAATCGGGGTGGAGGGGGGCACAGAGTCAGGGGGACACTGGCCCATCCTGCCTCAGCTGCAGAGCAGCCCCGCAGCACCTACGCTGACCCACTCCAAGGGGGCAGAGTGCTCTCTCCCAGACTACAATGCATACATTGGAAAGGAGGGAGGAAAGGGAGAGGAAGAGGAGTATATACCTTCGAGAACTGTCAACCATGCAGAGTGATGGGAGATCCCAATAGAATTACCCGCCAAACATGTATACTCCCCAGCATCCTCAAATGAGACATTCCTTAAGTGAAGGACTTCCATTTCTTTGTCTGTCGTGTTAACACCAGCCGTCTGGAAGGAAAAATGGAAGCAAAAAACGGAGAAGCAAACGACATGAGATCTTCTGAGAGGAGGCCAGAGAGGAGGGAGAGCCCAGTCTCATTTGCCAGACCCCCAGGGAGCAGACAGAGACCACTGCAGACCTGCTAGAGAGACCCTCGGGATGACCACTCATCCCGGCGGACCTACGGAGATGCTGGTTAAAACCCTTCACCAAACTGAGTGTCCTGCCCATGCGAACATGCTGGCTATGGGCTGCATGGAGAAATGAGCCCAGGCAGAGCTGGCTGGCTGGCTTGCGTGACATGGGGAGGCACAAGGACAGGGATGGGAGGATGGGGACTGGAGCATGGAGATGGAAAGAGGGAGATGAGAGAATGGGGACGGGAGACAGAGACAGGACAGAGATAGGAGGATGGAGACGGGAGGGTAGCACAGACAGGGGATGCAGCACTGTGCCAGTCGGGGGTGCCTGGACTGACTGGCCTGATGGCAGCACCCTCAGAGACCCAGGTTCACTAGTGTCAGGTACCTGGGTAGCTTTGGTGTCTGCATGGTGGGGAGGACAGCGCACAGGAGAGACAGTGGGACACAAGAAAGACATCAGCACACAGTACAGACACTGGGGGACACACAGAGCACAGCGCCCAGCCGGCCCCGTTGGGTATTTTTCCATGGCTGTTGCACCAGAAACACAGCAGAAACAAGAGAGCCCAGAGTTTTGTTTTCCACCGCCAGGCATTCTTCCGATTACCTGTGGCCAGGGGCCTGGTGACAGTGAGCCACGCAGACTGGTTGGCCTCGCCAATATAATTGGAAACCTTACAAACATACTCCCCGCTCTCCGCCTCTGTCACATTATACAGGGTCAGCACCTCCGCATCAGAGCTATTAATCCCCGAGTGCTGGAACAGACCAACAACATGGAGTCACATGGATGTGCTCAGGATCAGCAGGCTGGAGGGTTGGCAGTGGCTCTGCCAGGGCAGGGGCTGCTCCCTCCACACCCACAGCAGGGTGGGAGGGATGGGGCTGCACACACAGGGGGCTCACAGGAGGAAGGAACAGGCATGGGGTGTAACTCTGCTTCCCAGAGGTCAGGGGCACAGCTGGGGATGGCTGCATGGAGCCACAGAATGGGCTGGAAGGGACCTTTAAAGGCCATCCAGTCTGACCCCCTGCCACAGCAGGGACACCAGCTGGACTGGTGGCCAGTTTGCCTGCTGAGTGGCACTGCTGGGGTGCAGAGGGAGCTGCTGGCACTGGGACGATCCAGGGCTCAGCTCCCAGCTCCAGCCCACCCAGCCCTGTGGTGTGTGCCCTTAGGGCTCCAAAGGGACCACAGAGCCAGCACACAGCCACAGCCATGGCACAGGACAGCCCTCCCTGCTCCCTGCCCGACAGGCTGGTGATGGCTCTAGGGCTCCAGCTACCCAGGGGCTGGTGGTCCTCAGCCCAAGGTGATTCCTCTGGCCCATCCATGTGGCTGCCACTGCCCTGCTCCTGCCCCAGGGACAGGAAAGCCGGGGGCCTTGGCTGCGGCCACCCGGCGTGTGGCTTTACCTTCAGGATCTGCACATAGGGCAGGTTGTCAGGGCCGATCTTGCTGCCGTTCACCTCAATGTGCTTCAGCCACTGGATGTGGGGCTGAGGGTCGCTGTAGACCTTGCAGACGAACTCCACGTTGCTGCCCAGGGCCACTGTCTTGTTGGCAGGCAGCCCCGCCTGCAGGATGGGCCGGTGCGGGGACCGTTCTGTGGGACGGGGAGATGAAGCACCTTACAGCATGGTTTGCCGTGCCCTGCTGCCCATCCTCGGGTGCACCGTGGAGCCCCCCATGCCCATGACCACTGGCTGAGGTGGGCACCAATGCATGCAGAGCAACATTGGTGTCCCCTTCCCCAGGAGCCTGCCTGCAGTGGGGTGAGAGCACCCAGGAGAGGGGACAGGTGAAACCCCGGTGTGAGGACAGGGACATCAGCACCTATTGGGCAGGGTCAGAGGTCAAACAAAGCTATGGAGGGCCCCGGCCTTAACAAAGTGGCTGCCACCGTGGTGAGTCAGCATTAACAAACCCCTTTGTTCACCTCGCTGATTGTTCCCTTCAGTTTGCTCAGTGTAATCAAATTAAATCACATTTTTAATGGTTCATTTACTGGCATTTAGAGCAGCTCCACATGTGGAACTGCTCAGACCAGCCTTCCCAGCTGGGAATTATGGCTAATAAGGCGATTAGAAAAAGTTTCTGTCTGGTCTATGAAATTATTTTCACCACAATTAAAAATCCCCAGAACGGGGTGGGGTGAACCTTCCACCAGGCCGGCTCGTTGCCCGCTGTGCTGCAGACGCGCACACTGGGGCAGGAGGCCACGGGGATGGCAGATGGCCACAGGGATGGAGGGTGAGCCCCTTCCCTGGGAGCACAATCCCCCCATCTCTACAGGGTGCAGCACCCGTTCCTGCTTGGGAAGGTTTAGGGGGACGAGAATGTGGGGAGAACCCCCAGCCCTGCACTTCTCACCCACGACATCCAGCTGGTAGGTGTGGTTGATGCTCCCATACTTGTTCTCCACGATGCAGGTGTAGTTGCCCTTGTCGGACGGCACCACTGAGTCCATGATGATGCTCCAGGTTGCCTGGCGGACCTGGGGAGGACAGAGCCAGTCATGTGCAGCACACACAAGCCCCAGGTCCTGCTCATGTCAGAGCTGGTTCAACCCCCAGCACGGGCAGGACATAAATCTCCCTTTGAGGTCACCTTTCTCCTTCCCTACAGAGGGGCCGTAATTGCTCCCAGCTGTCCCAGGACAGCCTCACCACGGAGCCAACTGTGCTGAGAAGCAGATGTTGTGAGCCGAGTGCGATGGGCTCGCCTGGCATGTGGGGACACCCCTCTCTGGTGGCCCCCGTGTGTGGAGGGAACAGACCAGCATTGTCCCTCCTGCAAGAGCTGCTTCCCCGGCTGGCTCTGGGGTTCAGCCCACCACTGCTCCCCACGGCCAGTCGGCCCTGTGCTGGTCAGTGGGCAGGTGCAGTCTGGGTGTCTTGCACCTGGGACACTCTGTGGGTACTGACCCAGCGCGTCTCCTCTGGGAGAGTCTCAGTGGCTCAGCAGGCAGAGCTCTGCCCAGTTCCCTGGGCTGGTTCATCACTGCCCTTGCCCTCCGTACCTTGTACCCCCCGATGCGGTGGTCAGGCTTGAACTCTTTGCCATTCTTCAGCCAGCGCAGCGTGGGGTTGGGTGTCCCGCTCGATGGACACTTGAATTTCACTGTTTTGGCAGCAGGGACAGCATGGAGCTTCTTCTCCATCTTCTCGGGATAGGTCCAGTATGGAGCAATGGCCTCTGGGGATCAGAGGGAGGGCTCAGCATGGCCAAACACAGCAGCGTCCCACTCCTGGAGTAACCCCAAGGATGCCCAGGGCAGGGCTGGGACAGGAATCTGGAGAGATGCCAGCAGCCAAGCCTGGCTAAAGCAGTGAGGGGAGCTCTGGGACACAGGGCATTACCCATGAGTCACAGCAGCCCTTTCCTTTCGGGGTCAATGCTTAGCTTACGTGGCTTCAGCAGTGATGATCCCAATGCAGCCATGCTAGCACACCCCCCTGCTCTGACTCAGCTGCTTCACCCACTGCACACAGACCTGCTCTCCCCACTGCGCCCTCACCACTGCCAGCTGCCCTGGGCTGCCCGCCCCATCCCTGGGCGATGCTCATGCGTGCCCAGCCTTGCCCTGCCTCAGGGCAGCACCGTGGCAAACCCAGCTCGCACGTACGGTTCGGCTTGGTGTTATCCGCCTCCTTCTCCTCTGACGAGGAATCATCTTCATCATCATCATCCTCCGCAGAGGGGAGAGCATCTGCAAGAGAAGCAATGGCCCTGCTGAATATCTGTGTGTGTGTGGACCTTTGTGAGCGGGGCTGACGGGGACTGGAGCATCGTGGGTGGATGGCAGGGGCTGTGCCTGGTGAGGTGGCCAGGGCAGGGCAGTGCTGATGTCTGAGGGGGGCGTGGGGATCCCGGGGGAATATTCTGCACAATCCTCAGCACAGCCAGGGCCAGCAGAGCCGACCATCCCCGTGCCTGCAGCCATGGACACCGTGAAGAGATTTGCAGTCAGAGGTGACTTCGAAGCTCCTCACCCCATGTCCGGTGCCACCAACACCTTTGGGGTGGCAGCCAAGACCCCGTGAGCACAGACACGTCCCCACCACAAGGGTTCCTTCCTCTCCAGCCTCACACTCCATCAGTACCAGTGCGGACCACAGCTCCCACCCAGCACGTGCCCCTTCTGGGGCGGCCCTGCAGGCCCCCGCCCCCTCAGATAAACGCGAGATGACCTCTGTCTGCTTCTCCCTGTACCACAGCGGCCAGGAAGCCATGGCACCACACTGGAAACTTCTCTGGGCACCTGCAAGTCGCAGGCCAGCCCCAAACTCACCATGTGTGGCCAGAGTACGTGCTGGCGAGCATGCAGGTGCGTGCAGAGGTGTACAGGGGCAGCCTGCTCCTCGCTTCACGGCCCGGCCCTACAGCTGTCCCCTTCCTGCACAGCTGGGGCTGCTACGAACCTGAGATGTTCACGGAGAAGTAGGTGGTCTCGCTCCCTGAGGGGCTGTTGGTCATGCAGGCATAGAGCCCTGAGTCCTCGGGCACCACATCCCTGACCTCTACCTCCTCCCCAGTGATGCGTGTCCGGTTGTTCTCAGCCAGCTGGACGCCATCGCGCACCCAGTTGATGCTCTGGACGTCATCCCGCAGCCGGCAGCGCAGCTGGAGGAGGTCACCAGGGTGGGCTGAGTAGGACTCCACTTCGATTTTTGCTTTGGGCAGAGCTGGAGGAGTTAGGGGAAAGAAGAAGAGAAAAAAAAAAGGAGAAAAGGAATAGAGACCAAAGAAAAACCATGCTGCTGCAGCTGCTGCTGTGGCCTGGTTAATGAGGCGACATGCGCTGCTGGGATGCTCCTGCTGCCAGGATGCTCCCACTGCTGGGATATTCCCACTGCTGGGACATTCCCACTGTGGCACTGGGGACCCCAGCACCCAGGGCACAGAGCTGGCGGCAGCAGCAGAGCAGAGGAGAGGCAGAGGCGGAGGCTGCGAGCACCCCAAGCAGCACCAAGTGCTCCCCTCCACAGCAGGACCTGCTTGGTGCCTGGGGAGTTCCAAAGCCCTCACCCTTCTCGGCTCTTATGGAGCGTGACAGGGCAGGAGCTTCCTAATGGGGGAGAATGAGGCAACTTGTGACAACTCAGGCAGTGCCGCTGTATGGCAGGATCCAGCCTCTCCCAGAAGCATCCCACATCCCTGCACGGCTCTGCCACCTTGCAGAGGTCTCAGGATCCCTACCACCACAAGCGGGCAGCCAGAAAAGCAGGCCAGGATCCCCATGCCACCAGGAACCCCACCCTGGTTAGAGCAGCAGGGATGAAAGGGCAGGGGCTGGAGGCTGCGGCAGGACAGCAGGCAGGGAGTGAGGGAGACAGGTCAGCCCAGGGAGCTCTGGCCAGACAGGTGCTGGCCACGGTGTTCCCATCCACAGCGTTCCCAGGCAGGGGAGCTGAGCTCCCCGAGGTGACACTTGTGTGAGCAGCACAAAGATCCTTTCTCTCCATCCTGCTGTGACACAGTCTCCTCTCTGCCAGCCCTGAAGTGTCCAGGGCTCTGTCCTCAGGTGCTGCCCTCCATGGTGGGTGGTGCATGAGTGGCTCTCCTGGTCACAGGCTTGGGGAAGATGCTGTGTTTCCAACCACCTCTTCAAATTTCACAGCCCAAGGAAGGCTTCAGGCTGCTACAGCTCCACTGAGGCTCCCTGTGGTGATGGGGTTGCATACAGTGTGTTCATCATCCCAGACTGAGCTCCACGGCTTGGTGGGCACAGCTCCAGAGCCCAGCTCCTCAGGCACCCCTTGACCTCTGTCTCCTCCCCAGTAATGTGTGTCCAGTTGTTCTTGGCCAGCTGAATGCCATCGGGATGCTGCGGGAGCAGCACAAAGGGGCACAGGGCACTGCTGCAGATGCTGCTCTCAGGGGCAAGAGACTGGGCTGGAAAAATCCCCAAAAACGCAGCAGAAACAGCCAGGAAACATTCAAGCTTCAGCTGATCTGTAGCTCGAGAGTGGAGCCCCCCAGGATTTCTGGGTGCCTAATGAGCCAGATAAGAACAACCTCTGTTTCCTGCTCTGCACTTGAACAGCCACAGAGCAACTCGCCCTGGGCCAGCAGCCGTAG
Organism: Pomatostomus ruficeps; assembly: GCA_013400735.1. Classification (NCBI taxonomy): domain Eukaryota; kingdom Metazoa; phylum Chordata; class Aves; order Passeriformes; family Timaliidae; genus Pomatostomus; species Pomatostomus ruficeps. The sequence goes on from VYZT01001988.1 coordinate 253,996, forward strand.
AGTGGCACAGGGTTTCTACCGGCACGAAATGCCCCAGAGAGAAGCCAGAGTGTGTGGACAGCGCAGGGCCAGGACCAGCAGCGAAGCCTTGCTCCTCCCTGCTCCTCCCTGCACCCAACAGCCACTCTGTACGGCCAAAAATGAAACCTCGGCACTTCAGAACTCCGATTCACCGCACCATGACCTGCACTTTGCTTTCTGGCCACTTCTCTTTGCCTTAGACTGATGAGAAGCTTCATGGGAAAAACATTCATGAACAGCTCCAGAGTTTCTCCTCTTTCTTTTGCTCAGCACTTGAAGAAAAACAGTGGGATGGAGAAGAATTCCCTTTCCTCAGTTGCTGTAATACCAACACCAGGGCTCCATTTCATCCGTGAGAGGTTACAAAACATTTTAATGTGGAAGGGGAAGACCAATGGGAGCCCCATTGGTGGTGGGGAAGGGTCTTGCTTTGCAATCCTGTTTTCCCCTGATTTTCTCCCACAGGACGGGCACTTCTCACAGCTCTGATTTGTGTTTCAAGTGATTAGTCACAGGCATCTCCAAAGGCTCACAAAGCAGCAGTGACATCCCATCATGTCTGTCTGAACACCCCGGGTCTGGGTAAGGCCACATCCTCCTGCCTGTCCCGACTCCCTCCTCACACAGAGCAAGGTCAGTGGGAAACAAACAGCCACGAGAACCCAAACCAGCATGAATCCAGTGCTGCAGCTATGTCTGCTCTTATCTGGCTCCCAGCTCTGCCCGTTCCCACACATCAACAAACTTCCCTATGGAACAGAATAACCCTGCAGGGAAACCAGCATGGTCGCTTCTTCCTCGAGCTCCACCAGGATCCCGCAACTGCACTTGTGGAATGCAAAGAGGTAGCCTGGGGATGGAAAAGGTGTTTGGAGAGGGGAAAATCTCGAGGGACCCCAGCCTGATTGCAGGGCTTGAGGAAGCAGTGTTCCAGGTTCAGGAGGGTCCCTTCCCAATGGCCACAGGTCCTTGGGTACCCCATGTAAGTGCCACTGCTCCTTCAGACCCTTGGGTGTGGGGCCAGATCCCCTTTCAGAGCTTCCAGCCCCCTCCTCCAGCCCCACTGGGCCAGGGGCTGGTTTGCATCAATAGGATGACTGGGAGGTGTTGAGGTGATGGACAGAGAGGAGAGGCAGAGGGCACGGTAGAGCCCCGCCTTTCGGTCACCCATGGCACTTCTCTGGCACTCGGGATGAGGCGGAAAACGTGGCATGGTGGGAACGGCCTGAGAAGGAATTCACAGACTAATGAGCATGGCCAGGTTAGCTCGGCCTCTCTGTGGGAGCGGTGCTTGAACAGTGCTGCGGCCCTGGCAGGCAGAGAGAACTGTGGCTGCCGGGGTGGCACCGGGCACCGGGATGGCAGCGGGGCCACTGAGAGCTGCTGGCGTGAGCCATGGCACTGGTGTGGCCTCCACTTTGGTTAATGATTGCTGGACTCATTACCCTGATACTTCCCTGTCTCACGTTCTGCTTTCCTCAAACCACAGCACCGGGTGCAGCCCCACAACACAGTCCCATGGCAGACGCCCCACGGCAGAGCCTCCAGGCTGGCTGCTCCCCATGGGCACAAGCCAGGCCCACGGGGCCACCTCTCCAAAGGTTAATCCGCCAGACAAACACTTGGTTCTCACCCCCGAGGCTCTGGGTGCTCCCGGCACTGCACAAAGGTCAGTTAGTGGGAGTCCTCACTCCAGCTGGGAGCAGTGGGGTTGGTCACAGCCCCTTTGAGCAAATGGGGTGACAGCAAGGAGAGCAAAGGAACAGCAGTCCCACATACTTGTCCCATTCCAGGGGACAGGAGGGCTCATGCCCGTGGGGAGCCCCAAGGTCCCCAGTGAGGCGAGGGGCAGCTCCAGCCGATGGTGCCTTTGTGAGCACCCCCAGACGCTGCACGCTGCCACAGCCAGGGCAGCCACCGCAGGTTTATTACTTTATTCCAGTTTTGAAATGGAACCGAGAGCAGAGCCGAGTCCAGCACGCACTGGCCAGATGGAGAGTGTCACCAAGTGCATAGAACTGTCACCAGCACCCCTGGGTGAGCCTCCGATGGGCACAACAGGGACACAGACGTGGGGCAGCCCTGGGGACAAACCCCGCTCTCTGTGCTGGCCGTGCCCCCCAGGCTGGGCACACACAGCGGGGAGCTCGGGGCGCACCCTCCAAGCAGCAAAGGCCACAGACTGTGCTGGCCATGGCGATGGTGACGATGGCAATAAAGGGGCCAACAAAGCGGCGCGGGGACAATGCGGGCGGGGGGCGCGGAGCCGCAGGCGCCGGTTGCCCTGGAGACCCCAGCGGGGCTTTCCGAAGGTATTTCCTGAAGAAAAAGCACACACATGCCCGGCAGCCCCACTAATCCCAACAGGAAGCGATCACCGGGACGTGGGGATTGGCTTCTTTTTGATTTAAAAAGCTCCTCACCCTGCCGTGCCCCCCCCCAGCCCGGGCTGTGCCGGGGGCATGTCCCGAGGGGAAACATCCCGGCACCCCAGCTGCTCCCGGAGCCGTGCATATCCCAGAGCCCCAGCTCCAGGGAAAGGCTGCGGCAGGGAGATGCCAGCAGATGAACATCACGGGCTCGAGGCACCCCCGATTCTTGCTCAGGGCACCCCCAGCCCCTCCTGTCCGAGCCAGCCTGGGTCGCTGTGGGCTCCTCCACCCCCTCCGGTCCCCGGATGCTTCCTCCGCAGGGAGAGGGGGATTTATGTCCCGCTCCAGGCCCTCCCGCTCTCCCAGCCTGCACTGCAAATGAAGCAGCACTTAATTAACAGGCGTGTTGGGAGTTTGCAGAGCTGTCAGGATAAACCCATCCCTTTCCCCCCAGGGCCCCCCGGCCATGCTCAGAGCTCCGCAGCGGCTCCGAGCCCCGGAGGCAGCAGCCTGCGGCACAGACACCTCTCCATCGGCTCCATCAGGCATGGGACAGACGGGGGTCACAGGAGAACATCCCAACCCGCAGATTTTGCCTGGCTTTGCCTGGTCCCTGGCTCAGCCCCGGAGCTGAGTGTCCGTTCCTCCCCTCAAGTCCCTCCTGCACAGCCCCAGGGTGCTGCACAGGGCGGCTCGACAGCTGGCAGCCCGCAGACACTCGGGGACCCTCCTGCTTCCCCTGGCGTGGCTCTTCTCACCCTGGAGCAGCTCCACAGCCCAGGCTCTGGCAGAGTCCGGCTGCTTTTCCCAAAGACTCATATTTCTTTTTTTCCTCCTCAATTAAGGGCCGGAGTGACAGCATCCGAGTGGAAAGGCGGGAGGACGGAACAATGCCGGCCCGACTGGCTGGGAGGGGACGGCAGCAGCGTGATGCCCTGGAGGACACAGCCGTCTCTCAGGGAGCCGGGACTGGGCGGCTGCAGCAGCAGTGGGGTCTGGGGGTGCTGCTGGACCCCCTCCCACCCGAACTCCGGGAACCGTCCTGAGCTGCTGCCGTCAACAGCAGAAGTGCACGAGGCTGCAGGCTTGGCAGGGAATCTCTGGGCAGCTTATGGGGCTCCAGCAAGGAGACCCCTACATCGAATGGGATCCCTGGGGCTACCCGAGGCACAGGGCAGGAGACACCAGAGCTGCAAAAACAGGGGGGGACTGGACAGCGGGCAAATGGGGCGGGGGACAGAGCTGAGGGTCAGGAGTGCCCTGGGGAGCAGCAGGGCCAAGCCAAAGACCCTGGTGGTGCTGCCTGCGGGGATGCTGGGCTCCCCCAGGCTACCTGGGCTGAGCACGTTGCCTGCCCCGGACTTTTGGCTCCTGCAGGGTCTGGAGCAAGACGTCCTGGAGGAGCTGGGGACAACAAAGCCCCGGGAAGCCAGGGCCCCTGCTGGCCCCGCAGATGGCCGTGGGGGGGTTAAGCCTGTGGCCAGCTGGGCAGCCAGCAGCCCTGGGAAACGGGACAGCCCTCAGCCCCTGCCCCACGGGGAGGGGACTGCAGCCAAACCCCCCGTGCTTTGGAGTGCAGATGCACCCCGCGGGGAAGTAGCTGCTGCACTGGGGCTGCTCTGGGGCTCACTGTGCCTCAAAACCAGCTGCTCCAGACAGGACCCCCCCAACCCAGGACACGGCTCCCCATGAAAATCTGCTTGGCTGCTCGACACCCCCTGCAGGGCCACAGTGGACCCCGTGTGAGGAGATGCCTGAGCAGCGGCTGGGACAATGGCAGACAAGGAGAGAGGGAAAAAAACCTTGGCAATTTTCTGCAGGTTTCTATTTAACCTGGAGACAAAGAGCGGCTTTGTGCGAGGGAGGGACAGAGGCTGCGCATGGAAATTTCTTGGCTTTTCCCCTTAACCAGGGTTTTTTCACCACCTCCAAATTTAGGTAACTATAAAATGCAGTAAGTGCCCGTTAATATTTTATTTGCTCCAGATTTTTTGGTACCAGGAGGGAGCCCCTGACAAGCAGAGCTCCCAAACTCCCTCCTACACCACAAGAAGAGGGGGGCCAGAGCTGAACCCCCCTCTACATGAGGCCAGGCCGCTGACCGGCCGCGGGGGATTACTCCTCCCTGAGAAGGGAGCTTAGCTGCCTCAGAACTGGGAGTAAACTGAAACCCCATAAACATCCAGAACAAAGTCCGGGAAAGCGGCTGCCTCCACCACGGAGGGGCCCGAGTGCGGCCGCTGCTGCCCCCAGGGTGATGGGGGGATGCTCCTGAGCCACGGTGATATGGGGGAAGGACAGAGACCTTGGCCCCCAGGACACGATGGCCCTTGGCATGGGAGCTGAACCCCATCCACACCCCATGGGACCTCAAAACCCCTGGGGCCAGGTTGGAGCCTGCTCCTGCAAGGTGCTGGTGGCTCAGCCCTGGCTGCAGGTCCTGGCCCAGCACTGGCTCTTCCTATCCCACATGTCCTGCTGGGAACATTTTGTTCCCAGCAGTCAGCTCCTGAGCCAAGGGACAGATTCTGCCCCAGTCGGGCTCCTGCTGTGGCACTAATTGGGCCGCCCTGGTGAGAACCGTGTCGGGAAACATTTCCAGAAGTTATTGTTAGCCCTGGCATGAGGCTGGCGAGGAACCAGCTCCCTCCTCTCCAGCCTCTCCTCCTCCACTGCCTGATGCTGCTCCCAAATCCTCCGGGGGCTGCAAGACTCCTCACACACCCCAAAATTCACCTGTGCTCAATCAGCTCCCCTCAGCCTGGACACCCCAATACCTTTCCCAGTGCCACAGCTGGGGTTGGGGCTGCAGGTGCTGCTGTCCTGGCAGTACAGAGCCATCCTTACCCCAAACACTGCCAGGAAACCTCTTCCAGGAAGAGCAATCTCCCGAGAAAAACATGTTTACCACTGTCAACCTCACTGTTTACAGATGCGGGGAGCAGGCATGCCAGTGGAAAAATCTCAGCAATGGTCCCTGTGAGTGAAGCTCTTCCCCGGCTCCTCTCCAGAGTTGCAGCTCCCCAGGGACCACGCATGGCTCTGCTGTCTCCTGGACAGTCACCTCACAGGGTGTGCCCTGTGACCAGGGTACCTGCAGCCCCAGTCAGAGGTGCCAACCCTGGGAGCCAAAGCCACCACCCGGTCATCTCCCACCAGGGCTGGTGCAGCTGCTCCAGGGGTCACTTGCCAGTTGTTATCTCCCACCCGGAGGGCACCCCAGGGCACCACACAGCGCCATGTCCATACCGGCCACACCAGCAATCTGCCTCTCAGGGCTCTGGTGGGAGGAAGGGAGAAGGGGGAGTGAGTCTTAAAAAGCAAAGCAGTGCCCACAGACCAGACATTCTTGGGTAATTAGAACCAAAAGGAGCAAGTCAAAGTCCTGCGTAGCGCTGCCGGGTCTGGTTATTCTCTGCCTCGCTGAGGGCCACAGCTCTGACACGCCAGAGCAGGGCTCTCTGCCAGGGCCGGCTCTGCCCAGGGCCAGGCGACCCACTTGGCCCATCTGCTGAGCCTTGGGGTGCCCCACACTCCAGAGCTGAGTCACGCTGAGGCTGGAGCACCCCGGCCACTGCCACCAGCCCTGCGCTGCTCCTGGGGGACAGCAGCGATAACAAGGGCGGGGATGTCCTCATCAGGGGCTCCCCAGCCCCAGTGGAGCAGAGATTTGGACTACACAAATCACCTGAGCCAGCCACAGCTTTGAGCCCCCCTTGGGCATTTCCAGATGGGAGCAACACTGGAGCATCCCAAGGCTTTCTGCGGGTTGCACTCATTCCTAGCACTGTCAGCTGGCAAAAGCTCAACCAGTACCTCCAACCAAATCTTTATCCCCGCTAGCTGAGCCTAGGATCACCAGCAGGGTGGGAGCAGCCTGACACACATCCTGGGTTATAGATCATCACAGGGACCAAGTGCCGTGACATGGAGTGACCCCAGCAGGGGGCACAGCTCCGAGGGCTCTGTATCCTCATCCAGACCAACAGGTCAGGGTTTGCCAAAATTTTTCTCCAGGTTTTAAATGTCCTCAGGCACCGCTGGAGCCACTCACCCACTTTTATGCCACACAAACCACTCTGGGGACAAAACGTGCCACATCCCCAGACGCACCAGCTCCTAGGCAGCCAGGTGACACCACAGGTGGCACTGGGGACATGCTGGTGGCCCCATGGCCAGAGCATACGCCAGCCTCTGCTGCAGGGAAGACCAGCTCACGTCGCCCACGAGGAACGCAGAGGATGAGGGAACAGGGGCTCCCGGCGCGGACGCATCAGGCTGTGCCTCTTACCTTGGTCAGGCAGGGTGGGGGCCGGCCGGGCAGCGGAGAGCACGGCTGCGACCAGCACAGCCCAAAGGATGAGGCACCGCCAGGTAAACATCCCACTGCTGCAGCTACTGCTCGGCGACTGGGCTCCGCAACTCCCACTCCATGGGGGCCCCGGGCTGGCCCCGGGCGGGCGCAGGGGGGTCTCCGCAGGGCTGTCAGTCCCTAGGAGCTGTGAAGGAGGAAAGCAGAGTCAGGGCAGGGCCAGCTGCCCCACATGCCACCATCCAGCACAGCTGTGTGGCGGGATGCACTTGCCATCACAGGCGAGGTTCTTCTCGCATCCAGCCCGGACAGTAGGATGTCCCTGCATCGTGGGATGCCCCCAGACTGTGGTGGCAGGTCTCCACAGACCCCTCAGCAGCCTGACATGACCTAGCACTGACTGGCAGGATTATGTTTCCCTGTGTAAAAGCACTGATGTGTCAAGAGTGAAACCGCTGGTGAAGCAGAACCGAATGCAACAAAATTTCCCAGAATGAAGAGAAACGTTAACGCCAGTTAAAGAAAGGGAGATTCCTGCTCTCCTCTCTGCACCTGCACTTTGTCAGGTGTTGCTGACCCATGGCTTCACTGAGGGAAATGCCTTATCCAGAGCAAAATCTGATGTTGTCTGTGCCACCATCCACCCCTAGCAAAGCAGATCTCACTGCAAACTCCAGCCCCCTCCATTCCCTATAGGATCTATAGGGCACCCCCATGGAAAGGAGCTGGAGGGTCAGCCAGCTGCAGCCAATCTCTTTCCACCAACAGCTGCTTTTGAAGTGGCTGTTTGGGGAGAAATCCCCCGGCTTCCACGGCCAATTCTGCAACTCGCTCTCATCCCTGCCAGCTCTCACGCTGGGCTCTCCAGCCCACCCATCCCCTCAGGTCTCCATCCCTTTCCAGGGGACTGCTTCAGGCAGAGCAGCTTCAGAGCAGGGTTCTAGCACAGGGAGGCTCAGCAGAGCCTGATCCTGCCTCAGAATGCTGTGGGGGCATGCCCTCCATGGCCCTCATTCCTTCTTCCCTCTGACCATCCCTCCTTCTCACCATGCCAGGAGCATGAAGCTCTTCCAAAACATGTTCCAGGAGGATACTGGAGCCCAAACCCAGCCGCCCCCGGCCAACTGCTCCAAGTTGTGCGGATGGGAACAAGCCCCTGTGCTCCACCCCCGCGCCACATCTGCGCCTCGGCAGCAGCCTGGGATGAGGTCCCGACACCGGCCATCGCTAATGGTCCCGCCGGGCTCCTTGCCGATGAGATCCTGCCCAGCCATTGCACAACCCGCACAGCCCCAGCCAGGGCGCCGCTGGCAGTGGCTACTCTGGGAGAATTACAGGGACCAGGATGTGGACAGGACAACGCCATCCCACCAGCCCTTCCCCAGGGCAGCTCCTGGGGTACAGCTGTGCCTCCAGGCCCCACAGCCCTTGCTGCGCATCCCGAGCTCACCCAGTCCCTCTCCCGGGGACACGTGCTCCCTGCCGCCGTGGGCTGTGCTGCTCCCAACCTGCCGCGGGAACAGGCGCTTCCTTTCGCCGTAAGGCGTCAGGCTGAAGTACACACTGTTAAAAACAGTGAGTAATAATCGTAGTGAGTAATAAACCACTACTCATCCTCCCCACGCACTCGGTCCGTGGAGCTCTGGCCTCTCCCTCTGCCGCTCCAGCGTGAGAGCAAGACGCTGCGCTCCTTGTGCCTGGAGTGCTGGCTTTTCCCCAGGAATGAGCTGAGCAGCCAAAGGGCTCAGATCCTCCAAAGAGCCTCTGCACCCAAAGGAAGCCCAGCTGGGGTGTAGCTGTGGGGGCTCCGGCAGCCTCCTTCCTGCCCAACTGCTTTGGCTCTGGCAGGCACAGGAATATTTGGGACCCAAACTATTGACACAAGGAGTCGGGCAGGGAAAAGGGCGCCCAGCAAACACTGGTGTTATCTCCAACGCCAGTGCTCCCAGGCACAGGGTAGTGCTTGGAAATAGTTATTGAATGTTCAGGATTTATCAGGGTTTGGAAGGGGGAGGTGGAATTCTTTGAGGGGGGAAAAAAAGTCTTTGGTATTTCTGGAAATTATTTTCTGTCTCTCAGTGGCTTTGTTTATCGGCAGCACATGCTCCCCGGAACATGCCCTAATGCGGAGCGTCTGCGTGGGCCTCCCGAGTCGGCCCCGCGCCGAGGGGAGGGATGGAGGGATGGAGGGGAGCCCAGTGCCTCCAGTTCCTGAAAAATGAGTCAGTGCTGGCTCGTGCACAGCAGAGCCCTTCTCCAGATACACCTCAGAGCGGGTGCCTTCCAGCTGATTCAGGGGCTTGACAGCAGCATATTTCCATGGCGTAGGGATCACTCGGCAGCACAGAGCTGTCCCGTGGCTGAGAGGGTCACTGGGAGGGAGGGAGGGATGTAGGGAGGAATGGAGGGAAGTGTGCCAGGACCCAGCAGGAGCACACAGAGATGGTCGGCTTCCCAGGGCAGTAAGGGACGGCGCAGCAGCCACAGCTTTGCCGGAGGGCAGCAGAACAGGACGCACCCTGCCTGCTCCTCCTGGACAGATTCAGCAGCACCCAAGGGAATCTCAGTGCTCAGAGATGCTCAAGAAGTAGCACAGACCTCTTCCTCCTTCCCAAGGGAAAAGGGAGACTGGGGAACCCCAAGACACCTGCCCCCATTACTCTTTGGTGTCCACATGGGAAGGAGGCAAGGAAGTGGGGAGAGTGCTGCTACCTGTGCAAACAGCATGGCTCTTCTCTGTGTTTATGCAGCTTTTATATAAATCCCAACAGGAAACCATTTGCTCGGGAGGATGGCAGCTCGGACAGGGTGGGTCTCTGGCTCCTGCCAAGCACTGGGCACCATCCCCACTCCCCGTGGCCCCAGCACACTGCAATTTACTGCTCGGGGGTGGATTCAAACAACTAAAAATGGAAGCAGTTAGAGAGGAGCCAGGGCTAAGTGCCCCTTGGAGACCTGCCTCCTGCAATTACCACTGGCCATTACACCCACGGAGCTATTTTGGAGTGGTGATGGACAACCCTGTGCCCATCCGTGCACCCTCCAGGGGCACATGCTCCCTGTGCACCAGGAAAGATGTTCTCACACTGCCTTTGCACGCCAGTGCATCCATGAGGAGTCTTGTGCAACTCGTCCCCCCACTGTCCTCAGGGACCCTGAGAGCTGCACTTTCTCTCCTCGCATCTCCCACACCCCTGAGTCACAAGACTGAGCTGTCCCAGGGACGTAGCATAGACAGGACCTTCCCACTTGGACAGCAGATGCACCCCATGGTTCTGAGCTGAGTGGTTCTGAGTGGGGAAGTCCCTTCCTGCCCTGTGGCTCATCTCTGGAATGTCTCTGATGCCAAACACAGGAGCTGGTCCTGGCGCAGGGTGTCCAACCAAGGTCAGAGCCCTGTGATGCTGTGACATCTGCAGGGGAGCCCCGATCTGACCCGTGTCCCCATGCTGCTGGATGTGATGGAGGTGGCTGCTGCCATGGGCTCGGTGGGGCTGGGGGGTTCTGGCTTCTTGGCCTCTGCCTCCCTATTGAGGCAGAGATGGCCCATGGCATTCACCACGTCAGACTGTCCGGGCTGCCTTGGCACCAGCAGCCAGTGGGTAACACAGCCGGCAGGAAAAGTAGAGGCACAGGCCAAATCCAGCTGGGAAGAGTCTGAGCTCAACTCCTGAGTCTGCACAGCATCAGGAGCCTGAGGTAGGGGACTGTGCCCAGCCAGGCACAGTTCCTGTCCCTCAGGTGGGGAGGTGGTGACTGCCAGCAGGCCACCCTGGCACAGATGCACCCCAGCTCCAAAACACATGAAAAGAGACTCCTTTTCCTCTGAGGCACAACAAAAGCAGCCCTCCAGCTGCCCTTAGGGAAGAAGGACACACCAAAGGCACAATCCATGGGCAACAGGAGCGAAGCCTTTCCCCTGCTCAGTGCTCCATGTCCCAACCTGTGGCTCAGGTCAGGAACCAAGTATTTGCTGAAATAAAAAGCAAACACAACTGCAAATGGAACTGTAGGGAAAAACTATAATGTTTAAAGCAGACACATGCTTGGAAAAATAAATATCCAACTGTGCAGCACACAGAGTATGTTAACCCTTCCCAGCTGGCTGCCAGGACGTAGGGCTACCAGGGGCATCTCCAGCACTGAGCCATGGATAGGAATCCAGTGGTGGGAGAGCCTGGGCAGGAAGGACAGGGAAAGGCTCAGCTTCACCCACAGATCTCCATAAAACCATCTCAGTTCTAGAAGCATCCTCACACTCAGGGAACCCTCCCTACCTGAAAACCTGATTTTTCAGATCTAAAAAAACACCAGTGGTACCCGAAAATCTATACTGGGCTGGTCGCCCTGACTGCTCTGGGAAGAGACTGGTCAACGATAGGGACACTGGGACATGATCACAGCTTGCCATCCCCTGGAAGGGGCAGAGACCCATTACCCAACCTGGGAGGGAGCTGGATGGGGTTTTCACTACATTCTGCTCCTCCAGGGAAGGAGACACATTTGCCATCATGCCCAGAAGCAGAAGGTCCCCAAAGGGGCAGAACGCTGGATTGTCGGGATGGGATGAGCATCTGCGAGTGGCCCCTTCCAGCAACCAGGACTTTGGGAGCTCCACCTGGGGCTGGAGGCAATACGGCTCCTGGCTCAGGTTATGTTTTCAGTTGGGTAAATAAAGAGGGAGCTCCAGTTCACACCTGAAAGTGACCCTTCCTGCACGGCCAGGGCGGGCACCTCATGTGCAGAAAAGCCCAGACGATGCTCCCGCCGGCCGCCTTCACACCGGCACCACTCGTGCCTGCGCCCTGCCGGGGCAGGGGCGATTTATTTTAATCCTCTCGGAGCAACACAAGGAAAAGGCAGCAGTGCATGCCAGCCAGCACAGGGATTAAGGGAGGAAGTGCTCCTGAGTGGGGAAGATGGCTGCTAGCCAGAGCAGGGGGCTGCAGGGCCCACGCTCCTGCTGCGTCCCTGGGCTGCGCGGGGGGGGGCTGTCCCTGCACCCCGCTCCTCTGTGCTGGCATCCAGCTTGTGGACATCCGGAGAGCTCCAGCCAGAGCAAACCACCACCTCCGCCTGTGCACAGTCGCAGTTTCCCTCTGGCCGGGACCTGGCAGCCTCCAAGCCCGGCCGTTTATCCCCGTGAGCCGTTGGGTTCACCGAACTGTTTGGGTTTAAACATTGCCGGGGAGGGAGCTGCCCCGGCCAGCTGTGATCCAGGGCGCGGGGCAGTAACTCAGCAATCGGGGCAGAGAAGGAACTGCGAGGCAGCCGAGGAGCTCCGCGGCGTCACCTGAACACGGGCACGCTCTGCCCCGTCCTCACACGAGGCCAGCGGCCACCTCCATGTCTCCCGGCCCCAGGACCCACAAAACAGACATCCAAACCCCTCTGCCATCAAACCCTCCCGGTGCCGAGGGCCACGGCACCGGCCCGGCGGTCACCCGCCATCGCAGGTGTCGCCGCCGTCTCACCGACCCCCGGCGCCCTCGCCACGGGCGGACGAGAGTCCGGCAAAACGCTGGGATGCGGCGGCTCCGGGAGCCCCACCAGCCTGGACACACAAAGGGAAGCACCAGCTCCGGGACGGCGTTATTCCAGCGCCTCCATTCCCGCTGACCGCCCCGCGATCCCAAAACTGAAACATAACCAAATCCAGCTCCTTCTCCATCTTTTTCTGGAAGCCGCAAGACTCCCGCTCAGGTACTTTTCGGGAATAAGGGGCCAGGCAGCACCTCGGAAACCAGCCCCCGATTCCCGCCAGGCTCCCCCGCGGCCGGGAGGGGTTTCGGGGTCGGGACTGTGGGGGGGTTCCAGCTTCGGTTCGGCCGATGGAAAGGGTCGGACCCGCCGCCCTCCGAAACTGCTGCCCGCCGAGCGGCTGCACCCCGGGAGCGGCCCCGGGGCCCCCGATCCCCGCACACCGGACCGCCCCGGTGCCCGCAAACCCCCAGGTCCCTCAAAGCGGAGCCCCTCCCCGCGCCGGTGCCGCCGTCGAGCCGTCCCGCCAGGGCAACGAGGCGCACCTGGGGGGGTTCGGCCGCGTCGGAGCCCCGTCCCCCAATCAAGCCTCCGTGCCAGCCCCGCGGAGCACAAAGCGACGGCCCGCGGTCCCGGTGCCGGTGCCGCCCCCCCGGCGGAGAGCGGTGGCGTCACTCACCGGAGCCCCGCGGGCGGCGGCGGCGGCGCGGTGCCGCCGCT
>VYZT01001988.1:266954-284843 GCA_013400735.1 Pomatostomus ruficeps
CCGCTGCCGCTGCCCGCCCGCCGCGTCCCGCCGAGCGCCCGCCGCCGCCGAACTAAGCCGCTCCCGCACCGCCCCGCCGACAGCCGCGACTCCTCCTCCGCCTTCCTCCGCCCTCCTCCTCCTCCTCAGCGGCCTGATGGGGCTTGTAGTCACAGCCGGACCGCCCCCCGACCCTGGAGACCCTGGTGGCCTCCCGGCACTGGGATTCCAGACGTTCCCCCGGGGTTTTGCGGGCGGGGGTCGCCCCGAAGACGGAGCAGGCTGCGCTCGGAGCAGGCTGCGCTCGGAGCAGCGCGGGGATGCTGGCCGTGATGCTCCCCTCGCCTCTGCACTCTTGCCCTGTTGCTCTCGCTGGCACCGGGGAAGCCTCAGGCCCCCTGGGTACAGGCTGAGGCGAGGGGACCGTCCGCACCCCCTGTTATCCCTGTGCAACTCCCAGTCTGGAGGCAGTGGGATGCAGGCAGCAGAGTGGGCAGAGCTTGGGCAGCCTGGAGCCCCCAGCCAGCCCCTCTGCAGAGCAAGGCCCAGGGCAGATGTTTAAAGGGGCCCAAGTCATCAGCCCCAAGTCCTTCCCAGGAGCCACCACTGCTGCAGGCCCTGCCCTTCCCAACTGTTTTCACTGAGGTTTAGAGCAGGACCATGGCAGCTCTAACACAGAGCTCCCCACAATTCTTGACATGCACTTTTGGCTTAGTCTCAGCTGGGACCACACTCAGTCCCCAAGCTAAAGGGCAAAGTGGGATATTGTCACACCTGTGAGCCCAGCCTAACTTCTGTACTCCCCAGTATGGAAGCCCAGCTCACAGAGCCCCAGTTTGGGCACTCAGACAAGCTCCGCCAAAGCTGGACTGGCTCAGGGTAACATGGGTGGTACAGGGCATTCAGCCTCCATGCAGGAAGCACATGGGAGCAGTTGTGAGTCCAAGTCAGGGCATCCCTGGATGAAGACATCTCCAGTTGGCAGGGAAAGACCTGCCGAGGCAATGTGTAAGTGATTAAGTTATAAGCGGGAAGAGGACAGGCTGAATTAGCCCTGTCAGTCACCGGCATTAGATTTGAACCAAATGCTGGGCATCCATCCCCAGGAGCAGCCTCCTCCTGCTTCAGGCAACCGTTCAGCTCCCCATGCCAAGACCTACGGAATATTTCCTTTTCAGATTTGACAGATTTGTGGACAGGGAGAAGGGGGGAAGGTAACACACCTGCTGGGATGTTCTCCCAACAAGCTAAAGATGGGGAGCATTTCAATGATGGCAGAGCCAACCCCAGCCCTACACAGGCACGGCTCACCCAATGCACATTCAGGCTGCAGCCACCCATCCCCAGCCCTGCCTTCCTCACTGCCCAACAGCCGGGAGCTTTGGGCTGAAAGTGCCAAGGCTGCTGGGGAATCCACACCTGCTGAACCCTGCTATCGATGATTCCCAGTGGACTTCTGTCCCAGAGTTTTCTATGCTGGCCCCAAAACAGACCTTACAGGGCTACACCCTAACCCCTCACGATGGACAGGCGTGCTGCACCTCTGTGGCTGCTGGTCCTTTGGTGTGGTTTTCTGCATGATTGCATGAACAGGACACAAGTTCTTGGGCCTTTATCAATAAAGGTGCTTGGAAATGACAGAAAATGGCGAAAACTACTGCCTGCTCCTGGGAGGTTCAAGGATCTGGCTGCATCCTTGGCCTCAGCATCATGGTGGGGCTCAACATAGATGTGACCATTAACTGTCACCATCTGGTGGCATAAGTTGGGCATGAGCAAGTCCTTCAGGATGGACAGGTAGATGAATGATCTCCTGGAGCAGGTGGGGGTCTGTGAGGGCATGGCTGCAACTGAGGAGCAGCAGAGACCAGGGAGCAAGACGGAGCTCACTGCTGGCACTTTCAGAGATGTGCAGGGGCTGGGGCAGTTCCTTGGCATCAGCAGCCCATGCTGGGCCCTGCCTTTCTCCTGGACCGGGGCAGGAGGTGTGTGGTGTGCAGGGCTCTTCCACAAACATGTTTGCGTTGGTGATGCAGTTTTGAGGCTTGCTAGGCTGGAGCTTGGAGAGTTTTGTCTTGGCTGAGGAGGAACAAAGGCATTTGGGGAGCAGCTTCCTGGGACATGGCTCCCAGAGCCCACAGCTTGCACAGCCTCCTGCAAGCCCCCCTTCCTGCCACAGCACAGGCCTGAGCACAGACAGGGGCTCTACCTGCTGGCATGCACACACCTCTGCCCTCCCACAGGGCCATGCACATCCCAGCTGCATCCCTGCATGGACTCACACACACAAGTGCACACATGTAGCCCCTCCAGCTCCACGCGTGCCCATCTGCACACTCAGCGCTGTCAGACTGCCTGCCTCCACTTGCCAGCCCAAGACCATGGGGTGGCCTTCATCCTCCTCGTCCTCATCTGCTGCCTCCACATGCCAGCTCCCAGCTGCAGCATCAGAAGCAGCAAAATCCACCAGAGGCAAAGCTGACCCATCCCCGCAGCTGGGAGAACGGCCCGTCCTACCAGGCTGGTTTCCCCATCTCCAGAGTGGTTCCAGTGGGAACCGGACTGTGAAGAGGGGGCACAGAAAGGGCTGAGCCGGCAAAGGAGAGGCCCTGCACAATAGAGCAGCTCCCCCCTGACCTTGCCTTCCCCGTGAAAGATCTGCAGCTCTCCCCTCCTCCCCACTACAAAGGGGCTCCTTTCAGTCCCTAATTCTGCATTTAGAAAACAAAAGCAGATGCATCTAGTTTAGGTTTGGAGGGGGGGAGGCAAGAGCAAATGCTGAAGAACAAAGAGCTTTCCCTGACAGATCTGACTGACAAAGACTTTGTCAGCTCCATCTCTCCCTGAAAAGGCTGGAGCACATCAGGGTGTGGGGCTCCTGGCAGGCAGCTGCCGGGCTGGCGGCTCCCAGCCTGGCCAGGCAGAGCACACGCGTGTGGGATGTGCGCCAGCCCCGCTGTGCAAAGCCGAGTGTGCACATGTGTGCAGTCATGTTCACAGGGATGCAGCCTGGCCCTGGGGCTCAGGCAGGACACGTTTGTTTGTCCCCAGACAGGACCCAGCAACCGTGTGCCCGTGTCACCCTCCATCCTGATCCCCAGGACACGACTGTCGTCTTTTCCCACTCTCCCCTCACAGCCAGCCCCCGGGCTCTGCTCTGCACCCTGCAGAGATTCCAGGTGCGTTCCCCAGCCTTGGCAAACCACTTCCCATCATCTGGAACATCTGAGTCACAGAGAGAGACCTGGCGCTGCCCCAAGGCCAGCAGCTCGGCAGTGGGATGCATGGATGGGGTTTGCTGATGCCACCTCGGAGACAACTCGAGCCCCTCTCATGGGCCAGTGTCCGGCCAAGACTTACTGACCCAAACTGGCTTTTTTTCCCCTCAGTTTCATCTCAACACCGTAACCTGCCCCACTTGCCACTACTTGACTGCTCCTCTGGGAAACACAATTTTTAGGAGTCCCTGCCTGCCAAACTGCCCAAACATCATCTTCTTCATGGAGGTGAGGTCCTGCTCCGGGGCCAGTCGTGCTTGGGGCACCCATAGTTGCAGTTTTAGGAGATCTGGCAGGAGCTGATCGAGCAAGCTCAGCCAGGGAGAGCAGAACACCAATGCCACCCAGCCTTGCCTTCAAAGCACCCAGCCCAACTGTTTTTGCCACTTCCTTGACGTTAGTGTGGTATCTCATTTTAAATCACAGCTGATAAAAACTCTCTGTCCCTGCCCCATCACAGGGCGGAGAGTCCTGGCAGCCTCTGCTTGGGACAGGGCAGTTCCTGCTGTCCCCACACTCAGAGCCCAGCCAGCCCCTCCAGCCTGGTAGGATCTCCGCTCCCCTGCAATTGTCACATGCTGAGGGGCTCCTTAAGACATCACATGATATTTTATTCTCTGCAGACAGCAGTCAAGGCAGGCAATTCCACAGCAGTGCTTGCAGCCAGGCCAGCACTGTAGCATGTCCCCACACTGGTGTCTTTCCAGGACAGGCACCCAGCTCTTCCCCAGGCAGAGGGAGAGAGGAGATGGGGGTAAAGGGTGCTCAGGGCTCTGCATCCCCACAGGTGCTCCTGGCACAAAGACAAAGCCTTCCCCACACTGCCAGAGCTGCCAGGTAAAGGGCTGAGCCGTCCATCCCAGAAACCTGCTCCCAAGAGTCCTGCCAGGCTCAGCTCACTGCCCTGGGCAGTGCAGGCAGGCAGTAACTCATAGATGATCCACCGAAGAGAGCACAAGAGATTGTGCCCAAGGGGAGGCTCTGATTTGCTGGGAGCTGAGCAGGTGCCCTTGGAAGTGCAGTGGGGATCATCCTCATTGTTGGGGATGATTATCTCCTGCAGTGAATCTCCTGTACTGTGAGAGCTTGACTTCTGCCCCCGATTGATTTGCAGAGGGAAATTAATTATGTTTGTTTGACATTGCCCCTCTGGCACTGAGGCTGAGCTGCTGTATGAATGTCACTCTGTTCCAGCCCGGCTTGCTTGCAGGGCTGGGATGTTTAATAAGCTGTCCCAGGGGACCTGCAGCTCTTCCCATCAGCTCTCCTGATGCTTGGTACATGCCGAGGCTTCTCAGGCTCCCTGGAAGTGTCCACATGCCCGGAGAGGTTCAGGGGATGGAGCAGTGCATCTCCTGCCTGTGGGCTGGAGAAAGAACGGGCTCTCTGGTGGCCAGATGCTGCTCAGCTGCCCTGGTGACATCAGGACACCCTGATGGCTGCCCAGGACAGCGACTGCCTCTAGAACCAGGGTCAGGACACTGTCTATCCTGTCCCCTTGGCTCTCCACCCTGAGAAATCCTACTGCTATTTTTGGATTGTCCACAAAAGATCTCCAGGGGCAGATAAAGGTGCTGAAGTCCATCTGAGCAGCAACAGCCACCTTCTCAGGCTGTTATCTCGTCTTCACAGGGGGAGGACACTCCAGATAAGAAATGTCAGTAATTTACAGCATTTGTAGTGATACAGACACAAGACAAATCACTTCGGGTTCTCAGATGAAGACTCTGTCCCCTTATCGCACTCCTCCAGCAGTACCCGCAGCACCCACACACGGTTCCTCTCCCTGCTGGGAACCGGGGACCTGGGGGCTGGCCCCTGGCGCTGGTGGGATCCGTGTGAGCTTCCAGAGGAAGAACAGCCTGGGCTGGTGCAGAGATCTGTGTGGACATGGGATTTGCCTCTCCCATTCCTGTGTGGGCTGGGGCTGAGCATGGTGCTGGCAGCTCTTCCTCCCAAGGCCAGATGCATTTCACCTTCTTGTTGCTGCAAAGATTCTTCACTTGGGTAATCTGCTAATGGCATTTTCTGCACGCTGTCATTTGGAAGCCCAACAACAGCTCCTTCCAGTGGGAGAAGGGCTGTCATTATGTGTCATTACCCACGGGCCATGATTCCTCCCCCACTAACTGGAGTTGTTTATTTCTTTCAAGTACTACTTGGATATTTACAGGGAAAAAAGCCACAGCTGGGAACAAAACAACCAGGATGAGGACTTTCCCCTGCAAGAGTATTAAGTGAAAGCAATGCAAAACAAACTCAAGCAGGTTTAGCATCTGGAAGGAAGGACCCAAGCAGTTGAGTCCTTGTGCCCTGCCCAGGCTCTGATGAATGAGGGATCCAGTGGATCCCATCCCTAGAGCTGCTCTGTAATGCTCAGCTTAAGGATGGGAAGTGGAGAGGCTGTGAGGAAGGGAGGCCAGAGATTTGGAAGCAAGGTGCTTTTGAATTGCCATTCATGGGAAGAAGGAGGAGTTTTAGAAGTCCTTGCATCCTGAAGGACACGACACAGAGGGCAAGGGGAACTGTGCATGGTCTGTGGCAGCTGCAGGCAATGAGATGCAGGCAGCAGCTCCTGCCTGGTGGACACAGGGCCAAGACCTCAGGGAATCATTAAGTTGAAAAAGACTTAAGATCTTTGAGTCCTGATGTCCACAGCTGCTTCCAGAGGAGCTCCCTGGGTACTTCAGTAGCCAGTTATTCCTGGGCTCCCAGCGTAGTCCCAGTCCCCTTTAACTCAAGGAGTTTTCTCCCAGTTCTCAGGCTGTTTCCTGTCTAGACAGCCCTGGAGAAGCCACTGTATTTATAGACCAGGCCAGAGAGCTGTGCCCGCTTGCTCTGCCAAACCCACATGAGCCTGATGCTGCTGGCGAGGCCGGATGAAGATGCCTCCCACACGCTGGAAACAGGAGGAGGAGGAAGGCAAAGGAAACCACAGACAGACCTAAACTCTCTCACCCCTCCAGATTGTAAATGGCTCCTCTCACAATCCAGGACCACTGGGATCCTCTTGCTCTTTCCCTTATTCTCAAACAGCCAATTTTCTCCTGCATCCCCCAGGTCCCTGCAGCATCCCCAGGTGGGTGGGGGCTGGGACGCAGTGCCAGGAAAGGACTGCAGGGCACTTCCAGGTGAAGGTGACTCAGTCACCAGCTCTCCCCAGGGTCTTATCCTGGCCAGCACTTCTGGAGCAGGTGACTGGTGTATATATAGAGCAAGAGCTGCACAAGTGCATAAAAGCTTTTAAAATTTGACTCATTGATTAATTCATTTGGGCTTAATTTGCTGGGGAGAGGCATCCTCTGGCACTTCCACCTGCCAACATTTGACTTTATTCACCCTTCTCTTGGCTCCAGAGCTGTGGTTGCCAAGGAGGCGTAGGAACCTGTTTTAGCTGATGCTAGAAGACATGGAGCACAACCTGGCAGGGGTTCCTGACTCACAGGGAGCTGTTGCAGGGGGTTTGGTGCCCACAGGGTGGGAGCTCCCACTCCAAGTGCTGCGAGGCGATTCTGCAGGACTCAGGGATGCGACATGAGAAGCCCGTCTGTGCTGCAGCCATAGGGACTCTGAGCATGGGGAATGAGAGGAACAGGAGCCAAACTGGGTTTCCAGGAAGCTTCCCCGTGATGGATTTATAGACACGGTGCCCTTTTTACAGGAGTTCATGCTGAAAACAAGTTGCAGATGCTCTCCTTGGGGTCTCCAGCAACAAGTCTGGATTTACTGCTGCGCCTCACAGCTGTGCTCTGGACTGGGGGTCAGTGGCTGCGCCCACCCCTCCCAGTGCTGCAGCTACTGGGGACAGTGTCAGGGAGCTGAGCCCCAACTGATCGCACTGCCTGGGGCAGCCACTGTGTCTGTCACCCTCCCGGCAGCCCTGTCCCCAAGCTGGGAGTGTGACCGGCACTGTTGTGGAGCCCAGCCCATGCCCAGCTGGGGGCAGAGGGTTTTCCTGTTGTTCCTGAGAGACCCCAAGGTCAGGTGTCTGCAGGGAGAGTGTGCTGGGAAGCTTCAGGGTCAGATTTGGCATGGGACATGAGGTGATGGCTCGGCAGTGTGGGGTTAGTTGGACTTGATGATCCTAAGGGTATTTTCCTACCTAAATGATTCCTTGATTCTCTGAATTCCCTGGGGAGCTCAGTGGCTACGCTTGTGTAGCCGCAGGGGAGGCAGGTTTTTTTTTTTTTCTTTTGCCTCTCGGAATGCAAAGGGCCCTGTCCCGCAGGCTGAGCGACACGGGGGCTGACCCTGCTGCCGGGGGCGTCAGCCCGGCCGCCGACCCACTGCGAGCCTCAGACACGGTGACCCCCGGCTCGGTACCAAAGGCAGATTCATGCCAAATAATCACGCAGATCTCTCGCCCAGGAGCCCAAGGGCGGTGCCCGCCCGAGGGGCTTGCTCTGGCTGAGAGTCGCTGGGCAAAACAATCCCTACCCTCCAGCTGGGCAATTCTTAGCCTGAAGATGCAGTAGGCAGCATCTCCCGCTCTGTGGCCCT
Organism: Pomatostomus ruficeps; assembly: GCA_013400735.1. NCBI lineage: Eukaryota > Metazoa > Chordata > Aves > Passeriformes > Timaliidae > Pomatostomus > Pomatostomus ruficeps. The sequence goes on from VYZT01001988.1 coordinate 274,712, forward strand.
CCCTGCCCTGCTCCGCCTCTCCTTGGCCCTGGGGCTCACCCTGTGCCCAGCCACAGGATTTTGAGTGGTCCCGGGGACCGGGAGCTCCACAGGTGCTCTGCATTTGTGAACTCCAGGGCTTGGAAGATTTCCCTGAAGTATCTGGGACCAAGTTTCATCCCAACCCAGCACTTCCTATGCTTCTGCCATGCAGTGAGCAGCTTCAGCTCCAGGAAATGCTGAGCCACTGGTAACTCCCAGAAAATCCCCAGGACTCCTGTTTTGTCCTGTGGTAACCAGAGAAGCCACGGGAAGGGTCCCTGGAGCATGCCAAGTGCTGGGGCAGGGCTTGCAGAGTCTCCTGCTTGCTCTGTTGGCACTCCAGCATCACCAGCACGTCCGGCAGACTCCGAGGCTGGATAAGGTAGGGAAGACTTCGAGGCTGGGGCCAGGAGCATCCTGCCTGCCCTGCCTGTGTGTGGAGCTGTCAGTGCACTGGGCAAACTAGGGGGATTAGCTCTGGGATTGGAGCCAGTGTGAAAAGTGACTCCCATTTTGAATGGATAAAGCTGCTTTTCTCTCCTATGCTCCAGGACTGCAGAAGCAGATTCAAGGTTTAATCCCTTCCGCCTGATCCTGCTCGTTGGACATAATGTAATTAACAGGCGAGGAGCTGCAAAGCTTTTTGTGCTCTAGGGTCACATTGGAGAACAACAGGGCACCAACTGCCGCCAGCGCAGGGCGGGCAGTGGAGGAATTCGGGGGGCTTGGTGCATGTGGAGGGCTCCATGCAGGGGGCACAGGGGACACAGGGGCATGTGGCATGTGGGGAGGGACACCAGTGCTGACAGATAGGAGACAGAGCCACCTGCAAGCCCGAAGGCATTGTCCCCTGCGCCCTGTCCTGCTGCTGGCTCTTGGCACATGGCCACTAGGCTGGACCACCAAACCCTCCTGGGGCTGGGCTGGGGGTCCCCCCTTGGACCAGGACCCCCCTGGGGGGATGCAGCAACTGCTCCTCCCAACAAAACAAGGGGGAAAGGTCTGGACTGGGCAGGGAGCCCCAGGCTGCCCCCATCGCATCAGCCCCTCCCCACCTGTCACACTACAGCTCTGCGGCCCTGCTAGAATAAAAGGCCCCATTTATTTGAGTTGTGCTAAATAAGTCGGCACAGCCTCACTGGTCTGGCTGAAGACACTCCTGGCTGTCCTTGGGAATGTCCCAGGGTGCCAGCTCCAAAGGCAGCTGTGGTGGGCCTTAGATCTTTATGGCCAGTAAAGGGGTCCGTGGCTAATTTATGCCCCTCCTATAATTTACAGCCTCTTTACAGCTGCTGTAAAATGACCTATAAATCACAGGCAACATCATAGGGCAGGGACAAAGCCCCGGCATCGTCACCTGCCAGTTGGCCAAGCAGGCGGCAGGGTGGAGCCCACGGCAGGTACATCCCCAGGACAGCCAGGCACTGGGAGCACTGGGAGCACTGGGCAGAGCTTGTCAGCTGCAGCCCACTCGGGACCCTGGCTGTGGCACTCAGCATTTCTGCTCCTCATCCTTGATTCTCGGCTGCCTGGGGACAGATGGTCCCCATCACTGCCTCCACCAGCTGGGGGACCCCCTTGATCCCTGGCACACGGACACTGATACTGTGTCGAGGGTCACTTGGGGCATCGCGGGGTCGGGCGGGACGGAGGGGAAGCTCGGTGGCTTCACTCAGAGGTGCTGGCAGAGGCTGTTGCTGCCAGTGCCCTCAGGAAGGGCTGACTCAATCTGCTGTGGGGAGGAAGCGCAAACCCCCGGAGCCACGGCATCCGCGCTGGCAGGAGGTGGTTTGTGTTCAGGCTGGAGCGGAGCCTCGGACTTGCTCTGCCGCTTCCCACACAGCACCGCTGGGGCTTCTCCTGTGCAAATCCCCAGGATGAACGAGGAAAAAGCTCCGCTGGCTGGGAGAGGGGCCTAGCACAGTCCTGCCTTTGTGCCCAGCTGCGAGAGCAGGCCTTTGTGGCACCCCCATCCTGGCATCCAGCACTTACCAACACTGAACAGTCCTGGGTTCAGTGCTGTGGGTGCTGCTGTGCTCCTCAGGGGGATCCCATAGGATGAGAAGAGGAGGGGAGTTGGGGTAGGGGGTTACCCACAGCTCCACAGAGCCAGACTTGGCCACTCCATCCCACTGTCAGTTATTTAAACTCCTCCAAGCCCCGTAGATACTCCAGGATGATGGGTCCATGGTCCTGGCATGCAGCCAACAGGCTGGGGCCATGTCCTTGGCTTGCACCTGTGTCCCATTCCTAAAAGCCAGGCTTGGCTCTGGTCCTCCTCCTTGCCCAAGCTTTAAATAGTGAACTGCTCACTGTGTTTCTGTATATATACGTATTTATATGCACCAATTACAAACTAAAGCAGTATGCAGGAAAACACAAGTCGGTATTTTAGGTGGCAAACATTCTAGAGGGACAATGGCCCAAGTTTACATCTGGTGTGATAATGTGGAGGCACTTGGCTGCTGCCTGGTGATGTTGGACCCTAGTCTGAATAAAGATGCAGAGGATGGGGATTCCTCTCAGGCCTGGGAAGAGCAGGGACCTGCAGTGTTGGTAACTGTGGGGACACTGGGAGTGCCAGAGGGGACCAGGGAGGACTGGGGAGATGGAATTAAACCAGTGGCATCACTGCCACCAAGGGCCCCAGTGCTACAGGTGATGGAGCAGCTTGGGCTCCGCAGGGATGTCCTGCCCAGCGCAGGCACTTGGCTGCTGGGAGCGCTGTGCTGAATCCGGTGTGTCTCTGGCAGCACTGCCAAAACCAGAGGCAGCGGGAAGCGGGGAGCGGTTTGGCTCTCAATTGCCAGACCACGAAAATATTAGGTGGGCAGGAGGGGACTGCCCAGGGACATGTCCGGTACTCTCCAGCCACAGTGGGCTGTGGTTGCATCCGGCATGGCGGGACACAGTAGGGAGGAGCAGGCTGGGGCCAGATCTGCTAGAGTGAGGATGCTGGGAGGCAGCTGGGGCTGGGCCATGGAGCACATTTCTGAAATGTTTTAGGTTATTCTGGTTAAAAAACAACAAACCAGAAAGTGAAATTTTATCTGTGAGAGAGAATGTGAAGTTTCAGTAAAAAATCTGCAGATGTTCTGTCCGGGTTTGTTTTGACCCAAAGGTCAGGTCAGTGTGGGAATACCCCAGTGCCTTCCCACTGCTGCTGCTGCTGTGCTGCATCCCACTGCGGTAGACCCACTGGCGCAGGAGCAACCTGCCACCCCTCTCCCTTTCCCACTTGACTCAGGCCCAGGCAGCAGCTCCTGGCCTCCTCCAGCCTGTTTTTTTTCATCTGGGTGCTTTTTTCCTTTGTTAGGACAAAGGCTCGAGCGGTGCCAAGCTCATCCCTGCAGATGCTGCAGCTGCCTGGGCACCTGGGATGCTGCCACTTGGCTCCAGACCCCGGCAGCTCCAGGAGAGGGAAGCAGCCAAACCCATTCCTGGCACAGCTGCCCAGGCAGTGGTGCTGGAGCAGGGATTGGTTGTGCTGCACAGCTACCGGCAGGCTTTGAGGCATGGGGGTGATCTAGCCCTGCCACCCTCCCCATGGCACACAGTGATGCCCCTGAGGGGAGTCCTGGCATGGCCTGACCCATCCTGAGGAGCTGAGGCCTGGGGCTTGGGATAAAACCCAGTTTGGCTGCTCCTGTGTCCCAGTCTCGTAGAGCTGGAACTGGGGCTGCACTGGGCTGAAATCCAGCATGAGGTGCAGGGCAGCATCACATGATGCCACTTTCCCTCCTACCAGTGCCCGCGGTGCCCCCCTCCAGGGGTTCCATCGGCAGGATGGGGCCCCTCTGCCTTGATTTGCCCCCGGGAGGAGGAAGCGTGTTCAGGGCGTTCCTGCAGGGATGTGCTTCCAGAGCACAGCTCCTAATTATAAGGGCCGCCCTGCACTATAATTTAAGACGAAGTCTACAGACATGTCTGATTTGTGGCTGGGAACAGATTTAACCTGCAGGATGGGCACCAGGAACCTGCCAGCCCGGCCCCATGGTGCGTTGTGGGCGTGGTATCCCTTGGCTGTGGATCAGAGACACAGCCTGGGCTCGCAGGGATGGCCCCAGCAGCTGGAACTCGCACCCACAACCCCGGGGTTCAGCCTCTGCTCAGGGCTCCCCCAAACACTGATGCCCCACAGTGCAAGGGATGCCCCAGAGCAGCCGGGCTGTGGGCAAGGCTGGCTCAGCCTCCCCTAGGATTCTCCAGGGTTCCGGGGAGGCACTGGGCATGCTGGCTCTGCTGGAGGAGGTCCTGCTGCCCTCCTTCCTACCCTGGTCTGAAATAGACAAGGGAAGGAGGGATTTTAAGGGAAAATGATGTCACAAAAGTTGCAGGAGGGACAGAGGGAAAATCGACAGGCATGTTATTGGAAGCGAAGCCACCCAAAGTTTTCCAAGCAGCTCTTGCCAGCAGCGCTCACTGCAGGGTGGGGATCATGCTGCAGCCCAGCACTCCAGAGGCTGCTCACATATTCACACCGCTGGGCTGCTCCCATCACTTGCCTCTGTTTGGCCTTTCTGATGAATTATTGAACAGTGACGCTGTGTTGCTGTGACACCCCGGTACCTGCTGTGTCTCTCAACTGGGAGCTGATGCGCTGCCATGTCCTGATCTCTGGACCAGAAGGTCGTGAGTTCCAACAGCAGAACCTGTTTTCCCTTCTCTGCTTTGTCTCACCAGCAGACAGCTGAAAACACTCTTTTCCCTGGAGCATGACCTAGACTTCTGGAAACTCGTCCATCTCCCAGGTGAAGCTCTCTGTGTTTTGCAAAGCATTGGCAGAACTGCTTGGAGCGTGGCAGAGCAGGGACATGTGGATCATCCCAGGAAAGGGCTGGCACGGTCCTTGGTGTGGGGCTGCCTGCACTGCTCCAGGAGAGCTTTCCTCCCCTGGGAGAAGGCAGGGGGTCCCGTGGGACTCTGCAACTTTGCGGTGCTGGCTGACAGCCCCAGACAGGATGGGAGGTATCCAGCCAGGCTTGCTAGACTGCTCCTAATGGGATCATCTCTGGCTAATGCACAGGGCACTCGGAGACAGGCATCATCCCTGTGCTTACCAACTCATTAAATAGGAAAGGGAAATTAAGAATGAAGAGTGGAGTTTGTGGGGAGGAAGGAGCCCAGGGGAGAGGGATGCTGTGCTCTGTCTGCAGGAGCTGCCTCAGCGGGAGCAGCGCTGGATCAGCAGCCCCAGCAGTAACACAAACCTGGGCTGTTTTCACTCCTGTAAGTGCAAACTAATGCATTATTTACAGGACATGAGTAAAGCATCCAGGGAAGCACTCCAGAGCATCGCTCTCCTTAAATACAGGATGTTCTTTGAAAACACTTAAAGTCCTTAGATTCACAGATTTGAAGACCAGAAACACCATGAGGTCAGTGTGCCTGAGCCTGGATGATGGGTCTCCTGCAGCCCCCCACAGCACCCAGGGATGGAGTTACTGCTCCCTCTCCCTCCTCTCCCCCTCATCCTCTCTCTCACAAGCATGCACTGATCCCCAGGCAGCCCCCAAGTGCTGCTGGCTGCTGGCCCTGGCTGTGCCATCTATTTTGTGGTATGATTGAAGAGCTCTCCAGTGCCCAGCATTTGCTGCCCACAGAGGCACTTACTGCAATCAGGGAGGCACTTCAGCTCCTTTTGATGAGCTGAACAGAGCACGGCTGCGGAACGGGGCCCTGCCTGGGCTCATCAGGCTGCAGGCAGCGCCCTGTGGAGATGCAGCATCCTGTGGAGATGCTTCCCAGCACCCCAAGGAGATTCTTCCCAATACACCGTGGAGATATTCCTCAGCACCCCAGGGAAATGCCCTGGATCCCGTGATGCTGGTCCCACTCCCACTGCCCAGCGGGGGATGTTGTTGGCTGCTGGAGGGGCCCTTGCCTGTGCTGCAGCTCCCTGGAGCTGGCAGGGAGGGATTTCTCAGCTCTCTAGCTTGGCTGGGATGTGACTCTGAGACCCCTCAGCCCCCGGACACTGCAGAGCAGCCAGACTTGCTTCTAATGAGCCAAACCCTGCAGATAACAGACCAGCTGCTGGGCAGAGGACAGGCTCAAGGGTGCCATTACAGAACAGATATTGCACCTTAGAGCTGCCATGGGGCTGGAGATAGCCCTGACTCCCCAAATTTGTGTGCTCATAGAGCCCCCTCCCCAGGAGCTGGCAGCCATCTGCCTTCCTAGCTGCCAGCAATCTGCTCCAGCAAACTTTGTGAGGGCAGTGTAGGGCTGGGGGCAGCCAGCAGCCACGAGTTTCTCCAAACCAGAAGTACTAAAAAGCAGGAAAGGTTTAAACCCTCCCCTCGGAAGAAGCACAGGCCCCCGGGAGCCGCCGAGATGTGTTACCTATAAATCAGGGTGATTAGTGGGTTTATAAAGCCGGGGAGCATCGATCCAGGCGGGAGCACTCAGCTAGCACTCCAGGCAGCCGACCCACCAAGCAGGCTAATGGACACAGATGTATTTGCAGGAACATACGATGAGATTGTTGCTGTGGGGTTTTTGCTTTTCCAGGATTGTGAAATCGATTGCCCTGTCCTGGTGTCCTCACCCCAGGGGTGCCCTCACCCCAGCACTGCCTGCTCCAGCCACACAGGGCTCTGTCCCACCAGTGCTGTGGAAGATGATTTTGTGAATATGATACAGAAATGGCTGCCTCACACCAAGAAATGGAAAATTTTTATAAACCACCTCCTGCCTGTTCTGCCCATGTGATGAAAGTCTCTCCCCCAAGACCCACCATCAGTGGGCCTATGGCAGGGGGCAGGGACCCTCCTCCCTCCTCAGCACCATCTTGGGAACCATGACTGACCCCTGCCAAAGCTGGGATTGATGCTGGGACCCTTTGGTGAGCACAGAGCACATTGCCTCCTTTCCTGAGGCCTAATTAGGGTCTGGAATCAAAAGTGTATTTCCCCTCACTCAATGGAGCTTTGAGAAGCTGGGAAAGGAGCTTTTTGGTTAAAGCACCTGGGTGAGTAATGACCACAGCCCTGAGCTGTGGTGGCAGAGCCTGCAGAGCCTCGGCCCTGGAGTTTTTAAAAAAGGTTTTCATCCCAATTGTGTTCAGGCATCTAAATAAGACGCAGGATTCCCAACAGGATCTCGGCTGTTGCTGTTTGGGGTTGGAAGGGAACAGGGAAATTCTCTGGAGCTCTGGATGGGAACGGCTGTGTGCTAATGGTGCACTGGAAACCTGAGCCCACCCGACCAGGAATTTGCTGGCAATAGCATAAAACAAAGGCTCTGTCCTGGGAAGTCAAAATGGCGGCAGAATTATGGAGATGCATACTTCAGCTTGTCTTCAAGACAGACGCTTCGCAGCGACCGGCCCAGTGGTTAATGCAAAGGCCATGCAAATGAGGCTGATAAATATGTAGTAGGACGGAAAGGCGACAAAAGGTGGCTGTGCGAGGCTGCGAGTGACTCCGGTGCAGGACCCGTCCCGGGGGGGCTCATCCTGGCGTCCGGGGGCACGCTGACACGCAGCCTCGGCTCTGCAGGAACCTCTCCGCTCCCCAGGGCATCTCTCCGGGGTGCTGGAGGGGACGAGAGCGCCCGCAGGGCTGGTTTGTGCTCGGGTGCCCCTTCTCCCAGCACCCCTGCCCGCCCCTGCCGGAACTTCTCGGGTTTTGCTGCAGGTGAATCGCGCTGCCCAGAGCCCCCTCCCGAGCTCCGCCTGCACAGCAAAATGTCTGTGAAACCCAGCGGGGGCGGAGGAAAAATCCCAAACAACAACTGGATGCTGCCAGAGGATGCAGCAGGCGGCTCAGAACAGAAATGCCTCCCCGGCGTGGAGGGCTGGCGTGGGGAGGCCAACTGCTGCCACCAGTGTCGTGGTTTTGATCCTGGCTAAGTGCCAGGCACCCACCGCAGCCGCTCACTCGTTCCCTCCCCTGCCACAGCTGGGCAAAGGAGGGAAGGAGAGGGGGGAAAAAACCCGAGGGAATCAACTCAGAGGTCTATGAGTTGAGATAAGGAACCGGGAGAAAACGCTCCAAGGACAAACCAGGCTCAGCTCAAAGTTGCAAAAGTGAAATGTATTATTACCTGAGTTAGAAGGAGGATATGAGAAATAAACTAAACCTTTAAAAGACACCCTTCTTTCCACTCCCCACCCCTCCCTCCCTCCCACCAACAGTGCAAGGGGGGCAGGGTGTGGGGGTTCAGGTCAGTCCATTTCCAAGATCTTCTTCCCCTGCTTAGGGAGAGGAGTTTTTTCCTCTGCTTTTGCTGTGGGGTCCCTCCCACGAAAGACAGTTCTTTGTGAACCTCTGTGGCGTGGTTTTTCTTGTCCATGGAATGCAGTCCTCCAAGGACAAACTGCTCCAGCATGGAAGCAGGGGGCCCCTCTCTCTCCAACCGGGTCTCCCANCTCACCCATGGACTGCGGGTGGCTCTGCATCCCTCATGGACCCCATGGACTGCAGGGGGGACACCCCGCCTCACCATGGGCTCACCACGGCCTGCAGAGGAATCTCAGCTCCAGAGCCTGGGGCACCTCCTCTCCCTCCTTCTCCACTGACCTTGGTGTCTCCATGTTGTTTTCCCTCACCTGTTCTCACATCCTCCTCCTTCTCTAACTAAAAGCAGCGGCGTGCACACTTTGTTTTGATTTTTCCTTAAATATGTCATCACAGAGGCGTAACTAACCTTTTTAATTGGCCCAAACATGGCCAGTGACAGGTCCATCATCTTCAGAGCCATCAGAGATTGGCTCTGCTGGAAATGGTGAAGAATTCCAGAAACTTCTCACAGGAGCCATTTTTATGGCCCCCTCCCCTCTACTAAAACCACAACAACCAGCCAGGGACTTTTTGGCTGCACAGGCCCGTGGGGAGCGATCGTTCGGCAGCGACGGAGCTGTCAGGAGGAAAAGCTCTACCAGCTGAGCCCAGCACTGCCCGGCTGCCTTCTTTATGCTTTCCAGTAATCTGTTAAAATAACTGGAATAAATCAATAACTGCATGCTTGATCTCCCCTCCTGCCAAGGAGCCCTTTGGAAGGGCTGTGGAGGGAAAGGGCTGTGGGGAAGGGCTGCGGGAGCTCCTGGCAGAGCGCTGCTGGGTGCCCCCGCTCCTGGTAAGCCCCAGCTCCCGGAGGGTTCCTGCACTTCCCGCAGCCCGTGCAACGCTGCCTCTCTTCCTGCTATCGTCCAAGTTCGGAAGGGACTTTTGTTCCATTTGCCCGGCCTCATTTCACCGGCTTTGTTTTTCTTGCAGAGCCAGAGTTCGTGATTTCTGCTGAATTCAGCTGCCGGGTAACAGCGTGTGTTTGCATAAGTTATCGCCGCCCAGCCTCACACCCCGAGGGCTCAGGAAGACTTCAGCTCAAAGCAGCCCCTGTTCCTACAGATGCCAGAAGAAACATGGCTCCCTTGTCGGAGAGTGATGGTGTTAGCAGCTTTTGCTGCTCCTAAATCAGAATTTCCCTACAAATCACCCATCTGGCGTGTAGCCTCTATTCCCACGGGACAGCAGTGGGGTGGGGAGGACCCGAGCCCCCCGAGTGCAGTGAGTGTTGGGGCACAGGTGGCACCACGGCCCCGTCCCAGTACGGGGCTTCAGGGCTCTCTGGGGATGCAGTAGCTTCCCACCCGTGCAGCACCCTGTGAATCCTGCAGACAAGGATTTGTTCGTGATTCAGAGGACGAGGCTCCAGCAGCAACCTGCATCCTGCTCGCACCCCAGATTTTCTCCTCGCTCTTCACTCGCCCTCTTCTTGCTCAGAGATTTGTTTAAAAGCGCGTGGCCCGGGAGAAGCCCTCAGGCCGCTCCTCTCCCTCCCTCACCGGTGTCATTTTCCCTGCGACGCTTCTTCCCCATAATTCACGGCTGGATCCCGGGTTTTGACACTCCGATCACTCCAGATAGGAATTCGCCAGCATTATTATGCAGATGAGTTTATGAAAGCCTCGGAGTGCTTCTTGTCTGTGCAGCTAGGGGGGTTAAAACAAAGCGGTGTTTATTCCTCGGGTGTGGGAGGAATGCCAAGTGGCATCGCTGGGCTGAGCATCGTCTGCCCAGGACTAGGGATGGGGCTGCCGCCACCCCCAGACTGCTGCAAGGGGGAAACTGCCTTTTTCGTGTTTTTTTTGTTGTTTTTTTTTTTT
>VYZT01001988.1:284865-311609 GCA_013400735.1 Pomatostomus ruficeps
TTTTTTTTTTTTTTTTCCTCTGGAAAACGGCATTTCAGCATGCCTGCTGAGTTTGGTTGTGTGAGTTTGAGGCAATGGGGAGGGGTTTGAGTTCCAGCACAGCCGGCCCTAGCCCCTCATGCCAGGTGTCTGCGGGCAGGGAGGGGAGGCAATATGAATTTATTCTGGAGGCATCTGGGGGAGATGGATGGGGATGGAGGTGAACGTGCCTGTTTCTTCCTCACTGCTCTGTCCCTGACTGCATTTCCATGGAACACCTGGAGGGCTGATAAATACAGGAGATCTCTGCTTCCTGCGGCCGTGGGGCTGCGGCAGCACCACACTGCCGCCAGCACAGCAGCAAGAGCGGTGCTGACAGATCCCACCCGAAGATGGATAGGATGGCTGGGCACTTCATTCAGGAAAGATGGAAGAAGTGAAGGATGTGTTAAATGGCAATAACCCCTCGATGAAGCATTTCTCCACATCAGGCATCAGTAAATGATGGCAGTTGTACCCAGCCTTGATCGCTTCACGTCTGCTTGCAGCCTCCATTAGAAATCATCTGTGCTCTCCAATCTTGCTCCCCTGCCCATATATTACCTGTGGGTCGATGTTCTACACAAATGCCTTATAATGAAATTATAAGCAGAAGGAAATCACATTTTAATAGAAATCCTATTGGGTAACATGCCCTGTCAGAATCACATTACAGGGCAGATCCATGGGCAGGGGAAGACTCTTTTCTCATATTGGGCTGGAAAAAACAAACAGCTGTGGTTGAGGGGACCTGCATTTCCTCGAGTCCAAAGCAAGATGCTTGGAGCAGTCAAGGAAGCTACTTCAGCTTTTGGGAGCACAGCATCGTTGTCGAGACAATCCCAGCAGTGGAGCAACCAGCCACGATGGTCCTGGGCTGGGTGGGTGAAATTCCACTTTCGAGGGTTTTTGCTCTGTGCAGACTCCAGATCATTTTCATGGAAAGTTTTGCTGTGATGCTATGTTCTCCTAGAGCCAACCTGAGTCTATTTTCCAATTTTCCATTAAAAAATTGGGATATTTTTCAAGTAGAACAAGGCCCATTTCCAACGAATATGGGCTAGGTTTTGGCCTGTTTTCCAAGAAAAAGGGGATTTTTGCTTTAAAAACATGCCAAAAGACTGTTTTCTCAAGGCTTTTTTCTTCTGCATAAAAATTGAAGTTTCATTGAAATTGAAGGAAAAAGGGAATGAAAATCCTTATCCAAGGCTCTTTGAAAGAGAAGCTGTAGTGTGGAGGTTCATCCTCCCACACCCACAGGCCCCTCTACGCTGGCCCCGCTTTGCTGCTCCAGAGCGGGGCCATGGGGTGCCTTCGCTGGACCATGGAGCATGAGAATGGAGAAGAAGCAGCCCAGATCCTGAGACTCCAAATTTTTCTCAGCTCTGCCCTTGACCCTGTGCTCACAGCAGAGCTGGTGGTCAAGGCTGAGCACATCCTGCCCGGCCGCCCCCTCCGCGCCGGCACCTCGAGCCCGCGCCACCGCCAGCGTCAATAATTAGATCCATTTCTGCTCCAACAGGAACTTTCTCAGCCCATGTAATCAAATCACCCTCGAGGTGCAGGAGACGTCATGGCTGTTGTCATGGTCCTGGGCAAGGATGGAGGCTGGGAGAAAAGCAGAGGGGCAGGAGGGGACAGCAGGAGTGGGCAGGGAGCTGCATCCCAGCAGAGCCAGCAATGGAGCATTAACTGCAGTGGAAATTGTAGCAATCAAACGGGAATGCATGGTGCAGAACAGGAGGGAATGAGGGAGAGCAGGGGGATTCACTGTATTTGCACAAAAAGCTTGTATTTTGTAGGAGTTTTTACTGGTTTTTACACAGCAGTGTCAGAGATTAAGCCAGTGCTCCCTATCCACTGGCATGGATCACAGCACCTCCTCCTCTCAGGGCACTCTGGGCTGCATGTGAGGCCAGTCCCCCCCACCACCCCCTCCTTCTCTGCCCAGTGTCCCCTTCCTGAGAGGATTCTCAAGGGGCTGTCAAAGGAACTGTGGGAAAATAACTAGGGAGGAGCATCCTGCTGCATGGTGGTCACCAGCTTCTGGATGAATTTTTATGGCAGATTTTCTGCAGTTCCAAGATCACCTGACTTCTCTCTGAGAGTCTTGGCACAGGGCAGCTGCTCCGAATTACAGTGAAAACTACTGATAATAACAACCACCTTCCCCTTCACTGCTGATCCCCCAGAGAGGCAAAGCCACTCCGTGATCTGCCATCCCCAGTCCCATCCTTTGCAGCAATATTGGATCAGTGGGACAAGGAAGTGCTGCCCCAGTCTGATCCTGGTGCTCTCCCAGCAGCCTCCGTGTCCCTATCAATTCAAGAAGAAAGATGATTCTTCATTTGCTTTGATTCCTCCAAGAAGGCCAAAAGAAGCTTCAGCAGCTCACCTGGGGCCCAGAGCTCCCCAACAATGCAGCTGCCGAAAGGGATTGAGGCCGTAGCCGAGGGTAGTGGCTCCATTCTGCCAGTGAGGCATTTAAAGTCAGAAGGGCGTCGAGCAGGGCAAGGGGCTCCTGCGCTAATGGGAACCATCAACTGAGCTCCTTCCTGGCACATCGATGCTGTGAACAACTTACATCAGAGGTGAAATTACTGAATCTCATCTGCCAGACCTTGTGTTTAGTGGAATAACTGTTTTCAGGCAGTTTGGGAAGCCTGGCGAACGTGCCCCTTGCTGTGGTTCCTGCGTGACCTTCTCCATACACCTGAGCCCATCGGCAGCACAGGTAACACGACTTCATTCTGTTCATAGATATTTGAGGGTGATGCCTGAACCCCCTGGGCTCTTTGCAGACTGGAAAAGCAGTAGCAAAGAGGTGCAGGGTGTTCAGCAGAGAGGAGCTCCCTAGTTTATTACAGCGGGATCCAGCCCCATGGGGCAGGGGAGGACAGGGATAGGGGCAGCACTGATCAGACCCCAGAGCCTCTCAGCAGTGGGGACCAACCACTGTGGGGGGCACAGGCATGGGCAAGGGTGTTCCTCAGCACTGCTGCCCCTGCACAAGGGATGTGGGGAGTGAGAGTTGGAGGGGAGAGAGCTGAGACTCCCCTGGGTAGGGGAGCCCTGCCCCAAGTGCCGCCTGTGTGTGGCCTTTACGGTCCGTGACCAATGGCCCTGCTCAGCCCGTGCCGGCACCGGCAGCCGGCAGCTTTCATCCTGGGCAGGAATGCCAATTAAACTTTGACTTTCTCGGTGTCACTTACCCAAGAGCTCAACTCTAACCCTTTGCCTTTCATATCGAAAATCGAGCCGTGCCACGCCTGTTAACATCTGCACAGATGTTTGGGGAGGGAGAGGAGGGATCCAGCCCTGAAGCGACCTTGCCGGTGCCACTCCTCTCCTCACAGTCCCACCGATGTTTGCTGAGTGTGTGGGTGAGCCCCAAGACGCAGGCAGGAGCTGCAGGAGCTGGCACTGGGTGTCACACATGCCCTCCCATCAGTTTTGGGTTGAACAGCTCTGCCCTGTACTTGCATTACCTTAATGTGACCTTGATGCAGGGGGAGAAGAGTCCCCCCTTAGCAGTGCTGCAGGCTCTGCTGAGCGAGGTGATGGTTATCAGAGTGCGTTGCTCTGCAATGTGAGGGATGTGGGTTTCCAGAGGGGAGGAGGAGTTTCCAGAGGGGAGGAGGAATTTCCAGGGATGTCTACATCCCTGTGGAGTTCTGGCCTTACTTTGTGTGTCTCTTGGCTGAAGGGTGCCAGGCAAAAGAAGGGCTGCCATGGGGACTCTTACGGAATTCCTACATCCTCACACCTCTCATGCCTTTATCTCTTAAATCCTAACAGCAGATGTTGGGTGCATGGCCATAGGCACAAACCCTCTGGCTGGATTTGCTGCCTTAGTTCAATTAACCACCTGAGCCCCATTCTCTCTGTTGGCAGCAGCCTCTCACTTTAATTAATCATCTCACTCTATCTGCAGGGAGGACGCACTCGCTGCCATGCCCGGCTGCAGCACGAGCCTTGCCTGTTTCCATGGCCAGTGTGAGCGCAGGGCACGCGCTGCTCCTCACCACGCCCAGGCACCGAGGAGCAAAGGAAATGGGGTGCAAAGGGCCAGCACTGAGGGGACCCTGCTGCCCCTGTGCCTGGCCCCAGCCTCGCATCTGCTGGATGTGGAACTTTCTGTGACAAAGAATGTTTTCAGGGGAAAAACGAGGAGGAGGAGATGTGAGGGGAAAGCTGGGTGCTGCATGGGCAAGGGACTGGTGGCCATGGCTTGCCTGGGTCACCCACACTTGTGCCACTGACTCCAGTTTCCCTCTCAGAAGGGAGGGAACAAAAGAGCAGCAAGTGCTGCCCAGCCCAGGGGGCTGCAGACCCCAGCCACACCTCACCTGCTGCCCTGCTAAAGAGTCCTTGGCATGCCAGTGGCAATTATTTCAGCCATAAAATCTAAATTCAGTTCCTTTATTGACCTGGCCTGTAACTGGATCCAGTGTGCAAACAGTACAGAGCCTGTTTTCACAGGCCTCATTTTCCTCGAGCCTTTCCAAGCTGCCCTTGCTCTTCCTGGGAGTCCCCTGGGCTCTTGCAGCCAGGAACCACCCCCCGGGTGCTGCCTGGGGCAGGGGCAGCTCTGAGCGATGCTTCCCAGCCCGTCCAAGCACTTTGCTTGCAGCAGGACAGGGATGCCTCAGCCTTCGGAGCAGAGCTTCAGGTCTAAGCACAGGGATGTGGTGCTGGCCAGGTTTGCAGGTGGCTTTCTGGGTCAGATCTTGTGCCAGGCCTTCCAAAAATAGATCCTCTATTTTAATCCATTTGTTATTTCTTCATGGCTTTCACAAAGCACTTGTTGTTCCTATGTACCACGTCTATTTATCTTCTCTTCCTAAACCCTCCTGCTCCAGATGAGCAACCCCAGAAGCTGGATAGTCCATCTCTGCTGCAGATACTGCAGGGTGGCTCTCGAGAACTGGGCTGAGACCTGGTGCTGGACCTGCACTGGTCCAGAGCCTGCCAGCGTAGCAGCACTAGGTGCTATTTAGATGCTTCTGTGCCCCAGTTGGGCATTTTGAGGAGGCTTCTACCTCTTTTTCCTTCTACAGTTGCAGGATGGTACCCAGAGATGCTTTGGGAGATGAATGAGGTGAGAATGGGATGAGGAGGAGCTCACTGCTGCCAGGAGTGTAGCCCGGGATGGTTAACCCCTTGTGCAGAGGGAAACACAGTTGCTGCTGCCTGTGTTGGGAGCAGGCAGGAGCAGAGGTGCCCTCAAGTAATCCCCCTTCCTCCCCTGGCAGCTGCCAGCACAGGCTTACATCTCTGCTCAAGGTTTTATTAGTGCCTGGTACAGACCCAGGCCTCCTGCCTTTGCTGAATTGTCAGGTTGCTCATAAACCAGAGTGATTTTGGAATAACTAATGCTGAAACTATTCCATATCATAAAGGAGCAAGGGCTCCTTCCCTGCCAGAAATGCTCTGAAATGATGGTGCTCCCGAGCCCTGGTGAGCTACAGAAAACACGGGGCACTTAATTAAATGGAAAAGCACCCCCTTCCCAGGCACCAGGGGGTCGGCACAGAGGAAACCAGCGCGGTGTGTGGTTTGCTGGGGTGGCAGGGAGTTTACAAACACGTGCACGGCTGTGCTGGGCTGACGGAGACAACTGGCCAGAGTGGGGAGATCACAGAACCCTGAAATGGTTTGGGATGGACCTCAAAGTCCATCCAGTGCCCCTCCTGCCATAGGCAGGGACACCTCCCACTATCCCAGGTTTTTCCAAGCCCCATCCAACCTGGCCTTGGACACTTCGTGAGATGGGGCAGCCACAGCTTCTCTGGACATCTGTGGTACTGAAATGGGCTTTAAGATCTCTCTGCAACCTCCTCTTCTCCAGGCTGAACAACTCCAGCTCTCAGCCCATCTCCAAAACAGAGAGCCAAGTCCTGCTGGAGCTTCCCCACCCGGCATCCCTCCTGCTCTGGCGCAGAGCTGAGGGTGTCTCTAGCCTGGGCTGACACTTCACCACGGGGCTCAGCCACATCCCTCTTCCCAGTGACATGCTGGTACCGGGTGTGCCCTACCTGGGAGGGGCTCAGGACCAGGCAGGATCCAGCTCAGGGCGGGATGCTGGTTCTCTGCTCATCTGCTGGGCTGAGGGCGGGAGGAGGCTGCTGGGGTGAGGGATCGGGTTCTCCTCTCTGTGGTGCAGTATCTCCTTGAAGCGTGACAGCCACGATTGCTTCCAGATGTTCACCTCCTTGCCTCCAGCAGGCTGGGAGGGATGTGGTAAACTCCACGATGGAAACCAAAACCCAGAGCAGATGTCCCGTGTCAGCCCCAGCGAGGCACGCATCTGGCCCCAGTGCGCGGGCACCGGTGCTGCTCCAGTGCAGCTGAGCGAGGCCCACGGTGCTTCCCGCAAGATCCTCCGTGCTGCAGGTACCGGTGGGAGTGGGGGCTTGTGAGGCTGACAGAAAGGGTTTGGGGAGGCCCTGCAGCAGCTGCCCCTCCTTAGTGCCATGTGGGACCTTGCGGTGCGCTGTGGGGCAGCGTACGGCCGGTACCGTGTGTCCTCCCCTGCCCAGCCCCGCTGCCACACCAGGGATGTGGGTAGGACTCAAAATATCACTGGTGATGTCAGGATGGACCGGGACTGGTGACATCATGAGATAAATTGGGATGGAGGAGGGACCTCT
This sequence comes from Pomatostomus ruficeps, assembly GCA_013400735.1. Classification (NCBI taxonomy): domain Eukaryota; kingdom Metazoa; phylum Chordata; class Aves; order Passeriformes; family Timaliidae; genus Pomatostomus; species Pomatostomus ruficeps. The sequence goes on from VYZT01001988.1 coordinate 291,537, forward strand.
GCCTGCAGAGGCTCTTGGCAGGCAGCAGCAATTAGGGAAGAGCAGTGGGGAGCCTGAGGACATGCTCAGCTCTTGCCCAAGGGAGGTGGTGGGAGTTCGAACTGGTAGTTCGAAGGTGGGAGATGCCGGGACCTTGGGGCTCAGCTCTGCAGTGGCACCACACTGCCCACCTGGGCTCTGCCTTCTCCCAGGACCTGCAAGAATGTCCATCTGAGATGGAGCCCGGACGCAGCCCTGGGGGCCTCCCCTGCAACCTGCACAGCCCATCCTCTGCAGCCAATGCTGCAACAATTTGGAACTCTGCTTTTACCTTGGACCTCACTTCCCCCCTCACACCCAGCACTTGTAACAACTATCCCCATGTTCTTCCTTCACAGAGGACTCGAGAGAAGCAATTAATCTCAGTAACAGGCTTTGAAGAGCAGAAGTGCTGCCTAAGCACTGTGCTGTCTCCTTTTGATGGGGTTAGCCATGCTTGAATATGAGCAAAGACATTTGGAGTAAATTAATAAAGAGTTTAATGACATCCAAAAGTTAGGGGGATGGAGCGTTTGAAAGGGGTTCATGGCTTTATGGGCAACGGAGAGCAATGCAGAGGGCATGTTTTCTACATCAAGTCTGTTCTTTGGGCTCCCTGAACATGATGAAGCTTTTGTGTTTATTAGCAGGGCACATCTGTCACCCCAGTCAGGCCACACTCCCACATCCCAATGCCTGCTGCTCCGCTGGCAGTACCACAGAGAGTGTGGTCATCTTCTGGCGCTCCAAAATGGGAGGATTTGTGTGAATGCACCGGTTGGCACTGCTGATCCTCATATTGCCAGTGCTGGCATGGCCAATGCCGACTTTCCCAGAGCTGTGGTGGGAAGGTCAGGGCACTGCAGGACAGTTATTTAAATCTCCGTTTCCCTACAGGTGATGAAGAAGAATCATTAAAATGCAGCAGGTGCCATGGCCTGTTTTACTCTGAGATCTCACTGCTCCAAGAGCACTGCAGAGATAATGCATTTTCCTGGCGGTGTATTTATGAGAGTCGAGATATGAGCACTTGGCCAAGCTCCCGGAGTGAGTGTCTGATGCCGCACACCCCGTAGATGGTGTTTTTCATGTTGTTTTTGTATTTTTAGCCTGATTAATACCCTTGTGGTGGCTGGAGCATGGAGACTGCTTTATGTTTTGCCAGCAGGTTCTGAAGCCAATGTGATTTACGCAGCAGCTGGTGGAGCGGGAGACACTGATGCAGCAAAATGTTTCACACCCACTTCCTCAGCACCTTCCTGATGGGTTGTCCCTACCTGTCAGCTGGGATCAGCTAGCCAGGGCATCTCCCTTGACATGAGGTTTCTCTATACCAAATTTCATGACACAGCCTTGTCAAAAAATGCCTTTGGCTGATAATCCCCAAGGGTCCCAAGGCAGGGCCTGGGGCTGCGTGGGGAGGTGCTTCTTCCCTGCAGATCTGCTTGGGAAAGCAAAAGAGGGGGCACCCAGGGTGCCCTCCCTCTGCCCAATGCCTACAGCTCTGAGCAGGGAGAGTCTGACACCCAGGCCGGGGAGGGGAAAGAGCCCCCAGGCTGTACCTGGCTCTGGGGCTGCTCCAGAGGTGCTCCAGATGTCAATCTGAGCACTCCGACATTGGCAGTTCTTCTCTAGTCCTGACACCGGGCAAAATGTATCTCACAGTTAGGAACATGTATGCAGGGAGTGACCAGATCAGCTTTTGCATTCTGTTAATTAATTAGCTGGTTAATTAGCAATCAGGTCCATCTGGGCTATAAAAGCTCTTAGTGGTTGTAGCAGCTCAAGGCTCTGAGAGCTGGCCTGGGGCTTTTGGGATTTATGTCCACAGGCAGAACCCTGCTCAGTGCCCAGAGCCCTGTGACACCACCAGCTCCGAGCTGCTGGCACTACACTCTGCGGAGCTGCCAGTGGGACACAGATGGGGATGAGGCCACTTCCAGGGACAGATGCACCTTGCAGGTGTCAGATAAAGCGTGTTGGTGAAGTAAAAACCTGTTAGCTCAATCCCCAAAGCTACGCAGAAATACATGAAAGGCACAAATTCATCTATATAAACATACAGGTATGTGCTTGCACACGGACACAGGCATCTTGCAGAGTCCTGTCATCGTTTCCCAGCAAACACATCTGGCTTCACTTGGGCTGGATCGCTACCACGTTCCACATAACTGCTGCCCTGGTTTTGGCAGCTCATCCTTCCCACCTCCCAGCCTGGCCCTGGCTCTTTTGCTGCTCTGAGAGACTTCCTTGGGCTCCGGGACCCCGCGCTGTCACTGTGCTACCACTTCCTGGTCTGATGGGTTTTGCTGGCTTAATCCAAAGGGAGATCTGTCATGGGATACATGCAGGACTAGGGCAGACCCCACTGGAACCTTCTCTCAGGCTTCATGTAAGGCAGTGGTTGGAGAACAGGGGCAGAACTGTGCAGCCAGAATACACCATCCTGCCCTTTCCATGGGCCTGATTCACTGTCCTACAGATCTGCAGTTACTCCTTAATTCCACGCTGTAACTATGCAATCAAGCTCTGCAGTGCAATAATTCCAAACCCTTTCTTGATTCCTGTATTAAATGAAGTACATTTACAGAGTATATGAATTCCAGATTCAGCCTAGGACTCCAGGGATGCATATTCCTCTCCTGGAACTTGTATATCCGGCCTGAGGATGAAAACCCCCTGAAGCCCTGAGCATAACAAGCATTTCTTGTATTTCTTCTGTCTCCGTCACATCGGGCATGTAGCTAATGCCTGGGCTGATAAACAGCATCTGGTTGGAGTCAGGTAAGGACCTCTCTGGGGATTTGGTTTGTGGTCAACTGCCAACCTTTCTCTCCCTCCTTAATGTGCTTTTGCAGATGGATGAGAACTGCAGCCAGTCAAGGCTGTGGTTTCAGATAACGCTGGGGAAGGGGAGGGGGAGAAGGTCGGGCTCAGGCTCGGTTCTGTCCTGCTGCCAGGACTCTTGCTTAATGCACAGCACATGCGCCATGGAGCCCCCTCCCCTCCTTGCAGGGGACTATAAGGGACCTCCACTGGGTCAGCTGAGCCTGTGAAAAGACCTCGAAGCCCATCTCCCCTCTGCAGCTCATGGTCCGGGAGCAAGGGGCCCGGTGCCTCCCTGTGCTTGCCTTGCTGACGCTTTTGAGGAAGAGAGGGGTGATTTTCCACTTGGTTTTTGTTGGAAACCTGGAAGTCCTGCAGGCACCTCCTGGGATGCCTTGGAGCCACTGCCAGGTGCTGGAGAACTCTCTGAATCTGTGTTTCTTACACAACTTTTTTTCTGCAGGAGGCGGAGGAAATTCTTGTACAAAAATGGAAATGCACCCTTTCTGCCAAGCTATTAATTCTGCTTCCTATGGAAACTGAGGGGTCCCTGCCTTTGTGCTGTGATTCTGCACTGAACTTCCAAGTTTATTTTTATGCCCAGATTTGGCAAAGCACTACAGGCTGAGCGTGGTGTTACGTGTGAGCTGAGGTCTGTCCCTGCATGCGGGTGTATCTGAAACACCTAACAGCACCCACAGGCACGTGCTCCGGCAAACGCCCCCGCACCGGGTTTGTTCCTTACTATGAGACTTTCTTTTTTTGTTCTTGCCAAGTTATCGTCTGCTTTAATTAATTTTGCACAGCGAGCCTGGGAGCTGCTGGTGGTTTTAAGCCTCTGGAATAGTCAGGGAAGCAATTTAATCAGCATGAGTGAGCCAAAGTTACTTAAGCGATTTGTAATAAGTTCCAGGCTCTTCCACACCAAAGGGGTTTCAGCCGAGGACAGAAACTTCCTGAGCCTGTTCTGCAGGACGGGCTCTTCATCTGCATCTGACCAGCACTTGTGCGGGGATGTGGAGCAGCCCTGAATGAGAATTCATAGAATGACAGGGTGTTTTGGGCTGGAAATGACCTTTACAGTTAATTTAGTCCAACCCCCTGCCATGGGCAGGGACATCTTCAACTCCAGCAGGGTGCTCAGAGCCTTGTATACGTACAAAAGGCCACAGCACTGTCAAAAAGTTATGAGTGGAATTTCACCTCCAAGCACAAATATAAAATATTGGTGAGTCTTAGTCCGAATTTGTCAGCCACACACTGACCAAGCCAATGGTGGTTCTATTTTTTCAGAAAACATAAAATCCAAGAAATTCCCCAGTGACTAAGCAGGCACTGTAAATCAGTTGCTATTGTAAAGCTGTGGGTAACATTTCCTCAGCCTTGAATAGATCAAATATACAAGAGAAGAGTGGAAAAAAAGACAGCTAGCAAGGAAAGAACACAAAAGGCTGTAACTTTAATTAATGCTGCTGTTTTCTTCACCATCTCCAAGGAAACTCACTCCTGATACTGAAATTAGATTTAATATTGTGACTTGTATCGCAAGATGGTGGATTTTAAGGCATCTGAATTCCTATCATCCACTTAGACGGGGTAAGAGAAAGAAGCAGTTCAGCAGGTGTTGCTGTGGGTTTTGCATCCCCAATGATGGGGCTGGGTTTGGGTGCAGGAGGTGCTGCTCCCCCTCTGCAGTCTACAAGCGCAGAGCAAACGCAGCAGGTTCTCGTTTGGGCTTGGCTTTGCTCTCCTCTCCTCTGCCATCTGCCCTGCAGCGAGGGAGGACTGGGAGGTTGTACGGCAGCGAGGGGACCCCTTGTGTCCTCCCACAGCTGCTCAGGGCCATCCCCTGCAGCAGCAGCAGCTTTTGGCTTCACGTATTTACGTACTTGAAATCTGTGATGAAAACACTGTTTCCCTCTTTCTCTGCTTGCTGGGAATTTCGTGTGGGTGTGTAAATCTCTGTGTGTTGCTTGATTTGCAGTCTGGCAGTGTGATGCCTTGGCTCTGCGGGTGTCGGGCTGAGGATGCTGCTGTGGCCGACTCCTGTCCTGCCTCGGAGGCAGGAGCTGCTCCCGGGAGCCGCCCCCGGGAGCGGGAGCCTCGGTGCCCCAGCAGCCCACCCCAGCGCAGCTCCTGCGAGGAGGATGTGCCAGGTGGGCTGCGCACGTCCCACATGTGCTGCGCTGCGATGTGGCCGCAACATCCGGCACAGGCGAAACTGCCCTGAGACCAGATGCTGTTCCTGGGGCTCTGCTTCATCTCCCTGTCCTGCTCTTGGGGAAGCTGCTCCTCATGTGGGCCTGAAGGGATGAGATCCAGCTTATGGCCAGGGCTCTCTGCTGAGGCTGCAGGGCTTTGAATGCCTTTGCTCGGAAGGCATCCGGCCGGGTGCAGGGAACATCCGGGACTTGTTTTCCCAGCTGCAGCAGCTGTGCCAAAGGCAGTGGCATGGAGCAGGTGCCCGCAGGGCTGGCAGACCCCAGAGAAGTGGTAGGGAGAGCTCCCGTTCATGGGATTGGGATACTGGCATGAAGAGGATCCCAACTGCTGGTGCTGGCCCCCAGCTCCTGCACTTAGGGACACCCTGACGAGCACCTGGTGCTGGTGCCCAGCAGTGCTGATGTTCCCTGCCCACCCACAGCCACATTCCCGCCTTGCAGGCAAGGCTGGAAGGGAGTGTAAATTAAACCCACACAAAAACCAACTTAATTACTGGGGAATAAAGATCCCATTATTCTCTCTGCCCTGAAGGAAGAAAAAGAAATTTCCCTCATTTCCTTCCTAAATTCAAATGAGAGTTTATGAGGAAGGTGCGCCTGGCATGGGAGCAAGAGCAACAGGAGCTGGGGGTACCTGGTCCCGGTGGGGATCTCGGGGCTGGTGGCACAGACCCTGGCTCCAGTGCCCTGGCATCACGGAGTGAGTCGTCTGCACACCTCAGGAGGAGGAGGAGGGTGCTCCTAGGACAGAGCTACTTTGGCTCCAAGGGTTCCGTGATGATCCTCTCCTCAAGGACCTCATTGTGCTGGTTCCTTTCTGATGATCTGCACCAGGTTTGCACCAGCCTGGAGCCCGGGTAGGGAGAGGTCCCGCTCCAGTTCCCAAAAGCGCAGCCTTGTTCAATGGGAATAGATCTGTCCCCACCAGCCAGGCGGCTCTGGAGCTCCCTGTGACCTGACTTTGCAGTGATGCTGGGAACTAAGAGCTGCTTTTTCCATGGAAGTGGAAGCTCCCAGTCTAAGCCAGTCCAGCCTGCACCCCACAGTCACCAACCCCCAGGCACACACCTGGGTTGACAATAACCATCAACTGGGCAAAACTGGTGCTTTTGGGAGAAAAACAGCTGAAAATGCATTTTTCTGGCAGCTTGACAGTTGAGTCTTAAACAAGACATTTTAAACTTACACTGTGAGCCAAAAAAAGTTGTAATTTGAATATACAGCATGGCACATTCCTCCAAAATTGATCATAAAGTTCTGCTAAAACACAGGCATGGCCTGAGTAAAATAAATATTTTTGCTTCCAGAGAAGTGAAAGGTCTGGCCAGCAACTCAATTTATAATATTTTTAGCAGGTGATTCATCGAAGAGGGAAAAAAATACCCAGGGCAGCTGAATTCAGCAATGGCTCTTTGTCTCAGCAGGGCCCGCGAGTCCAGGCATGTCAGTAGCTGATGTGGTGAAGCTCCTTGGCCGGGGCCCCGCACAGACAGGGGCTCTTTCCTGGGATCTCTTTGAGCCCTTCCTTCAGCAAAACCAGAGGATCTGTGGCTGCAGCTCCTCCGGGGGCTCCTCTCTGCTTTGGAGACAGGGCTGTCGCTGCAGTGAACACTGGGGCTGTGCATCAGTCCTGCTGTGGCATGGCTGAGGGTCCCAGTCCTGCAGCCCTGGCCGTGGGTCACTGCGCCCTTCCAGAGCGGGAATGGGACGGGCAGGGACAGAGGCCCTTTGAGGTGTTGTTTGCCCAGAGCAGCTTCATGAGCTGTGGGTTTGAATGGGGTTTCTTGACTGAGTTCTGCTTACTGCCTTGCTGAGGTCTGAGGCTGGAAAACAAACCCTTTGGCCTTTCCTATTTCCGGCTCCAACAGCAGATTGTTTTCTTTTCCTCCCCACAGGTACTGGCTCTTCCCAGAGCCCACAGTCTCTGGACATATGGGCACATCCTTGTTTGAGCAGTGAAGGTGAGCACAGGCACAGAAACTGGGGGAAGGTACAAGCAAAAAGGAATTTCTCCATGTCCCCAAGGCTGTGTTCTTCATTTTATGCACACGCAGGTCAGGCCATGAAGTGCTGGGGGGGCTGCACAACCCCAGGACTGGTCACTGTGGCTCTGAAGCCCAGGAGTGGAGTGCAGGCATGGCTCTGGTCCTGTGACCCTGGCCAGGGGTACCAACAGCTGCTCCCTGCTCTCATGGGTGAGAATGGGGTGATGGAGCAGGGCCATGGCCCCAGAGGGCATTTCTGGAGCTGGAGGGCAGCGAGTGGTGGCCAATGCCTTCGGACCCCTCCAGTGCTTGTGGCCAAATAAAAAGAGTGGTCTTTAATAGAGCTGCTTGCGATGCATGAGACACCTGCTCCCAGCTATAAAAATGGATTAGTTGCATTGCATCTGGAGCCCATCCAGGCAGCAGCGCTTTCCCCAGCATCCCATTTGGCACGCAGAGCCCACTGACTGAAAGCGCAGTGAAGGGAAGTGAGGGGACAAGCTGCAGAGTTAAAAGGAGGGTCTGGAAGCTGTGATCCTCTCTTGGTGGAGAATCAGAGAGCTGGGAGCAGCCCCAGACGCAGCGCTGTCACCAAGGCTGGATCTTGCCTCCAGAGCCCCTTGCTCAGTCTTCCCATTGTTCTTTGTGCTGGAGCCTGGTCCCAGCGTGCTCCCAGCTGGCTGGGCTCTCCACTGGGATACAAACTCCAGAGCAGCAGATACTAACTCATTGTATTCCAAGTGTTGGAAGGACTCCATGGTCCAACACAAATTGAGCAGTGAGATATTGAATTGGAGGAAACCCTCCTCTTTAATAGAGCATCCCAGGCACGCAGCCTCGGAGGTGCTGCTCTAGCCCTGCCCTGGGAACCTGCACCCATGCCCAGGGAATTCCGCTGGGGCCTGCAGGGACCTGCTGGGACCTGCTGCTGCTGGAGTGGCACTGCTGTCCCCCAGAGCGCGGTGGGGTGAGGAGGGTCCCGCCGGCCGCGTGCCAGAGCGGCAGCTGGACACAGCCTTGGTGGCAGCGCTCTCCTGCTCTTGCATGACAGAGGAGCAATGAGGAGCCCCCTTTCCCCCTCCCCTCCTCCTCCTCCGTGCTCAGGAATATCCTAAAACAATGGTTATATGCACTTCCTTCTTTCACCTGGAAAATCTTATTCCCCTGCTAGACATCTGCCATAATGCAGTCCTGCCTGGATTGTCAACCACATGTGGAGTTTTATGATACTCTGAATACCAATTACTTCAGGTTCTCCTGCAGCAATCTCTGCCCCAAAGGATGCAATAAGGGAATTGGAGCTAAGCTGAGACCACATTTGGGTGATTGCTACAGGTCTGGTTTCATTATAAGCTTTTTGGTCAGTGTGCCACTTGGTCCTCACACTCTGGTTTGGACTGACACACTCTGCAATCCCATCACACAAGGACAGATGCCTGGGAAACCAGCCCTTGGAAAACAACTGTCAAGGTCAGGGTTGCAATCAGCGGCTCAGGTTTCTGACTGATTTGCAATGCTTGGGGAAGCTCCCAGAGCTGCAGCATGGTCCTGCCACATGCCTCATCAAAGGTGGGATGCTGGGATGTGCAGGGTTTGAAGCAACCTGCTGACCAGCTGGGGAAGGCATGAGGATGAACGAGGAAAGGATGGAGAGCTACAGGAAGCCAGATTGCACTGGGTGGGGACCCAGGAGGGACTCCCACAGCTCTCTGAGCAGCCTGGGCCAGCCCTGCTCCTCTACGACCCTCACCTGGAGCTGAACACCTGTGAAGGGCAGGAAAACACAGGGGATGGGAAATGAATGTGGCCCAAAGCTGAGCTTGCTGACTGAGCTGCTGCCAGGGTGATGCAACCAGGGTCAGTTCAGCTGGTACCACACAGCCTCACAGGGCACGTTAAGTGCCAATTTTCTGCACTGCTGAAGAGGTAAAGAATGAAAATGAGAGCCAACAGGAAGTTTCAGCTGAAAAGAAAGAGCCACTTGGGAGATGGGAGCTGGAGGTTAGGCTCAGTCCAGTGATGAGACATTGGGAATGCTGTCCTGCCCCAAACCCTGGGGAGGACACGGGGCCTGGGGCATTGGCATGGGCTGTGGGCGGGGCTGGCATCATGCAGAGCCAAGCCTGGCAGAGTGTGGGTGCTGGTGCAGGTGGGACACGACAACCACCCCAGCAAGAAGGATCCTCTGCTGCCTGCTCAAGGCATTGGCCCTCTGCCCTTCTGGACAGAGAAAGCGGTGGGTGGCTGGGAAGGGTGAGCAGACAGGGAGAACCCCAGATAAGGCAGGAATAGTGGGAGCTCCTGGGCTGTCACTCCCCACTCTGCTTGTCCTTGGAAGGTGCAGCAGTGTCCTTTCCAATTGCTGTCCTCCTGCTTTTTGCATTAGGTGAGAATGAAGAGAGCTGGTTTATTCCCCCTGTAGGTGCCGTGGGTCCTGGGTGTTTGGGAAAGTAATTCCGGGCAGGGCACGGGGCAGGGACCAGGGTCTGACCGGGGACTGCGGGAACAGACGCCACATTTTGTTTGCGAGGGGAAGTTCCCCGTCTAAGCAGTTTTCTCTTCTCTTTGCAAAGCAACACCCCTGCCGGACGTTTCCTGAGGACGAAATGGCTGCGCGGAGCCCGCCGCTCATTCCCGCTCCTTGCGCTCCCTCTGCAGGAGCGGCCGGGGGCCAGGGGGGCCGGGGTCGCTGCCAGCCCCCGCTCACGGCCCACGCCAGGGTGGCACTTCTGGCCCAAACCCTTCGGGAGGAGGCCGGGAGAATTTAACCGAATGGCTTGAGCAGATTTCCCTGTGCGTGTCGTGGGCTGAGTCCTGCCCGGAGGGACGTCCGGGGACCAGGCTGAAGTTCGGGTTTAGGCAAACTGGGGGGTGATGGCCTCAGGGCTCCGGGGAAAGGGGGCGGCGGGGGGACCTGCCCCAAGGGGGAGCGGGAGCTGAATGGGGACGAGAAGCTGCGGCATGCGGAGATGCTCACCAGAGTAACACCTCAGTGCCCGGCTGTGAGAGCCTCTCGCTGGAGTGGAGCCCCGAACAAAACCTTCGGACCCTCACAGCTCCTCTGCTGCAAAATGTGTCCCCAGCTGGACCTCCTGCTGTCCCAGGGCTGGTACCCCGTGCTCCGGGCGCTGCCGCCTCCTGCCCAGCTGCTCTGCGGAGCTCCGTGGCTCTGTCTGTCCCTGCCGTGTCTCGCACGAAGCAGCCAGGGGAAAGCGGCATCCCTGGGCATCAATCCGCGGGCGCATCCACTGCTCCTAGACCTCCTTCCCCAGCCTTGCATAGCTCAGGAGCAGCTCCCCATCACCTCTCCCTGCAGCCCCAGGGCCGCAGCTCCCACTCCTGTAAGCGGAGAGGTTCCCTCCCCATCAGGGGCTAGGCTGCCAAATTCCAGTCAACAGCACATTTTTACGGCATGACACCAGTGGGGCCCCGGCAGCAGCCGGCCATGAGAGCCAGGCGTTCACCCGGGAGGCGCCGGTACCGGTGTGTGGACGGTTCACCCAGCGCCGTGTGCCGCTGCTTTTCTCTCTCTGCTCGTGGAAGCGCTCGCCAAATATTACAAAACATCCTCCTTCCTTCCCCCCCGGCTACAGGGTGCAGAGACACCGCCGCCGCCTGGCCCTCCCCACCCCGTCCATCCCCTTCCTTCCTCCCTGCCCCTTTCCAGGCAGCTGCTTACGCAAGTGGCTTTCGAAGGAGCCCCGGGACAGGTAGCAGAGAGTGACAGAGCTTGGGACAAGTCTGCGGCTGCAAAGGTAGGAAGGAGAAGGGAGGTGAGGGCTGGGACACTCACCCAGCGCTTGCCTACACCAGGCTGGAGGGAGGAGGAGAGCAGGGACCGAGAGCTCCTCGACTGCCCAAGGTGCAGAGCTGGTCCCCAGCTCCACCAGCCCCCTGCAGACCTTGGCAGACACCTTTGAACAGCACAACCTCCCGCCTCTTTGCCCTGCAGAGAGCCCGATCTCACGGTGCTTTCCCAGGCAGAGCAGGGCACCAGCACCTGGCGGGTGGGCACCCGGGCCGTGCGATCACTCCGGGCTCTCCTCCAGAGCCCTCGTGCTGGCCAGGATGTGATCTGCCGCAGGCCCTGTTGTGGCTCTGTTTGGGTTGCTAAGGAGGAGCTGCCGGAGCCAGGAGGGATGATGTATGCTGGCACGCTGCTCCACCCGCCTGCCCTCCCTCGGGACCCTCAGGAAGGGGAGATGCCACCAGAGCTCTGAGCAAGGCCAGGTGGAGAAGGACTCGGGCACAGCGATCTCCCTCCGAGGCACTGTCCTGCTGCTCTGGCAGCACCAGCGGGCAGAGCTGAGATGTTCCAGGTACTCCCAGGTACACTTTGCAGCCCGATGGTGCCAGCTCCGGGCAGATTTGGAGCTGGTGGCATTTAGACGGGAGGCTTCAAGGAGGCATTTAAACACCATCCATGTGACAGACCAGGCTCTTAGTCACAGTCCCTGGAAACAACAGCAAACCTCTGCCCCGGGCAGTAGAAGGGCTTGGCTGCCTCTTTCCCGGGCACATGGAAATTTCCATGGAATTAGCACAAGGATAATTATTACCATCTGCCCCCTTGCAGACCAGTCATCCTGCTGGCCAGCTCTGGTGCTCCTTGGGGTGCTGGATGAGCCGGGGATGCAGGAGCCCCACCTGAGCTGAGTTCTGCCAGCAAAGTGAGGACCTCACAGCTGGGGCACACCTGGCTGCTCTGCAGCTTGGCTGCTGTGTGACTGGCACCCAGCCCTGCGGGCACCGCCAGTCCTGCCTGCAGAGGATGGTTCCCGGGCAGGGTTCTGTGGTACTGGCTGCATGTGGCTATTTAAGGTCTTGTGACACTTGGCACAGCCAGGAAGAAAAGCCTCTCATGCAGCTCTGCTCACCTCCAGACCCTGAATGGGCCTGGGGGCTACTCTGGGACTCCTGGGGGTCTGAACAGGACCTGTCACTCCTCCAAGGTGCCTCACAGATAGTGACACTGACCCTCTCTGTTGTCCTGAGGGGCTGGGAAAAGCTTAATCAGGGGTTTTTTTTGCCAGTTTGTCAGGTTGAGGGAGCTCTGGGGAGTGAGGTGAAGGACATCACCATGCGCCCTCAAGGTTCTTGAATTTGGAAACTGGTTTTCTGTCCTGGTGTGCTACATAATTGTTGTTTAATTTTGGTGCCTCTTCCCCCCCCACCCCCNGTCTGTCCGGAAAGCCAGCAGTTTCCCAGCGATCTGTGTGTGTTTACTCCTCACAGGGTGGGGGCCCTGCCAAGGAGGGTGGGGGCTGTGGCCAAAATCGCCGAGCATGGAGCCACAGTGCTGGCACGTCGCCCACTGCCTGTCCCCGGCTTGCTTGGCGTCCAAAAATGCATCCGTGGGCCCTGCCCAGATTCTTTTAATGCTGGTTCCTAATGTGTGTGTGTGCTGGAGCCTTGGCTCCTGGTCAGATTCACCCCTCCAGTTTAGATCCCTGCTCTGACAGGGTGGACTTTGTAGGAAGTGCTGAATTCCTGCCGCTTGGTAGCAGCCCTCAGCTCAGCAAAGCCTCATGGAAGCTGATTTCTGGGATGAGCCGCTGAAGCCCGGATACAGCATCCCGGCCTTGAGTGCAGGCAGGTCCTGGCAGCTCCTGTCCCACATATGGAGAGATGTGGATCCAGCTTTGCCCAGCTGGGCAGGGCAGCATTTCCAAATGCACCGCTCAGAAATGGCTGGAGGAAATTCCTTTGAAACCAAAGGCACAAGAATAAAAGGGCCAAGCCCTGGGAATTCTGCCCATGCCAGAGCCTGGCCCCTGGGCACGCTGCCTCCACAGGAGGATGTTACACAGGGAGTGTCCAGTGTTCCCAGAGCTCACTCCTGCCCCATTCCTCAAGCAGGGATGTGCAGAGGCAGAGCTTGTCCTCGGCTGGTGCAGGAGACAGACAGTGACACATGGCATGGCACATAATACGCAGTGTTTGGCCTTTATAATGCAGGAAGTCAGAGCAGCCCAAAACCCACTCCAAGCTCTGCATCTTGGGCCTGGGAATCTAGAAGTCATCTTTTCACTTTCTTCACTTGCTGCCACAATCCATCAGGGCCTGGGGCTTCTGGCTCCAGTCTGAGACCCCTCCCAGAACTCCCCCCTGGCACGGCCATTTTCCCCAGCAGCTCTCAGCAGGGCAAGCAGAGGAGCCAGAGCAGGACCCAGCAGGAGCTGCCAGGCTGTGGCATGGATTTGGAGCAGACCTCTCCCTGGGCCATGCTCAGAGCCATTTCCTGATGGGTTTTCCTTCACCCACGTGGCCTTGGTGCAGTGCCAGCAGGCTGCAGCATCCCGGGATAGGTGTCACCAGTGGTGCAGGCAGGTGCCACCGGTGCCCAGGCAGCACCAGAGGTGCAGGGTGCTGCCCAGCCCCTGTCTGCCTCGCTGCCAGGGATTATCTGACCTCATGCAGCAGGCAGGGCCCCATGCCACGTCCCACATGGTTGTCACCTGACTGAGCCCTGGTGACCGACCACGGTGACCGACCGCAGCCCCCGACTTCTCCCCTGGCACACCGGCAGCAGAGGTAACGCTCCCTTCTACCAGGGGCATTTCAGGGCTCTGGGGTGGTCGGGGCTGTTATGGGAGCCCCTGTGCATGCAGAGGGGCTCCCCATGGGTGTGCATGGCTGAGGGCACACTGGGCACGGTCATAGGCAGGAGAACAGTTGAGCCTGGCAGGACATTTTTTCACCCAAGGAAAGTTTGGTTGGGTTTTTTGTATGTTTATTTTTTTCAGGAAGGTGAGAGCTTTCAAGGGCATTGACACTTTTCTCGCCAAGAAATACTGCAACCTCAGCCAGAACACCCTGACTGATAGAAAAAAAAAAAAGATTAATACTCCAGTTTTCAGTTTCTCAAAAGTAAAAAGCCCCAAATGTTGTCAGAAATGGATACATTCTCAGGCACTTTAATTAAAAGAACTCTAACCAGGACTTAGCAGGGTCACCTCTGAGCTTTCAAAGTGCAACGTTAAATCTTCCTCCCATTAAGTGGTCTGGCTGCTGCCTGACATAGGGGCTGGCTGTTTGGCTTCCCCTGCAAGGCATGAGTTGGGAAGAGGCTGTTCTCAGGGGAGAAATGACACCAGCACTTTATCTGGGCTTCTTGACACCGATCAGATACCCTCGACAAGGGGCTCAGACCCCAATTTCTCGTTGAATGTGCAGTATGAGAGGTTGTGCTCGTGGCTGGTGAGACCTGGTAGATCAGCAGGTTTAGCTTGGGTAAAAGGGAAAATTTCTTCATGGAAAGAGTTGTCCAGCCCTGGCACAGGCTGCCCGGGGCAGTGGTGAAGTCTCTATTTTTGGAGGGATTTAACAGACGCGTAGATGTGGCACCTGGGGACGTGGGGCAGTGGTAGCCTCGGCAGTGTTGGGTTAATGTTGGACTCGATGGTTTCAGAGAGCTTTTCCAACCTAAGCGATGCCGTGGATCTCGTATTCCCGTTGTCACCAGACCAGTCGCCTGCCCCGTGCCAGCCCCCGCCCAAGCCCCGCATCTGCCTGGGCTCTGCCTGGAGCCGCGGTTCTGCCCCGCCGGGAGGGGCCCGGGGGTTCCCCCGACGGTGCGAGCGGGNCGCCGGTGAGTGCGGGGGGTGGGCGGGTCGCGGTCCTGGGGAGTCCCGCTCCTCCCGCAGCCCCCGCGCCGGCCCCTTCCCACGCGTGGGACTGGTCCGGGCTCGCCGCTGTGGAGGGGGGAAACCAGAGAGTGAAATTTAATTTGTGGGGAGAAAGTTCCTTTCCCCTTTCCCCTCCTCCTCCAGCCACACTTAGCTCTCTCTCTATGGGTGCCTGAACACCCCATCCCTGGTCTGAGCAGACCAGAGCTTCCAGCTGCAGCTCAGCCCAGGAGGGAACTGGGGTGCCTCTGTACCCCCAGTCTTGGGGTATGGGGTGGGGACCAGCGCTGCCGTTCCCAGGCTGGGGTGAGGAGGGAGCTCATGGAGGTCTGGAGGCTAGGGAGAGCTGGGCCGGGCTGGGGGGAGCTGCTCCCCACCAGCTGCTCTGGCAGTGGAAACTGAAGGGGAGACACCGGGTTCAAAAGGAAAAGCAGAAACATCTTATCTGTAAATCAACTAAAACATTTTTGAGAACAGACATATTTACCTTAGGTGGGGACCCTGTAAGGCAGTTTGCGAACAGTGGGCTCAGGGAAAACAAGTGCGTTCTGTCCTTGTAACTGCTCAGTCTTGCCTTTATTTCTCTGCAGTCGTCTCCTACATAGACATTACAGGAGTTCTCAGGTGGAGAGCCCATCCTAGTATTCCCTATGTGCGCTGGAGCTGCTTCTTTCTGCCCCATTGGACTCAGCTGTTCCTCCTTCACACCTGTTTGCTCCACCTTGAGCAAACTTTGGTTTGTTCCTCCCGCCCTTCATCATCTTCCTGGTCCCTGTCCTTGTGCTGGCTGTTGTCCTCTCTCTTTGCTGCTCCCATTCCTGCTGGCCCCCCAGGTTATGGGTTAAGGTGCTGCCTGCATTTCCCAAAATGACTGAGTGGAGTAAAAGCAGGGATCTAAGGCCTGACAAACACCTGATAAAAGCATTCCTGCACAGATATTTTTAGCAAACAGAGCAAAGGAGTTGAAGAGGGAGTCAGTAAGCTGCATGATGAAGGCAGCTGCTTGTGTTCATCCAGCATCAATGTGGAAATGGGGCTGGAGCCTGTTCCTATTGAAATGGGCTCACACCCACATGAGAGCATCAGCAAGATTAAGCTGTGGTTGGCATTTTTAAAATGCAGGAATAGCAGAGTATTCATTATCCCATCGGTCCTTTTCAGTGCAGCCACAAATGTCTGTATTTATCCATTTGCTGGCAGTCTGGTGGGGAAAGGCAGCTGGAGCCCAGGGCTGGCTGCTGGTGTACAGGCTCCTGTGTGACAGTTGTGTCCTTTATTTCTATTTCTGTTGAGCTGTTTTGATGGAATGTGTAGCGATGGGAACTGTCACATCCCAGGCCGTGAAGCGTCCCGAGGGAGCTGAGCTGCTCGGCAGCCCTGACCCACGCTGGGCATTGCTTTGGAGCTCCAGAGCGCTGCCGCAGCGGGTGACACCCTGGGTCCTGCTGTGCTCTGGCGAGCAGATGGCAGAGCTGGAGATGGGAGGAGGTTGGTTTTGTCTGCCTTGAATTTCAGCGCATGCGGTGTCGTTCTGCTCGGTCCTGGCCGTGCCCAGGAGTGTCCAGGCTGAGGCTCTGCCCAGGTCAGGAGAAGCCAAAGGAACCCTCCGCTTCGGGGCGCTGCCAGCCCACGGGCAGCCGCGGCGCCCCGGCCCTGCGCTCCCGAGGCCGGAGAGCTCGGCAGCCCTCGGAAACCCATCCTGGAGAGCCCTCTAGCGAGAGCAGTGTCCGCCCGAGCCCGTCGGGCTCCGGGGATGCGCCGGGATGCTGCTGTGCCCGGGAGCTGCTCCGTGGGGCTGTCACACCTAGAAGATACTCGGGGATACTCCGGGATGCTCCCGTACCTGGGGAATGCGCGGGATGCTCCAGGTGCTGCCGCACGCAGGGGATGCTGATCCCTGATCAATAGGATAGGTAGGAATAAAAGGCAGCAATAGAAAAATGCTCCTGAAACACGTTAGACCTCCTTTCCTGGAGGAGATAAATGCTGTGTGGACAAAGTGCTTATTACAAGCTGCGGGGGAGATTTACAGAGCAGTGAAATATGGATTCACGTTTTATCCGTGTGCTGATCTCTGGGTTGTCCCCACCATCCCCTGCTGTCCTTGTGCCCGTCCTGAGGTTGCCTGCAGGGAGCCGGACCCTGGTCCTGGCTGGGGAGCAAAGAGCCCCACTGCAGAGGAGCGGAGAGGCTGGAGTGAAGGAGAGAAATGAAACCCCGCAGAAGATCTGTTTTGGAGCTAGAAATGTCAGCACTGGCTGCTGTGCCCTGGCCAGAAAAGCTTCACAGCCAGAAATAGATGTTCTCCTGCCTAATGAAAGGGCTGAGAAGGGAAATTCCAGGTGCACGCCTTCCTCTGGCCTGGGGCACTGCAGCTCCAAATGCCACAGGTGTGGCTGGGTGATACCTGTTCGGCAGCGTTATTCCCTGCACCCTTCCTGGGGACCAAGGTGTGGTGACACCGAGAGGAATCACGCATGCTGTGTTTTTGGGGCCAGGCAGAGGTACTGCTGCCAAACGGTCAGAAGGAAGTTCATCCCCAGTGTGAAGGGAAGGTCCATCTGGAGGAGAGTTATTATCCCTGGATACAGCTGGCTTCCTGCAAGGATAGACATGAAAAGCTAAGCAAGGTTTTGCCTCTTTTTGCAGCTTCTGTGATGACAGGGCTCTTCTAGCTCCAAAATACTTGGGGCTTCGCCTCTGTGCAGCAGGGGCCGCTGCTCTCCCCCTCCTGGAAGGTCCAGGCAGTGTGTGAACCGTGGGTGGTTTCTGGGTAGTTCAGCACCGCAGCTGCCAGAGACATCCATGGGCTGTACACCCTCTGTCCCTGGGCTGCTGCGTGTGTGCAGGGCTTGGCACAGTGAGTCCTGTGACGGCAGAGCTGGAGGTGGCAGTGGTGCCAAGGACAGCCTGCCCAGCTGCTGCCTATGTGGGCTGCCTCTCACTGTGTGGATGGAAACTGCTGGCAGGTGTTTCTAAACAGGTCAGCATCCTCCCTGCTCTGCAGAGATGTGCTTGCTGACTGTGCCAAGCAGCGTTTGGCAGGCAGAGCCTCCAGTGTGACTGACAAGAGTCAGGTTATCTCCCCGGTGGTGATTTGCAGCCAGTGGTGCTGCCAGGCTGGGTCAGGTGCCAAGCTGGAAAATACCACTCGAGGCGTTTTCTTAATTGCACATCAGGAACAGCAAGTGGAAGCAGGCTCTGCTCCTGCACTGCTCTGGTATCTTCCTGCCCCAGGGCCCTGCAAGGCAGAAGCTCTGCAGCCATCGTGGTTCAGTCCTGCTGATCCTGTTCCTGCCGGCTCCTTCCCCGGGTGGTGGGTGGGACTGGGGGGTCCTCAGTGGGCGCTGTGTCTGTACAGCCTGCACAAGGGCAGATCCTGCTGATTTCCTGCACTCGTGTGCCCCAGTTCCCCTATCCAACAAGTGGGGGGTTCTAGGAGCCAGCCTGTCACACACAGCTCCTTCCCCTCTGCAGCGGAGGTGGCTTGTTCCTGCTGCTGTGCTGCTGCTCCTGCCCACCCGGGTTTCTCTTTCCCCTGTAGGGTCCCTGGCACAACTCCTCAGCTGTTCACAACGCCGTCAGTCCTGCTGGTCCCTGGGTTCAGTGGGAGGTGGGAAGGGGAAGCGGGAGCAGGAGGAGGATGAGGTCAGGCTGCAGTGTGTTGCTGCAGCGCGGCTCACACTGAAGATCTTACGTAAAATTCATCTGCAGAAATCAGCTCTGCCGCTTAAGAGCGGGGAAGTGGGCTGTGCTCTGCTCACGGCAGCCACGGGCAACAGGATGTTGAGCTTCTGCTTTTGCTTCAGCCTCATGGTTTTTGGCTAAGCTTCGATAAGAGTCATGTAGTCCCCTCTTGCTCCATATCCTCTTCATGGCAGCAGTGGAGTGTGCAGGACCCCCTGTCCCCCAGGCCCTGGGAATGTGGGGGGCAAGACGGTGCAGTGGCCAAGGGGTTCCCTGGGGCTTCTCCTGCCACTGATCTGTGGTGGGAACCAGCAGCACCTCAGCTTTGGTTCACCCGAGAAATCTTCGGGGGAGTTTAGAAGTATTGTGGAAGGGAGTAAGAGATTTTCTTTTAAAGAGGATGGGTAGTAAAGCACGCAGAAATGACACATATATCTAATAAGGACACCAAGAGAAAGGATCCCTGCAGGGAGGTTATTTGAGATGCTCAACGGTGAGGAATGAGCCCTTTGAAGCATCTGACAGAGGCTGGTGTCAGAGGCAGCCAGACCAGATGGACGGGTCTGCTCTGCCCTAGAGGCCTCTCTGTCCATGCAGAGGCATTCCCAGCTCCCAGAGCTGGCTGATGATTCACAGGGACGCACGGCTGTAGGCTCAGCCTGCCATATGAGCTTTTGGTGTGGCCAACGAGGGCCAGCAGCTCTACTCTGCAACGGGCCGGGCTTGTTTCACAGCAGGACAGTTGTTTGCCATTTCCGAGGTCAGCCCTGGGACCCATTGCTGGGACCAGGGTAAAGCAGTCAGAGTTGCAGGGAACTGTCAACTGTCCGCAGCCAGCAGTGCTACTGCCCATGACAGAACTGCTGCCAGAGCCCTGGACATTCCTCACAGTGCTGCAGCCGCTGCACGGTGTCAGTAATGTTATCCTCCTCTCTCTAGCAATCATGTGGGAGGTGATGAATTTGGGAGTGGGAGCCCTCGTTAGGGAGAAAGTTCCTGAGGGAAAGTTCCCGAGGGAGGCCAGCAAGGTTGATTTCTGTGGGAACTGCTGGCTGTTATTTTTAAACAACAATAGTTTAATTAATAAATAAATAAACTTGCTGCCACGGAAGGATATAGAATCAGCCAGGGCTGTCGAGGCCAGTATTTCCTTGGAAAATGGAAAGGACAGGTGTTTCCCTCCCCTCTTGCCCCTGCCCCCCTGTGTTTGGCTCTTCAGCTCTGGGAAGCCCCTTTCCTTAGGTAAGGCTTCCCACAGGGGTAAGCCTTCCCGGTGGGATCGAGTCTTCCTGGGCGAAATGAGGATTCCTGGGAGTTGCTTGCCCCCCAGGGCAGTTCCCCGCTAGCGTGGGGTCTTCTCTGGCACGGCCAGAGTGGAAGGAATCTGTGTCCTGCCGGCTCTGTGACAGCACAGGTGCAACCAAATAAATGTGGGATAAACTGGCGGGGCTCTGGTTTCACAGTCCCCTGCCCTCTCACATGGGGGCTTCCTGTGGCGGGGGGAAGGGGGGGAAGGCAGAGCGTCGCCGGGGGGTGACAGCGATGTGCTCGGGCCCCGCCTTTGGGCAGAAATAGGTGAATTTGGGAGTTGGCGTCGGAAAGAGCGGCGGTATTGCCTCCGGCCGGGAGCGGCGGGAAACCGGGGACGTTGCCCCGCATACCCCCGCATGCATCCCCGCGGCCGGGGGGTCGGGGGGGGCGGCGGGG
>VYZT01001988.1:311851-336728 GCA_013400735.1 Pomatostomus ruficeps
CCGCACCCGCGCGGGGCGTGCGGGGCTGCGGGCGCGTCCTCCCCGGCCCTGTCCCCACCGCCCCTCGCTTCCCGCTCGCTGCCTGGCTGCCGGGGATCCCGCACCGCGCTGCGCCGGGGGCTGTGGGGCCGGGGCCGGGCACCGCTCGGAGGATGCTGGGGAGCACAGGGCCGGAGCGGCCGGGCGCGCTTCCCGCGGCAGCTTCCGGAGCGGCGTGGGAGATGCTGCGGAGCTGCATGTCCTTGGAGGCCCGTGCTGTGTGCTCAGCTCGGGAATGACCTGACAGAAGCCCTCCCGCAGGGCTGGAGATGCACAGGGAGCTGCTCACGATGATGTTTCACCTGCTCTCCCTTTCCCGTTTGCTAGCATGTCCCGCTGGACAGGAGCGAGTGGTCGCCCCGGATGCCCACAGCCAGCTTCTGGCCTGGCTGGACGTGTAGGCGTCGTGGAGGATTTGTGAGGTAACCTTGAAAGCAGTAATTCCTCACTCTTTTCCCCCCTCGGCAGCTCGGACTCCACTGATAATTTTGAGACCCCTGAAGCAGAAACACCAACCTGCTCGCCACTCAAGGAGTTCTGCGAGCCACCAGGATCACCAGAGTCTGAGGCCGGGACCCAAGGTAAATAGCCAGCGTGCACCTTCTGCTCTTGGTGCTCTGCTCCAGTGACAGAAAGGCAGGGTGGGGTCAAGGAGTAAAAACTCGCTGACTTTGAGTAATGCCTGGCACACTTTTGGTGGTTAATGACCTGGACAGTTCAAATGCCAGGGTTGTGCTGGGTGCTCCACAAACAGCTGTGATGGGTTGATTGAGAGGAATCCGAGGATGCTGTTGAATTATTTTATCAGTTAAATATTCCTCTGACACTTCTTCTGCAGCCTGCAGGCTGCCCTGATTGCTGCTGGGACCTTTCTTGTGTGTACCCCATGTGTCACTCACCCCTAGCTCCTGCACAGGAGTGGCAAGATGCCAGGTTTGTGTCCCCCAGGCTGGTCAGTGGTAGGGCTTCATTGCATAGGCTGTTTTTCCCTGGAGTTGGGTGCCAGGTGTCCTTACCGTGTAGCTGCTGTTAAAGATGCAACAGCTCAAAGCTGCTAAACCCCATTTTTTAGAGATTGCAGGGGATCCACTCTAACTGCATGGGATTTCCTTTGCTGGTGGGTCCTGAGCTGTTTTGCAGGTTTATCCTTGCATCCCATACTGCTTCTCTCCTGAGTGTGGTTCCCTATTATCCTGTGGCCTTCTGAGGACCAGCTCCCTGCTGTCTCCATACTCTCCTCTTCATGGGTTTGTGCTGGTGTCCATGGCTGATCTTGGTGTTTATCTGTTTTTGTGCTGCTGAGAGGAGGCTTTGAAGCTCTGGCACTGCTGCAACAACCCACTGGAGGTTATCAAGGCAGGGCAGGGAGGAGACCTCCCCTTCCATCTGCTCTCAGTAGAGCAAGGTGGCTGAGCAGTGTCAGGGTGTTTGTGAGCCCCCGGGCTCTCTCCAAGGCTCAGGGCAGTATGTGGTGGGCCAGGCTGTCCTGGACAGGCTACCCTGCCCTTTCTTGCCCCTCACTGCTTCATACCCTGGTCTGTGATGTGCATTTCTTTGAATGCTCACAGCAGCGGCTGGGAACTTTTTCTGGGGCTGGTTTCAGAGCACATGGACTCGATCCAGACCGTGGGTCCTTCTGTGCAGGAGCCTGGGCACTGCAGACCATGTCAGTAACAGGATGCCATGGCCCTCCATCTCCTGTGGTGGTGCTCTGGTGTTGGGGTGGATCTGGGTGCTCATCCATCCCTGTGGAAAGCTCATGTTTGTTTGCTGTGATGGAGGGAGCACTCGGTTCATGCTTCCAGTAATCACAGCTCTTGGAATAATCCTTTTAAGAAGGGATGATAGAGACATCTTTACTTTGGGAATAATGTCTGGGGAGGGACAGATAAAGGCTTTCCTAGCAGGTAGGAGGATCATTTTCAGCAAAGCTTAGGGAAGCTCATTGCTTCAGACTCCAGGGTGTCACTGTTCCCGTGTGTGCCTGTGCCCCTTGTCCTGGGATGAGTAGCTCCTGCTCAGCAGCGAGAAAGTAGCTGCCCCTGCACACAAAGCTCCCAGTGTTCTGGGGAAGAGGGCATGATCTCCAGCAAAAGCTGTTTTTCTGTGCTGGCTGGCAGAGAGTGGGATGTTGGAGCTGGCAGAGCCAAACCACGGTGCCACCACACTTGGCTCCAGCCCTTCCCTGCCGCGTCTCCGGCTGTGCCTTTTCAGTTTGTCTGGTCTGGTGGAGGGAAAGGATTGTCCACGTGTGGATGTGTTTGCAGTGTGCAGAGGCCCCCGGGGGAGTTCCATCACTGTACCAATGTACTCCATGTGTTAGGGCCTCACCTTGGTTGTGCTGCTGCCTCACAGGAGCCTGTGCCCTCCTGTGTGGCTGCAGCTCGGGAGCAGCAGTGGGAACAACTGCCAGGGTGGAGGCCATGCAGAGCAATGGCTGTTCGTCAGCACCGGCCGAGCTGCTGCCTGCAGTCCCTGGGGAACAGCTGCTGGCCGTGCTGGGGTGTATAGGGGCAGTGCCAGAGCTGGACCTGAGGGCAAGCACGGCACCCCTGGCCTTGAGGGACAGCAAGGAGCAGGCACTGTCAGTTGTATAGTTGCAGTCTCACCCTGCCTTGGGAATAAATAGGGTGAGGAATGTGTGAGACAGAAGCTGTGACTCCAGGGCTGGCTGCTGCATGCACAGCCAAGAGGTGACCTGGGTGTGTTAAACCCTGTCCTTGGGGACAAAAATTCAGCCCTGGAGGGGCTTGCAGTGAGGGTTTATGCCCACTCAGGATCACTCAGTTTCCTCTCGCTGTCTCCGATGGTGGGACTAATTCTGTCCCATTCTTGTTTAAGTTATCTCCAGTCATCTGCCAGTAGATATTTTGCACAAGGAAATGAGCAGAAGCAACAAATCTACAACCATCAGTGCTGGGAGCAGGCTCTTGCTGCCGTTACCCTGATGCAGGGCACGTGTTTTCCGGTGCGTTAGCAGCGTTGTTTGCTGGTATGCTAATTCTTAACAGAATAGATTTAAAAATAGATCAACGGCTGTTAAACACAAGCGGAAAGCCAAAAGAGGAAAACAGTCGTTGATGATGTGGGGCTGAGCTGGATGTACAGGGCAGATATCCTGTGCTGGGACGGAGAAGTGTGTGACTCACACTGAGCACTGCCCTGAGCTGAGCGCAAGGCCCCGACAGCGGAGGGGTTGTTCTCGCCCGTGCTTGGCATGGGGGCTGTGCAGGGATCGCTGCTGCTTCGCTTGGCGGCTGCCTGTGGGGTGGAAAGGGCGCTGAGCCTTTGCCTTGCAGTGCTGCCAAGTGTTCCTGATTCATTTCAGGGATGGCATGTTGGAAAGCTGTTTAAGTCAGTGTTTGTGTTTAATTTCAGCCTGAGGAAGACAAGCGAAGCAATTATAACACAGAGGCACAAAGCGTCTATTACTGCAGTGCCAGACTGTCCTGTCTGTTTTCCTTTAGAAAGTAAAAAATCTCTGTTTTCACTTTGTAGCATCCCCTCTAGGTACTCACCTGGATCTGGAGCAGGTTTGCTGGATCCACCAGGTTTGCTGGATCCCCGAGAACACCCGCACAGCCGGGTGTTCTCGGGGATCCAGCACATCCTGTGCCGGATCTGTGTTTGGGGGGTCCTGGAGTCACTGTGTGTGCTGTGCTCCTGGCAGTGTCCATTTTCCTGCTGGGACTAAGCTGTCCCCCCCTGCAGGGCACAGTGCCAGAGGTGGAACAGGAGACCTCAGGGTCACCTTTCTGGGATGCTGCAGTAAGGCATCTGCTGGGATGCCTGTGGGAAGGGCTGGTCTGATGGGGAGAGCTGCATGTGGTCGGTGGCTGCCAGCCTGCCGTATCCTGGGGTCCCATGGGGTGTTCAGCACAGTTTTGGCCCAAAAGGAGGATTTGAGCAGTGAGAGGGCTGGGGGGCAGCTGCAGGACTAGGGGACAAGTTGGTTTCCCAGGCAAGAGCCACAAGCGAAGGGAGTACGTGCAGAGCCAACACGGCTGCTCACAATGTGACTGCCTGGGGCTGGCAGGAGCTGGGAAGGTTGGAGCATTCAGAAGAGGAGCAGCGTGCCGGGCTTGGGGAGGGCTCCATGGGGGAGAGCCAGTGCTGCATTGAGGTGTTGCCCTGCTCATCCCCAGCAGTGCTTGGCAGCTGTGGGGGCTGGAGCAGAGAGCTTGGCTCTTTCTGTGCACCCCAAGGCTCTTCAGGCCACTGTTCTCTGCATCCTGTTTAATTGTTCCCACAGGAACACACGCTCCCATCACACTGCATTGAAGGCAGAAGAAATGCAGAGGGGGAGGAACTAGGGGAAATCCCCCTGAGCTTGTTGAAGGGACATTTCTGCTGCAAAAGATTTCCAAAACCACAGGCGAGCACCTGAGCTGCCCTTTGCCTGTGCCTCCTGCCTCCCAGTATATCACAGTTCCTTAGCTCTCAGACTGGCTGAGCGGGTGGGCTGTGCTGCAGGAGTGGTGGAGCAGCTTAGCTCTCTTGGGTGCAGAAAATGAGGGAATCACAAAATTGGAAAACCTGGGTGGGTGATTCTTCAGATTTTTGTGGGAAAATGATTCTGAGCGATGGCCACATGCACCGCCGCTCCTTTCCTCCTTTCCCTGTAGACACCACAGCATGGAGGGGTGGTTTGTGTGCCGACTGCTTGTTATTCAAGGAGTAATTACTCATTGCTTGGGTTAGAAACCGGGATGGGCTCATGTCTGTGAGAATGGTGGCTGCCAAACCTTCCGCTGGGAATACAAAATGCACTTAAATAGTCCTTTTGCCCTGACTTTGAAGTCTGTTCTTCTATTCAGGGTTGTCCCAGGAACGCTTCAACCAGCTGAGCAGCACAGCAAGTGTAATAAAGTTTTCTTTGGGATCTGTTAAGGAGGTTTTCCTGGTTCCTAATGATGGGAAGGCCTGGCAGGCGCTTCCTCAGACTGTTTCCTGGCTGCACTCCAAGTACTCATCCACTGGATTTGTGTTTACTGATGCATTTTCTGGGGCATCAAGGCAATGTCTACTTGGAGGGAGATTTTTTTTGCAGTCAGAGGAAGCGTTTTTGCAGTCTCAGGAAGGACACAGACCCTCATGATTCATTTTCATGGCTTTTAGCATCCTGGGGATCAATTATGCAAACCACAAGCCATCAACTGAGTCAGGATTGTTGGCTCCGTGTCCTGGATTAGTCCTGGGACCAGATATTTGCCTGATTCACTTTTCCTCTGCCAGCCTGTGACTCGCTCTGTTACCATCAAACATAAGCCGGTTGCAAAAGCCTGGTAATAGGAAAAACCTTTCCTGGATGTGCTCGGGGATGGGGGTCTGTGGGAGCCAGTGCTTGGTATCTCCCTGCCAAATGGAGGGGATGCTCGAGGTGATTCCCCTCTGCAGCTGTTCCAGGGCAGGACTGGGGCAGGGACAGACGGATTTCCCTGGCACAAGCTCTTTGTCACCCAGGCTGCTCTTCCCAGCCAGGTTTTCATACCAGTTTGGTCCTTGGAAGAGCGTTGGTTCTGTTCTGCCCTTGGAGGACCTGGCTGGACTGTGTCTCCCTGGAAAGGTGCTTGTGAGAGCTGCAGGTACCAATGCTCCCTGGTGGGTGCTGGGCATCCCAGCATCCTGTTTCGCCTTGTCCCAGGGGTCTGTGCAGTTGTCCCTGGTTGAGGTGCGGGAGAAACACCAGATATTTTCCTCTCGTGCCTGGGCACACCTGCACCACAGTCTTTGCTCTGGGTGCTCAGTGGGTGCAGCTTTCAGGATGCCTCAGTAGCTAAAGGATCTTCTGCATCCCTTGATAGCAAAGAAAAGATTAAACAGTAAAAGGATTGAGGGGAAAGGATTGGAGTAATGATGATTAAGTCGTGGATCAGGATTTGTCATTAGGAGGCACTGACAGCAGTGTGGAGAGCCTGGTGTGGCTACAGCACTATTTTGGGAGCTGGAGGGACAGCTTGTGTTGGGCATCTTCTCCTGCCTGGTGCACGTCCAGCCCCCCAGCCCCAGGCGACTGACCCCCAGATCCCTCCTGCAGCCTGTTTCTGCTCCTTCGCAGAGCACACCTTTCCATTCCCCTTCTCCCTGGGGCCTGCTTATTCACATTTCATGGTGTTCTCATATCATGTGTCCCTGAACTCTTCTCACTAATTTTTAAGTCTCTGCCCAAGCAAGCAGTGACTCCCTGTCATCTGGCAGGAGGGAAGCTGAGTTTTGGGTTAGTGGATCCCCCGTAAAATCCAACCCTGGAGCAGCTGTGAGGAGGGAACAGAAAGCCCTCCAGAAGGGAGAGCACCGCAGGTCAGGGTTTAACCGTCTCCTTTTATCTTTTCAGAGCCAAGTGGCCATGGTGACCTGCTGGTAGGGGAAGCTCACTGGGACAGCTCGCCTGGGAAGCACCCCAAAGATGAGGCTCAACCAGAGATTGGAGCCCCTAAAGCCAGTTTGGATGCTAAAGGGGAAACTGACCCTGACAACTCGCCCCTGATGCAGCCCCTGGCCAGGCTGGGCTGCAAGGCTGACCCAGGTCACGCCGCTGTGCCCACTGTGGAGCCAGCCCCCATGCCCCATGTGGGCACAGCCACCTGGGAGCGGGTCATGTCAGGAGGGGACATGGCGGACACTGGCACAGGGCTGGTGGAGCTGAGGGCTGATGCCCTGGCCCAGGACCAGCTCAGGAAGGGGAAGACACCTTCGCTGGGGAGGAAAACAGATGAAGCTACAGAGGAGACCCAGGCATCCTACCAGCTTGACCCTGAGCAGTGTGACAGGAGTGTGAACCTCTTTGTGGCAGGGGGCTGCCAGCTACAGAGCTCGCCCCTGGCAGCTCCACAACACCTTCCCCATCCCAGTGAGATGGGAGGGGACCCGTCTCTGGAGGCCACAGGGCAGGTCCCAAAATCCAGGGCTGATTTTACAGATGTGAGAGAGAGTGTGGAGGCCAAGCCAGCTTCACCCAGGAGGGGCAGCAGGATCCCAGCCAGCAAGCTGACACCGAAGAGACACAGAGAGTCCCCCAAGAAACCAGCTGAGGATGCAGAGAGGGGTCCCACAGAGCCGCCACCGCCTCAGGGCTCCTCCCAGCTGGGTCCTGCGTGCTGGAACAGCCCTGGTCTCAACTCTCTCAGTGACAGCTTAGCGCTGCAAAATTTGCCGGTTCTCCCCAAGGGCTCTTATCAGTTTGACCCCAATAACTTTGACTCCATGGATCCATTCAAGCCCACCAAGACACTTAGCAGCACCGATGCTGACTCTTGCTCCACTGCAGATAACAGCCTCAATGAAATCCTCGAATCTCAGACACTGGAGATGCAGGACAATGCCCTGAAAGGCAGAGACTCCCCCAAGAAGCCCAAGTCACGCCTGATAACGTGAGTGCCAGTGTGAGCAGGGCTGGGGCTTGCAGCCCCCTCTGTGTTCCCCATGGGCAGGCAGAGCTGCGGTGGAGGTGGTGATGGAGGTGGTGATGATAATGGTGGAGGTGGTGATGGTGATGATGGAGGTGATGGTGCTCCTGCCCTGGTGCCTCCTGAGCGAGCCCAAAGTCCCGCCGTGCACCTCAGGTTCTGCTGCTGCCTCAGTTTTGCTTGCCTGTTGTCCCAGCAGAGGGGCAGCTCCCCTCTGCCTGTCGGTACTGCTGATGGGAGGAGAGGGACAGGTGTTCTGGAGCGGTGCCACTGTCCTGAGCTCCAGGCAGAGCAGGGAAGGCTGATTGGGACCTCCTTGCAGGATGACTTCTTTGGAAACCCCTTGAGGGTCCAGCTGGTGGGTCGAGGTGTAGGTGTGGTGTCAGAGGAAACCTGTAGTGGAGGCTGGAGCCGATGGGTTTGCTGGACTCACGCAGGGATGTGCAGGAGCTGGTGGATGCAGGTGTAGTTGGTCAAATGTAGCTGAGATATTTTGTGAGCTGCCACTGAACTTCTGTTTTATGTCAGAGAAAGAGAACAGGTTGGACAGGTAGACTCTCACTCTGCCATCGGATTCTCCAGTGAGAAAATTAGATAGTGGGTTTTTACAGAGAGAAAGATAAAACCTCACAGACAAAAATCGGGCTGTGTTGGATGTTTTTGTCCAGGAAATACTTCACAGAGAGTAGATACAAATTTTTTAAGAGCTGGTGTTCCCATGTAGTGCTGTGGGTGAACAGAGCCACTGGGGAGGGGAAGCAGCAGGGAGTTCTCTGCTCACTCTCTGTCACCTTAGAGCAGCACAGGCAGCAGGATGTTGCCCTGGCAGTGAGGTTTGTGTTTGGATCTCACCCCACTGCTGTGGATAGCAAATGCAGGATCAGAGCGTCCCATGTGTGTGTGCCTTCCCAAAGACCGAGCTAGGCAGCTCATTGTGCTTCTCCAGAGCAGAGTTAACATCCAGGTCTTTTTACACACTCTTCTTCTCTCCATCTGTCTGTCTCTCTCCCTGTCCGTGCTTTGGTGCATCAGGACTACTGAGCAAGTGAAATTTCTCTGTTTTCTGTTGTAAGTACTCTCTCCTGTATTCCTTTTCTTTTCTCTTGCTGTTTTTTTCCTCTCTTTGGGTGTGTGCTGCCCCACTCGTCTCCATGGCATGCTGGCTCCTTTGCCCTTTGACTTGTGCTCTCTGCTGTCTGGTTTGTGTCCTGCGCCCCTCGGCGGGGTCCCCAGGGTGGCCTGGCCTGGTGACTGCCTGCGAGTGAGGGAGGAGAGGAGAACTGGGCTGAGCTGCACCAGAGGCACATGCCTGTGCTTGTCCTCACAGCATGCCGCCTTGCAGCGTCTTCTCATGGTGAACAAGTGCTCAAAACCTTCAGCTGATGGAGGGGGAGCAGGTCTTTGTGCAATCCAGAGCTGTTATCTTGGTGCTGGGGGGGGAGCTCAAACCAGCTGCCAGGTGATGTGATAACCCTGGCATAGGAGAGGGTGCAGGAAAGAGGAGGGTGAGGACATGGCGAGTTTGACTGCTCGTGGCAGGGCATGAGAGACAAAAACAGTCCAGAGCAATTCTTCAGTGTGACCGAGGTGTGCCTTGCAGGGTGCAAGGAAACCTCCGTGTGCCGTGCCGCTTATTGTGCTCCGCTGCGCATGTGTGCAATAGGGCGGGGGGCTGGAGAGTGGCACTGGGTGGGGATAATTCCATGAAGCTGGGAAAAGCTCACGGCAGTCCTGCTCGAGCCTTTGCCCATGTCCCCACAGGGGAATGCCATGTCTAAAGGCTGGGATCCCTCCCCAGGTCCCTGCAGTGACTGTCACACGAGCTGTTCCAGCTCAGCAAGTGTCTCCTGGGGGGTCAGGCATGGCCATGAGCCTGGGAGATCCCGGAGTGTGGAGTATGAGGGGGTGAGATGCAGGAGAAAAGCTCATGCTCTCCTACCCACGTTCCCACTGGGACTGTGCCTCCCTGCCTTGCACTGTGCTGATGCCTGGTGCATTGGGATGCGGCCGTGCCCACAGTCCTGCACAGATGGACTCCGGATGGGTGACTTCAGGAATGTGGGATGAAGTTCCAGGGACAGCTTCCTCACTGGAGGGCAAGGGGACCACCTGCAAGACCTACTAGGGCTAAACTTCCCACCCGAGGAGCCCTTCTCCTTGGGACAGCGTTTGCATCAGGCGGAGCGTTTGTTCGGCGCTCAGCACCTTGCCTGGTGCTCTCCCACTCTGGTCATGCGGGTCTGACTTATGTGGGAGGTGTGGATGCTGTGGAGAAGTCCCAGACAAACCTCCAGCTAAAGGGACAGGGCATGAGACAGCCTGGACGCGGTTCTTCCTGCAGAAAGTCGACATGCACTGAAGCCTCAGGTGCCATTGGACACGCAGGGCGAGGGCGCAGCGAGGAAGATCCTTCTTTGCTGACTCCTTGGCAGTCATCTCTCTCACCATCAGCCTCTTGGGGTCCTTGCTCCGCTCCTTATCTTCCTCAGGAATAAACACCTCACAGACAAACCCAACTGATGTGTGGTTGTGTCTTTTGTTTGCCTGTTCCTTCTGTTCCTTCCAGAATTTGCTCTGCCTCGGTATTCACTGGTGAGTGGGGTGCTGGCACGCGGCGGGTGCAGCGCTAGTGCTGGGACTGCCTCCCCCTGCTTGGGCTGTCTCGCACGTGCCCCCATGTCCCCTGCAGCAACCCTGCACCCTCCTCAGCTGCTGCTTCTCTCTCCTGCAGGAGCGGCTGCAAGGTGAAGCAGCACGAGGCGCAGCCCCTGGTCCTGGACATCAGCACTCAGGTACGTGGGATCTCATCCCAGAGGTGCCAGCTGGGCCCAGGGATGCTGGGATGGTGGTGGGGAGAGCTGGGCTAGCTGAGCTGCAGGCTGGCGTCTTCCCTGTGGGCAGTTCCTGATGGGAAGGGAGGGAGGAGGGCTGATGGGAAGCAGCATGCCAGTGGATTTTAGGCCTTCCATGCTTTCCATGGAGTACCCAGCAGCTCACCTGGTGGTCTGGTCCCTGCAGATTAGCCCAGTCTTGCTTAACTGCATACTTTGATCCTGCAGGATGAAGGAGTGTTGATCTCAGAAATCCCAGGTATTACAAATCGGGATGGACATGCCACTGATGAGGAGAAGTTGGCCTCCACCACCTCCACACAGAAACCAGCCGGGCTGGAGAAGAAGGGTGAGCCAGAAGATGACCTGGAGTACTTTGAGTGCTCGAACGTCCCCGTGTCTGCAGTGAAGCACAGACCAGAGGCAGGTGAGGAACATCCCCGCTGCCTTCAGCTCTGGGAATGTGCCATGACTGCACCCAGGGAGCCTCTGCAGCCTCTCGCAAGGAATTGGTGCTGTTGAGGCAGCACAGCCTCATCAGAGTTTATTTACACTGACAGGGCTAAAGGCTGCTGCAGGTTCTAATGGAACCCCCCATTGCTTTCCTGCACTATTTCCAGTATGGAAAATGATGGTCCAGGCTGTGTTTATTTAGACTTTGGGTTCAGAGCACTCTCCCCACAATGCTGCAGTGGGGTGTGGCTCAGGCACGAGGTTCCCTCCCCCTGGTGCTCCCTGCCAGTGCCCCCTGACACCAGTGCTCAGTGCTGAGCCAAACCGAGAGCTGAGCAGGACAATTGTCCACCATTCAGGCATCCTGTCCTGACCCCTGGGCTGCAGGGTCCCTGCTCAGAGCCTGTGCCAGGAGCAGAGCTTGCAGGACTCAGTGTCCCAGCACAGGGACTGTGGTTGATGGAGATCTCAGTAATGCTACAGAGATGCCCATTATTGCTCCTGGTGGAATTCTGCTGTCGCTCTCCCACGTAATTGGCCTCTCTGACCAAGCCATTACAAAATAATTAAAAGCCAGGAAACATGACATTTAATCAATAGCCAAGTCCTAGGTGCAAGCAGGAGAGATCACCACGGGGGGTTTGCAGCCTTCCCCTCTGCAGGGACCCATTAATCATTTCTCCCAATGGCTGTGCTGGGCTGCCAACTCCAGGGAGAGGAGAATGGCCCTTTGTCCTCAGGGGAGGAAAATCTGACAGTCAAGGGAGAGGCTGGGAGGGTTTATTTATTGCGGCTGGCCTCAGAGGGCCAGGCAGGTGCACGGGCTCAGTGCTGTCTGCAGTGATGGCGCGGGAGCTGTGGGTGCAGCTGCCGGCACCAGGATAAATGGAGGAAAACAGTGGGAAGTCTGCAGTCATCAGCGTTACATTACCGCCTTCCTTTCCAAGCTGAGCTCTCTAAATATGCTGTTCTCTGCCTGGTTAGCACATGAATCATGTCTGCAGTTGTGTGAGTGCAGTCCATAAATTACCCCTCACGCAATGTGAGGCAACACCATGTCCGCAGGTCAGCGTGTCCCTCCTGCAAGGCAGGGTGTCCTGGGAGGCAGAGTGTCCTGCAGGTCAGGGTGTCCCATGCCTTGCAAATGGGGGGAGATGTGTTTTATCTCCTCTCTGCTGTTAAGAACAGCAGGGGCCATGTGGCAGCACCTTTGGAGGGTGTTGAGACTGGCTGGCAGGGTCTGATGCTTGTGCTCCTCCGAGTGGTCTGAGCAGCTCATCTATTCCAGCATCCTGCTGAAGTGCAGAAGGTCCTGTGCATCCGTGGTCTCTGACGTGGGTGGTGGCCCTGGGGACATGGGCGCAGGCTGACCTGCCACCAGAGGGGAGTGTTGGTTTCCAGTCCAGGGAGTGCAGGAAGGCTGGCAGGGTACATGTTGTGGCACCGGGGACAGGGTTTAATGCTGGGCAGTCAATGGTCTTTAGAGGGCTTTTCCAACCAAAATGATTCTATGCAAGGGCAAGAGCTGGGGGCAAAGACGCCTTTGGGAGGGGAAGGTCAGGAGATGGAGAGGCTCAGAGGTACCCTCCTACGTCTCAGAAAATCTGCATGTGCCCAGGGTGCAGTTTCCAAGTCAATAAAAGGTTGTGTTTCATTGTCTGTAGGTTTTGAAAAGGACATCTGCAAGCAGATGGAAAAGGATGGGCCTGGCATCTTCCCTGTGAGTGCCTCTCACTTTTTTCCTCTCTGAAATGAGTTTCTTTGGGAGGTAAAATTCTTGACAAGCCCACGCAGGGACTTGATAAAAATAGCGGAGATTTCCCAGCAGGCCTGGAGGAGCCTGGCAGAGACTGATCCCTCCTGGGTGAGCACTGTGGGGAGGGGAGGATACTGGGGACAGAGTAGGAGCAGTGCGGAGCCAGGGCTGCACTGGAAAGTGGCTGGAGGACAGGGAGAGGGCAGAGGAGACCATGGGGAGGGGACAAACTGCTGGGCACGGGTTGTGTCTCACGTGGAGTGTCCAGGGCTGGCTCTGATGGCCTGATGGTGCTGCTGCCTTCTACAAGGGATCCTCAACTTCTGCTCTCAGGAAGGCAGCTGACAGCAGAGATGGGGGAAGAGTAAAAAAGCCCTGGCTCTGCAGCCGCACTGACCCTGGCACCCCAGCAGCAGCACCAATGTGCTGGGGCACCCCTGACATGCCCCGAGGAACCCCAAGACCTCTCTGCTTTGGGGGACACCCTGTGCCAGCTTAGCAGCCCCTGGCCAAAGCTGTTGAGCTGACAAGCTGATGACAGTGAGATTAGCAACATCAGCAAAACCAACTTCTCTGAGAGAGATTTAACTCTGCTGAGCCCCACAAGGACATGAGGCAAAGTGAACCTTTTGTTTGGTGCCCTGGAGAGCCTGGGCAGGCTCTGGTCCTGCAAACAGGCTGGTGTCACCCCAAAGGTACCTGCAGGTGCTCAGGTGTGCACCTGCTTTTGGGAGATACTGTGGGAGGCTGCTGCCATACCACACCAGGCTGAAACTCCTCAGTGTTGGGGTGCCCTGCCCCAAACCTGCCCCTGGGGGTGGCTCCCACCACTGGCCATGGCCACAGCAGAGCTGCCAGAGCCGTGAGGGGCTTGGAGTGCTTGAACTGAGCAGCAGCTGAAGAGGAGGGGAGGGGAGAAGTGCTCTAGTGCTCTCATTTCCAAAACGTGAGGAGCAGGCTGCCTCCTTCCCCCGAGCACTTCTCTATTTATGGCCTGGCAGTCCGTTCCCAAGGAGATGCTGTGCGGCTGTCACTCGGCTGGGTGATGAAAGGAGGAACAGGCGGTGGTGTCAGCCTGGCTTGGAGGAATGTTTCTGGAGGCCTGTCAGGCTGCAGGACCCCCCAGAGGAAGGAGTAGGGTCAAAATCCAGTCAGGAATCAGCACCAGGGCCATGGGGCTGAGCCTTCCCCCCAGTTTGGTCTCTATGGCTGCAGCACTGGTGCACAGAAGCTGGGCTTTGGGAAAGGAAAACAGTGAACAATGAGGGTACAACCACCCCAGTCCTTGTAGAGGCACCCAAAATGGCATCAGGAGGGTACCAGGATCTCTGTGTGAATATCTCCTATTTCAGAGCTCTACTGGACACCCGGAGCACCAGCGATGAGTGGGGCTGTCGCTTGGATGCCTACTCTGCAGAGGGGTGAAGCCTGCTTCCCCCACAGCTTCCTTGGGCATTTGGGTGATCAGCAAGGCCCAGTAAATGGCCCTGCAGCTGCCAGCAGCAATTTGAGTACGTCAGCTGCAGTGATGTCTGCACCAGACTGGGAGGGGTTGGAGACAGGCTCCCCAGACCCTTGCAGACCAACCCCTGCCTGTGGCTCACAGTCAGCAGAGACCCTTCAGGCTGGGGATATTTTTAAACCAGCCATGGGAAAAGGGATGTTGGATGTGAGCACATCTATGCTTGAAGCTGGGTCTCCTCCTTCTGAAATGGGCCCCTGGTGGGTCTCCCTTTTGCGATATTGCTTCCCTGGGGCAGCTCATGGGTGTCCTATTGCATGCTCTTGGCTCCTGGCAAGGGAATGCACTAAAACCTCACACAAACTCTGCCAGGTCAGATGCAGGCTCTAGGCTCTCTCTGTGTGCAGGAAGGGAAATTCAGTACCTGAGCAGATGCTGATAAAATAGGGGAGAACACTCCAAACAGGGGAGGTGGGTGAAAAGAAACCCCCCACAACATCGCAGCTGGGTGATTCCCCCAGGACAATCCCGAGCTGTGCTCCATGGACAAGTGCCCCAGCGTAAGCAGGAGCGAGAGTCCCCTGGCTGGCATCTGCCTCAGTGAGTCCGAGAAGGCGGCCGTGCTCACGCTCATCAGAGAGGAGGTAACAGCCAGGCCCTGTCCCCTGGGGCTACCCCTCACTGAACCTCAGTACAGGGGAGCAGGGGCAGTTCTGCTCTGCCTGGGAGGGGGGATTGATCCCCTGCATGGGACAGAGAGGGGAAACCCCTCAGAGCACATCCCAAGGGTCCCATGTCTGCTGCAACTCAGATAATCACCAAGGAGATTGAGGCCAACGAGTGGAAGAAGAAATACGAGGAGAGCCGGCAGGAAGTGTTGGAGATGAGGTATGAACTGTCCCCTCTCTGCTCTGCTGGGCTCTGTGCACTCCTGGCAAGAGGAGGCTGAGCGGGATGGAAGGGGATGACACAGGTCAGCGTCACCAGGGTGGGACGTCTTGGGAGAGATGTTCTCTTAGTGCTTGTGCTGTGTCAAGCCTGCTCGTTCCTTTGTTGCAGAAATAAAATCCCATTCGCTCTGCCAGCCC
Organism: Pomatostomus ruficeps; assembly: GCA_013400735.1. NCBI lineage: Eukaryota > Metazoa > Chordata > Aves > Passeriformes > Timaliidae > Pomatostomus > Pomatostomus ruficeps. The sequence goes on from VYZT01001988.1 coordinate 326,887, forward strand.
CAGTGGCAGAGGCAGATCTTAGCTGGAAGCAGCACTGATGGGGCTTGCAGCCCCAACATCTGGGTTGCAGCCCCAACATCTGGGCCCTGTGACCCTGCTGCTGCGGGGGTGCGATGGTGGCACGGCATGGGCCAGCAGGGCCTCCTGTGGGGCAGATTGCTGCCAGCACAGCTGGAGGTGCACGACCACAAAAAACAGTAGCCTCTCACCTGTTTTTTTTTTCTCTTCCTTCTAGGAAAATCGTGGCTGAGTATGAAAAGACCATTGCCCAGATGATAGGTAAGGTGCTGTCACCTGGCCAGGTGTGTGGGACAGGGAGCTGGCTGCCATGGCCATCCCCACTCGATCACTGTGTCCTTGTTGTTTGTTCTCCATCACAGAGGATGAGCAGAGGACAAACATGACGTCTCAGAAGAACTTGCAGCAGCTCACAATGGAAAAGGACCAGGCTCTGGCAGACCTGAACTCGGTGGAGAGGTCCCTGTCAGATCTGTTCAGAAGATATGAAAACCTGAAGGGTGTCCTGGAAGGATTCAAGAAGGTCCTTACCTTGGTTTGCCCTTTTTCCCTGCAGCTCTGGCCCCTGGACACAGGGTTCCTGCACAGCCACACTCCCATGCTTCTAAGCTTCTGAGCTGGACAAGGGGCTCCAGCATAAAGCAGAAGTTGATTTAATTTAAAACCTTTTTTTTTGCACTTAGAACAGTATATGTCATCCCATCAGAGCAATGTTTTTGTGCCCAGTCCCAATGCAGATGGATGTACTTTCTTTTCCAGAATGAAGAAGCTCTGAAGAAATGTGCTCAAGATTATCTAACCCGTGTCAAGCAGGAAGAGCAGCGGTATCAGGCCCTGAAGGTCCATGCAGAAGAAAAATTGGACAAGTAAGGTCATGCAAGAGATTGCTGGGTGCTTCAAGACCTTGTAGGGAAGCGGCTCCATTTGCTTTCCAGAGGCTGGAAGGCAGGAGCTGAATTATGTGAAAAGCTGCATTTTACAACCTCGGGCTCAAGTGTCTCTAAGTAAGGCAGAGCAAATCCCTGAATGCATTCTCTGATCTCTGCTTATTTATTTTTTAATGGGGATTCTGAGGTTCACGGTCTATTTATGGTCACTTACCCAGTTCCCTTCTTGCAGAGGGCTCGTGTTTGTGGTATGTGAAGGGCCTGCGCAGCCCTGGGGCTCAGCTGATGAGCAGAAGCTCACCAGCACATGTAACCCCGAGTGAAGTGGGTGGTGAACTGGTTTAGCTTGGCTCCGAAAGAGCAGAGTTTTGTACAGGGGCTTGGAGGAGCTGAATTAACCCAGTTTCATCCAGTTTCCATATGGGCAAACCACCTCTGTTGTATCCAGGCAAGCAGAGCCAGGCTCTGCAGTTGCTGCATGGCCTCAGGCTGTGCCGTGGTGCTCCTGCCTGCCCCCAGACCTGGCCACTGCCCCCCTCTCTCCATCCCCTGCAGAGCGAACGAGGAGATCGCCCAGGTGCGCTTGAAGGCCAAGGCGGAGAGCACGGCACTGCATGCTGGGCTGCGCAAGGAGCAGATGAAGGTGGAGTCCCTGGAGAGGACCCTGCAGCAGAAGGTAACACACCTCCCCACACCCCTCTGCCAGCCCTGCCAGCAGTTCCTATTGCTGGCCTGAGCATCCTATTGATGCCAGAGGTGTCCTCCGGATTTTTGGTCCAGAAGGTGTTTTGTGGGTTTGGTTTTTGGGGTACTTTTTGTTTGCTTGGGTTTTTTTGTGTTTTGTGGGGTTGGTTTGGATTTTTTGGGCAGAGTGGGCATTGCTGGCTTATGTGTGCTTGCTTGCAGAGTTGTGGGCTGGGGCTGGCTTGCTGCAAATCTCTGCAGCTTTGGGGGATGAGGGGGGTGAGCCCAGGGATCCACACAAGTGCACAGAGGAGCTGTTGCAGGGGCAGGTTGCTGGCTGCCCCTTCCCATGCAGGCTTGATGGCAGATGGGCCCAGGTGTTATCCCCCACCTGTGCCACCATGGGGGTCCCCAAGGTCTGCTTTTCTTCCAGAACCAGGAGATTGAGGAGCTGACCAAGATCTGCGACGAGCTGATAGCGAAACTGGGAAAGTCAGACTGAACTTTGGCACCCCTCGCCCAGCACTCTGCACTTGGCCGCTTTTCTTGTGACGTTGAGCACCTTGCCTTACCCCTGGGCTCCCCGCAGAAAGCTCACGTGTCCAGCTGCCCCACTTGGCTGCCGGACCCGTGGCTCCTGAGCAGAGCCTCTGCCCTCACTCTCCCTGTCTTCTTCCCACAGCTCTGGGGCTGGGATCCCTGCGGTCAGCCTGGGAATCCTGTGGTCAGCCTGGGCCTGTGTGTCCCTCCCCAGCCCTGCCACGCTGTCTGTCTGCACCAATGCCACCTCTCAGGTGGGAGGTGGCACCCTGGGCTCTGTCCCCCTTGGTTGGGCTGAGTCTAACTGTGTCCCCACCACACTCTCTGTCACTTATGGTCCTCATGTAGTCAGCGGAACAGGTCCAGCCACGTGGTAGGTCCTGCCCTGGGACATGGGTGATGCCACGGGTGGACCTGCTGGCTCTTGCACTGGGAAAGGGGACCTGGCACCTGGGTGGCTGGTCTCTGGTTTGTGGGTGAAGCACAGCATCTCCCTGTCCTGGCTGTGCCAGCCTCAGAGGAAGGGAGCTGACATCTCTGCATTCGTGCACTTTATTAGCATTTATGAGCACTTGAGCTCTCTGCTCACTCCTTCCAGTCAGGCACAGTGCTGCTGTATGACTTGTTCCCTCCAGAGCACTGAAACAATCCTGTAACCTGCAGTAACCTCAGTCCTCTCAAGGGCGGGGCTGAGTGAGAGGAGGCAGGAGGTTGCTGCACCAAGAGGTGTTTGAGAAACAAGGGAGATGTTTGTTCTGGAGACCTGGGACTGCCTGTCCATCCCTCCTTGGCCACCCTGCCTGTGGCCTTGGCCCCTCCAGGGGCTGGATGACCTGGTGTTGAACACGTGCAAACCCAGGGCCATTGCTGTTGACTCCCTGTGCCATGGTGAGATCAGGGCCCCATTTCAGAGGCTGCAGGAGGAAGGAAGTGAACCCAGATCTGCCCCGTGGCTACTGCAATAGCTGCAGTGGTGGAGGATTCTCTGCCTTGAACAGATAGTCCTAAAGTGTGAAATAAGGGAAATGTTTCCTGCCCAGTCTGTTGAACACTTTCACAAACCTTTTTGCTGCTACCTTTTTGTAACAGAATTGAGCTCTTTTCATTCTATTTTCTAATTCCCTGTATTGAGCATGCAGAGCAAACACCTATTTAAGCCAGAGCCATACACGTGATTATATTTTATTAGTTATATAATGTATAGAGAGAGTTTATTCTACACTTAAGCAAAGGTGTCAGCAGCTTGCCCCAGCACACAGCTTCCCAGCCTGTTCTCCATGCCCCAGTTATCCCAGTATGGACTGGTCACGGAAGCCAGTGGCTGACACCACTCAAAGCAGTGCACCTGTTGCTTGTGCTGGATATTCACCCTTTGCACAGTTGACAGAAAGGAAAAAACTTTTTTTCCCCTTCTCTTTTCAACCCCTTTGACCTCCCCACATGTTCACCTCCTGGGCTGGTGAAAAAGCTTCAATCATATGATCAACAAGGACTGTTTCTGTTCCCCTTTGGGAATCTGTGCAGGTAAAGCAAACCCCTGAGACCCAGAGATTTCTTGGGAAGTTGGCTTTTTCTCTTGAGGAATCAGAGTGCAGCATTGCACAGCCTCTCAGCACTGGTGGAAGGCTGGTTCAGGGCTGGTTTCTGGTTTGGTGCACTAGTGCACTGTCCTGCCTGCAGCAGCACCCAGGGTGCCAGTGTGAGGCTGGTGGAGCCCAGGTGCAGGGGCAGGTTCCAGGTGGGGACTGGGCAGCCCTCAGTCTTCTGCTTTGCTCAGGGCTGTGGTGCTCATGTGCTGTCTTGGCTCCAGGTGTGACAATCTGAGGTCAGTCTCTCCTCAGGGTGTTGCTCTGGCCCTTGGAGCTGATGGATAATTGCAGAAGTTTAGATTTCACCACTCGGCCCTTCCCCAGACCCCTGACCTGCGCACAGCACAGTCACTGCTGCAACTTTCCCCTCTGGGCTGTCTGCAAAGCACGGCTCCACGGTGATAACCCTCGGGGCAGAGTCCTCCATGCCTCCTGTCCCTGCTCCCCACTGTCACCCGGTCCTGCCGTGCTGCCTCCCTCGCCCAGTGCTGTCGCGTTCCTGTGCCTGTCCGCATGCACCCCAGTCTGGGCAAAAAAGATTCCTACGGAATGATTAATTAACTATAATATGGTTATAGTTACATAGATATAAATACATATATAATGGGTATAGTTGTATAAAATGGAAGGTCTGTGTTTGTAAGTGGGCAGGATGGTTGCACCTCACATGCCGCACTCTGACATGCCAAGATGACGGTGTCCCTGTGACCAGCGCAGGGAATGGCAGGTCCCTGTGTGTGGTGTCACAGCCTGGGTGTGTTTGTCGTCTGTTCCTTGCAGTAGGCTTTAAATGCCCCTTTCTGGCAGCAGAGGGCCCTGCCCGTGCTGCTGTGTTGCTGTTTGCAGTGTTTGCCAGCAGATCTGTCTGTAACCAAGTGCCAACCAGTAATCCCCAACTACTGATCTTTTCCCCATCCCTCCAGTGTGACCTCCCCCAGGCAGGAACTCCCTCTGCATTGACTCCTACTCCGCTTCGAGCCATGTGTGTAACTGCCATCACCATTGGTTTTATATGTATGATAATTTCCCTTTTATATGTCAGGTAAATATTTGTAAGAGTTATACTCACACAAATGGGATTATTATAATGATTACTAATATATTTTTTCCATGTTTCATTGCCTGAGTAAAAACTGTGTTTATCACTCCTGAAAGCCTTCTTGGTGTTTGTGAGGTTGGTGAAGAGTTTTTTGAGGAGTTGGCTTTACCTTTCAGAATGGGCCTTGTCTTTGTTAATGTGGTTTATATGGCAGTTGGTTTCAAATAAGCACAGTTGTCATCTGTTCCTGAAATCTGCATTCCTGCACTCTGAAATTGAGACCTGGGATGACTTTTCTGGCCCCGTGACACCCACCACCCTGTGATGGTGCTGAGCTGTGACAGTGAGCTCAGACAGGAGGAAGAGCTGAGGCAGCAGCCGGATGTCAGGCAGGAGAATCCTTGGCCTAATCCCTGCACTGACCCTGACAGCCCTCCATGGCCTTGAGTAAATCCTTCTGGAAGGATGGGGAGTGCAGGAATGGTTCCACTGGGCTCACAGCCCTGTAGGGGATTTCAGTTGTTCTTGCACTTCTCTTTTGGTGGATTGGAAACTCTGGAGGGGTTTTCCCCAACCTGGCTGCTTCTTATGACAAGAAAGGGGTTGTTCTCTGGATGGAGCAGGTGGGCTTGATCAAGGTCTTTGAAAGCCACCACAAGGTTCCATGTCCGGGGATGGTTTCCAAAGCAGGCACTGGCAGGACATGGAGCAGAGCCCAGCCCCATCCACTGGCACCAGTGTGGGGCTCTGCCTCACATTCCCCAGCCCGGCCCACGTCCTTGGGGAGCTGTGCCCTGTCCCCCCCAGCTAAGATGGCTTTATCCAGGGGCTGCAGTGAGGTGTTATCCCAGCCCCGATCCAATCACCCAAGCAGATTAGCTGTAAGGCTTTAAGACAAAACAGCAGCTACGCACCCCACACTGCACACTGCTGAGAATGCCTGCCCTGAAGACCCTGCTGGCCCTGGCCATCGTCACGTCCCTGGCTGGAGAAAGTAAGTGTCCCTTGGCTCCCGGCAGCACCAGGCCGGGTAAATCGCTGTAGCTGCTCCTGCGCTTGCTGCTGCCCCATCCCTGTCGCCTGCCTGCGGGCTGGGCGCGCCCGCCGCGCCCCTGCCCCGTGCGGCTCCCACCCCCTCAGGAAAATGATATTTTGGGGAGGAGGGTGGCTTTCTCCTCTGAACACCACCCCGAAAAGCCGCTGTCCCTTGCCCCTCTGCCACTGGCATGAAGCCCAGGCATGCAGTGCCCAGCAGGGACCGGAGAGCTTCTGGTCTCCAGCTCCGATGGAGGCTCCTGAGCCAAAACCCTGCAGCCTCTCTTGGCTAGAGCTGTGTTTCCCTGCTAAAACTTGGTTCCTCCAAGGCATAATCACAAAAAAGCCATTGTAAAAGGCTGGAGGGGGGTTGCACTGCTCAGAGCAATGCCAGGGAATAGAGGCAGCTCCAGACAATTTCAGGATCTTTGGACCAAGGCAAGCTGAACGTGACTCTGTTTTTAGCTCAGGGTGGATGAAAGGCTGTCCCATGCCGCGAAGAACAGCAGAGGAGACACAGCACAACCCAGCAGCGGAAGCCGGGTCACTGCGGGTTAATGGCAGGCACTTACAGGCATCTGACCCCAGGAAATCCCAATTTTCCCCGTGCATGGGTTTTCTCTCCCTGAGAGAAAGGTGGAAGCTCTGGGCAGGAGCCGGCCCCGCTGCCACCAGAGGGCTCTGCTCCGTCAGCAAAGCAGAGTCGAGTTTCACTTCCAAAAACCAGCGGTAGTTTATCCATCCCCACCAAAATCAAGGATTCATCATTTCAGGCAGGAGCAGGATCTTCAGGTTTGGGTTTTTCTGGGGTGTGTGTGTTCTTTGAGGGGTCACACAGCTCTTGCACAGGAGAGGGGGGCTGGCTGCTATCTAACCTGCCTGTGGCCTCATTTGAGGACAATCTGGAGTCAACTGGTCCCTCCCAACTCACACATCTGCCTGGCGTTTTACTGCCTGTCACCATGCTTGTCCCTGGGCAGCACCCTTGGGCTGAGTTTCCTGAGTACAGTGGAGCATGTGGGAGCAGCTCCCACAGGTTGGGTGAATTCTCCCTTCTCCCCCCAAAATACTTAATATGAAATCTGGCACAAGAAGACAAAGATCTAGGATGGCTTTTAAATATTATGTCTACCTATTTTTACTGTAAAAGGAATTTCAGGACTCTCAGGAAGTCTTTAAAGGGCAAGGACTTGGCAGAGCTCAGCTTCCCAGTTTAGCTCTCATCATTTTGAGTCACACTTGGAAGAGTTGCATTAATTTTGTGGACAGGTGAGGCCCCATCCTGCATCCTACTGCACACCATGGCAGTGCCTGCTCATGACTCAACTCTCTCTGGTGCCAGCCCTCACCTGTGTCTCCCTGTCCCTGGGGGGGAGGGGGGAGGGGTCACCAGTGTCCGTGGAGGCCCATAGACTCTGAAGGGACACTGGGGGCTCTGAGTCGGTGCGTCACTGCCACTCTCGCTCCTCCTCCTCATCTTCACCCAGGTAAAGCACTGAAATGCCACAAATGTGTCGCATCCAATGAGAATGACTGTGACAAGCAGGGATCCCACAGTTGCCCGCAGTACGCCGATGCCTGCTCCACCATCACTGCACCCAGTAAGTCCCGTGGCTGGAGGGCCAAGATGCTGGGGGAGACTGGGGACTCCGGGGGAAAGTGGGGTGGGACTGTAGGGTCTGGCTGGGACCGGAGGGTGAGGAGAAGCAGGGGACCTGCCGAAGTGGAGCAGGAGGTGGCTTCCTCTTGTGGGCAGGAGAGAGATCCTTTAATTCCGCATCCGTACCGCAAGGTGCTGGAACCCAGGTGCTCCTTCTCCTCTCCCAGTGAAACCCCCGGCTCCCGGGAGTGCCTGACCCTGTGTCGCGTTGCTTCTCCTTGCAGACAGCATCATTAAGTCCTGCTCCTACAAGTCCTTCTGTGACCAGGCGCGCCGCGGCGGCTCCGGCGGGGCCACCGTGCGATGCTGCTTCAGCGACGACTGCAACGGGCCGGCGCGGGGCTCCCGGAACGGCGTGGGGGTCACCCCGCCCCTGCCCAGCCTGCTGGCCACTGCGCTGGCCGGGACGCTGCTGCTGGGCTGGCTCTGAGGGGTCCGGCGGCGCGGCCGGCCCGGCGGAGCTGCTCGCTGCTCTAGCCTAGGGATGCGGGCGGGGGGCACTCTGAGGGAGGCGTCCCATCGCCGCCAGTCCAATAAACGCTGCCGCTGAGGACCGTGTTCGCTGCCTCTCATTGACAGGGAAGCCGAACCCGCGAGGGAACGCACCGAATCGAACCGGTTTGGCTTCTGGTGCCACCCCGGAGGGCTTTGCCGGGCAGACCCTGGGTCCCAGCGCAGACCCGCCCCACCTCCCCCCCGTTAGTCCAACAGAGACGTTTTTGGGGCTGCTTTCTGCACCTTGAGTCTCGGCTGTGGAGAGCGGTTTGTGTGGCTGCGAAGACAGGGGGGAGACGTGAGGCCGCTCCGTGGTCTGGGGCTTCAGGTGGTCCCACAGCTCAAAGCTCTGCTAGAAAGACCCCCAGGAGCACCCAGTGAGGCTTGGTTTTGTGAAGGAGAATGGTAAAAGTGAGTGAACAGAGTGAGGAGGACAGAAAGGGAAATGATGAAGGGAGTGAAGGAGGGCTGGGACCATGAGAATTTGACCGCAAGAACTACAATGCAGCAAACAGCAGCTGTCTGCCCCAGTCAGCACACGAGGAAAAGGGGAACAGGTACTGAAACTGAAAAGAGCAAGTTTGAACAGAAGAAAATAAGTAATTCAGCACGTGAGGACCCAGCCGTGGAACTCACAGTTGGAGGATGCTGCTGGAGCAGAGACCTCGACGAGTGCTGGAGGGTGAGAGGGTCAGAAGTCCTGCAGAACATGGATACAGTCTTGTGAAGGTTAACTTATGCCAAGAGGTTCGCTGGGCTGCTGCCACTGGAAGGGAGCATCTGGAAAGTAGATTATTCCATCTGCTGTATGTCCTGCTCCTTCCCCAGGGCACACGAAGGGTGTTCTCCTGCGGGGGCTCTGGCTACTGGTGGAACCTCCAAAGGCTCTGGGGCAGAGACGTGCTCTGCCCCGGGACTTCCCTCATGTCCCTTCATCTGCTAATGGGGTGTCTCAGTGAGTTCCAGGGGCTGTTTGTACCCCTAGACAGGTTACAGCAGTAAAACGCATTGGAAATTCCAGGAGAGCTGTCAGGCTCTCTGAACGCAGGGCGAGCAGTGGTGTGACTCGTTGCCGTGTGACCGCGCACAGAGCTCAGCGCTGCCCCAGGCTCGGCGGGTCACAAGGGCTGCAAGAGATTCAGGGTATAAAAATACTCCGTGGAACAGTTTAGTCTTTGCAAAGGGAGGGACGGGGAGAGGGGGAGACAGCGGTGGCAGGGCAGGGCTCGAGACCTCCAGGCTGCCGGGAGCAGGCAGCCAGCAGGGGGAAGGAGCGGGCCCGCGTGGGACGGGTAGGGGCTGCGGGTGTCCGTGAGCCAGACTCCTGCGCACCCTCGGCGGCAGCAGCGGCGGCACCAGGATCGGTTTCACCCGCGCCGGGAGAAAGTGTTTCAGAGCCAAATGGAGTTTCAGAGAGAAAGTGGGGGCTTTCCCTGGGCGCCATGGGGGAGCAGCGGGTATTTCCTGCTCCCCAAATGCCCCCGAGCTCACTCCAGGAGCAGCTTTCCCAAGAGATGCTCTTGGAGGAACCACGACCCGAACTGGGCGGCTCATCTCCTTCCGTGCCCGCCTCAAGCACACCCTGAGCGGTTATGTGTCGGGTTTGGGGGATTCACCGGGAAGACCCCAAGCCTGGGACTAGACGGCCCTGGGGGTGCAGAGGACCCGCAACAGGCTGGGACTGAGACGGGCACCGGGCTGCCCCCACCCTCCCGGCGGCTGAGCCCCCGCGGCGGCCGCCCGGGACCGCGGCAGGTGCGCGGGAGGGACACGGACGGACGGCGATGGGACGGAGGGATGGACACCGACCCCCCGCCCCACAGAGCCGCCCCGCGCCCCGCACTCACATCCGGGGCCGGGTTTGTTAATGACAGACGTAATTAACCCGGAAAGAA
>VYZT01001988.1:336783-383031 GCA_013400735.1 Pomatostomus ruficeps
CGCGGGGTAAGTGCCGGCGCGGGGCACACGCGTGTCCGCGGGGCCGCCTGGAGGCAGCGCTCCTCGAGGGACCCCGCGGGGCGGGGTGGGAATCGCTGTCCCGTCCCCATCCTCCCTCCGGCCCCTTCCCCGGGCTCCCCGGGCTGCGGAGTCGGAGCGGCTGGAGGCGTCCGTGCCCCCACGGCTCCAGGAGCCGGTGGGGAGGCGGCCCCAGAGTTGGTCCCCCTGTCCCTGGCGGAGACTCCAGTCCCTGCAGCTCGATCATCCGTGCCCGGGCTGGGGTCGAGCCCTCACGGTGCGAGCGGCTTCTGCTCGACGGTTCCTGCAGCGAAGGGTCGGGGACAGGGGAACGGGAGGCAGCGAGGGGGCTCCGCCGGGAGCGGAGGGGTCCCCGTGGGAGCTCCGGAAGTGCTGCAGGCACCATCCTCGCCGAAAGTCTCTGGGGTTGGAGGCAAGCATGTGGCGAGGATCAGGGATTTGCAGCTATTCTGTGTGTTCTCCGACTCTTTGTGACCAGATGAAGAGCTGTATCCAGCCTTCTCCCAACAGGTTGATAGTTTCATTAAGGCAAATATCTGGAATTAGTAGAAGCGAGTTGCTGGGCGCTGCCTACCCCGTCTGTCTCGTGGGTCGGGACAGACGTCGCAGCGTGAGCTATGGGAGCTCTTCTGCAAGAGCAGGTAAGAGGAAGTGGTGGTGCAGCCGCTGCGGCTCCGCGGCGGGAGGCACTGGGGCACCGGGCACCGCACGTCCCTGCCCTCCTGGAATGGGGCTCATCCTGCACCCCAGCCGGCAACAGGGCAGCTCGGGCAGACAGGTGGAGAGGAGGAGGGTGCTGTGGCTGCCCACAGGCGCGATAGGTGCTGTGGAGGGAGGTGCCCAGGAGATGCTTCCCAGCAGCGCAGCTGTGATGCTCCAAATGTCGGGTCTCCCGTTGCCTCGGGTTTTTCTGCTGCGGAATGTTGCTGAGTTGCTCCTGTGGCTGGAGCTCTGCCGGGACAGAGCAGGGCACGGGCAGCTGTGATAGCACAGTGGCATCCTGAGGTGCTTCCTGGAAAGTCTGGCTGTGTGGCTGCACACGAGGCCTCTGAGCCACCTGAGGGGGCTTGGCTGCTGCGTGGACGCTGCCCTGCACCTCCTGCCTCTCCCTGGCAAGCACTTCCCTTTATCTCAGGAGGCAGGCAAGGGGATGGTTTTGCTGTAAATCTTCTTCTGTAGCCCAATTGCTTGCCATGTCATTCACTGAGTCAGGAAAGGGGTGTCTTTTTTTGGTGGGATATTGTGACTGAAAAAGCTGGCAAGTCAGTTGCTTCAGAGATAGGAAAGAGTCCTGGAAGTCTGATATGCTTCACTAGAAAATTGAGCATTTTCTGGCCTTCCTGGATTTCCTGAGCAGGGTGGCCCACGTCGGCACAGCTGGAGATGCTACTTTTATCCTTTTCTTATGGAAAAGTGCAGTTCTTGGTGGCTCCAAGGAGACAGACCATTTTTGTCCTGTGAGTGGTGGGATGTGGGTGGACGGGAACCCGGCTGATTTGGTGCAGAGTGTGGGGCAATCCCAACCTCCTCTGCCCAGAGGTTTGTGCATATCCAAGTGCGGCCTGAGGTCAGTGTGCATGGAAGGGCTGAGCTGGTTTGTGGTGTTCCAAAAGAGCCTATGATAACAAAGAATGGTGGTGGTGGCACATAGGGAGTCCCAAGAGACGTCCTATGGGTCTGGGGGCTCGTCTCTCTGCTGCCTGTGGCACACTCTGCTCTTCCTCATCTGTCTACTGCTAAGCAGAAATCTCTAGACTTTTGTTATCAGCAGAAGGAAGAGAGAGTTTATGAGGTTTGGTCTGAACGTGTTGGTATGGTTGAAGGTACCTAGGGACTGACTTTCCGTGTGCTTCCCCACCACAGAAATAATCTCATAAAAAAGCAGTGAGCCTTGAAGTGCCCAGAGAAACCCTTGTGTCAGGGCACTGTTGTTGGTCTAAAACAACCTCTCGCCCTGCAGCAGCATGGTTCCCTATAAGCTGAGCCCCGATACCCATCTCTGAAATGTTGGTGATAAACTGAGATCCTGACAGCAGGTTGACTTGTCTTCTACCTCCTCTACCTTTGCAGCTGCACCCCAGCTCTTGCATAACCCTCGCCTCCCTGGGCCCCACTCCACTGCAGCTCAAAAATAGTATTTCCTCCTTTTCTGCATGAGATCTTTTATTTGTGTAGCTCTGCTTCTGGCACCTGTGTGATCACCACTCTCCTGCCAGACAAACCACACTGGGTTCACTCACATCCTTTGGGTAACGGCTGCTCTCATCCCTGCCCTCCACCTTGTGCCGTGAGGAGAGGGCTCTGCCCGGGCAGTGGGACATGTCCTGCCTGCCCGAGCCTCTTGGTGCTGTTTCCACTCCCCACACAGGGCTGGAAGTGATGACAGTGTTCCCACTGCAGCCGAGGGGCCTTGGAGACCTCCTGGGTGGGGGGCAGCACTGGGGAGGGTCCATGCCTGTGGCAGACCTGGGGACATGGCGTGGCCCTGCTGTGAGGGGTCATTGTTTTCCCTGCTGACTCGACATCCTGGCTGCACAGATTTTCTGCTGGAGTTGCAGATTGTTCCCCATTTCCTGGGAGTGTGCTCAGGCTCTCTCTAGCGTGCTGCTTTGGGATTATTTCTCGCCACGGTTCTCAGGGATCTGGTGTCTCATGTCAGATCCTTTGTGGCTGCTTTGTCCTCTCTCATGGGGTTTGGTGGCTCTTGGGGCTGGGAGTGATGGGTTGGTAAGTTGTCCCTCCATCTCCCTCTGGAGAGCTTGAATGTGGCTGAGCGACTGTGCTGGCATCCCGGCACATTGGCTGGGGTGGCCATTGATGCGGGAGCAACTCCCTGGGAGCTGGGGCTGTGTTGGCAGACCACCCACCCCACCCTGCCTGCCCCCCTCCGCAGGGTGATGCCAGAAGGAGCCCGGCATGCCGTACCTGGACCGACAGAACCGTATCTGCGGGTTCCTGGACATTGAAGAAAATGAGACCTGTGGCAAGTTTCTGCGGAGGTATTTCATCCTGGACACCCAGGCCAACCACCTGCTGTGGTACATGGACAATCCTCAGGTGGGCACGTGTGCTGGGCATGTCTGTAAAGCTGTCAGTGAGTCTGTCGGCACATCCCGGTCTCCTTGGTGGAGGCATCTCCTCCGGGTCCCCACAGGTGTCTGCCTGCTGTGTCAGAGTGTCCCGTGGCTGAGTGTGGCCGTGACCAGGCTCCAGCCCTTCTGTGACCTCTGTGGTTTCCAGGACTGTCCTGAGGAGCACAGCATGGCCAGTCCCACTGCTGAGGAGTCTGAGCTGAACCAGGTGCAGGAAAGGGAAGTGGCTGAGAATGGCAGCTTCTGCCTGACCCCAAGGGCACAAACGACAGCCTGGATTGCCCCTTCCACCTTCTCTCTGTCATTTACCTCCCACTGCTCATTGTGTGTGTTGCAGAACCTGGCCATTGGAGCAGGCGCTGTCGGATCTCTGCAGCTGACCTATATCTCCAAGGTAATGTTGGGGTGGGGCGGAGGGAAGGTGAGTGCTCCCTGTTTTCTCCTTATCCTTGTGGCATTCCCGGGAGAGGCGATGGCTTGCCCTGGAAGCACTCGAGGCCAGGCCCTGGTCCTGCCTGAGCTCGTGGCCATCTCCCTGGGATAAAGCCTTAGTGGGGCTGTGGGAAGCAGACCCCACAGCACAGGGATCCTGGTGCTGAGACTGTGTTCACGTTCACCCATCGACCAGCACGGTATGGGGTACAAGGTCGGGTTGCAGGAGGAAGAGAAACTGCTCTGCTGTGAGGAAGGACACACGGTGGCCAGGACAGAGTGGGAACAGGAGCGTGTTCGGTGTGAGCTGGGCACAGAGCTGGCAATCAGCTGAGTAGGCCTCAGGAGCTTTCCCCTGTGCTCAGAGGGCAGTGCCCTGAAGGATGAGACCACCTGGAAACTCGCTTTTGTGTGTCTGAAGGGTGTTACCCGGTCTGCATGGGAAGGCAGGAATAGTGCAATAAGCAACAACTGTTGCAGGGCCAGTGACTGAGACAGTGGAACTGTGGCTGTGTGTGGAGAGTGGAGCTGCCACCATCCTCCTCCTGCGAGCAGCCCCTCAGCCGCTGTGGGGGGGTGGGGGGCTTGTGGCTGCCCTGCCAGACTCAGCTCAGCTTTATCTTGGAGCTGGATATAGAATTGGACAGATCTTTCTGTTCCTGCTGAATCATGATTTATAAATTAAGCGCAGATGAAGCAATACTAGGAGGCTGAGCCTTCCCCATTTTGGAAAGAGCCTCACAAATTATATAGGTTTTAGTTTAAATGAAAATTGCTGCAGGACAGCATTTGGTCCCAAACTGTGGGGTTGGGTTCTGTCAGTGGCTGGAACTACCAACAGTAAATATACCAGAAAAATTGAGATTTGCTTGAGAACACATATTTAAAGCATATGGACTGGCTTTGAAGGAGGTGGACTGTCAGAATAAATACTCCACAAATGCTGTTCTTGGAGCCCTAAGGAATATTATTCTTATATAAATGATTCCTACTCTTCAGGGAAAAGCTACCGCTATTTTCCCTCCGTTTTCTTAATTGCTGATGAGAGTGACTGTGTTAATCCAGAAGAACTGATGTTTTCAGGTCCTTGGAAAGCTTTCTGTCCTCTGCTGCACAGCTCAGCCAGTGCCTGAGGGGGTGCAGGGGATGAAAGTCCTGGCTACATGCTGACCTTCCCCTGGGACCCGGCACCCTCTGCTGCATGTGGGTTGCTGTGACATGGGCCGGTTCCCATCAGCTGGCACAGCTGTGCTGTAGCTCATGTTGTCCTCACAGGCATGGGGTCCTGCTCAGGGGTCCTGTCCTGGATGGCAGAGCCCAGGCAGGGAGCAGGGTGGGTGAGTGGAAACTTCCAGCCCTATGCCCACCATTAGCACGTGCCGTTATCTCTAATTTTCCCTGATTTGCTCTGTCACAGGTTAGCATTGCCACCCCGAAACAGAAGCCTAAAACTCCGTTCTGCTTTGGTGAGTGAGTGGGATTTTCTGGGCTCATTGGGGGGACCCCCTGCTGCAGGAGGCTGCAGTGTGGTCACCTGCCCCACGAATCCTTCTGGCTGCTGTCAACACTCCTGGTCCTTCCCTTCTCTGGCAGTTATCAATGCTCTGTCCCAGCGCTATTTCTTGCAAGCCAGTGACCAAAAGGACCTGCAGGACTGGGTGGAGGCACTGAACAGGGCCAGTAAGATCACAGTAAGTTACTTAATGCTCTTCTCAGTTGTTCCTTCCACCATCCCCAGGGATCCTTATGGTTGGGGTTTACTTGTGTATCTTCCATCTCCCTCCCAGCCCAGCTGTGGGGGACAGCAGCTGCACCCCAAGAAGGTCCTGTTGGAGCTGTCCACATCCCCTCCTGCTCCAGCCCCTCCTCCTCCTGTTGCTTCTGCTGGCTGGGATCTGGCCCAGCCAGCTCCTCACTGTGGCTGTCAAAGGGTGGCTTTCTTGTGCTTCAATAACTTATTTATTCAATTTTTATTCTTCCTGGAATGCTGGGCCTTGTGATGAGGCGCAGTGAATGCCCTGCACTGTGGGGCATGGCGAGGCAGGCTGTGCCTGCATCCAGAGGGGTTCGTCTGCCATCTCCTCTCATTTGCTGGTGTGTTCACAGGGCCGTGAGCTAATGGTCACTGACCCAGTAGCTTGCAGAGTCTGTACTGCGCAGCTGCCCAGTGCTCCCGGCAGTGAGGGATGTGCTGCGCTCCCTCCCCGTGCAGCAGGACTGGGAGTCCTGTCCGCAGGCTGGGGAATGCTCAGCTGGCAGTGCCTGCACCGGGGGATTGGGGTTGGGAGCTCCAGGATGGCTTCTGCCTAGATAGGGGGTTCTGTGAAAGGGTTGGGGGCTTCTGCTGAACTGCAGTGAGCAGTGGGGCCAATGCTTAATGTAAGCAGAGTTTTACTAGATCATGCACTGATGCATGTTGTTTATGGTATGTAAACTAAATGTGAGGAAAAATCACATAGACAGTTTAAGATTGGGGTGTATCAAAGTATCAATGATTTTTTTTTCTTTAAAATCCCTGAAGTGCCATGTTGTAGCCTCAGTGGGAAACTCATCTACAAGACCAGACCTAGCTTTTATTTTCTTTTTTTGTATGTGACAACCTTTGTGCCTGCAGCCACCAGACTCCTGCAGCTCGTGCGTTCACTTTCTGGGTCCAGCTGATTTTGGCCACAAACTCCACCTCCAGAGATGGGCAGAGCTGTGGACAGTGCTGTAGCCAGAGCCTGCCTGGGCTTTGTGTCTGGGAGTACTGTCAGCAGTTTCCTCTGGGGTCGCTGCCTCTGGGCAGTCTGTGGGGCAGGGGGAGCCTGCCAGGCTGGCAGAGGTGGGAGCTGGGGTGACAGGAAAATGAGATGCCTCTTCTGCTTCTGCAAGAAATTGTGGTGATTTCCATACCCTGATTTTGGCCAGCCCTTCCTGACTCTGGCTGTGTCCCAGCTGGCCAACCGGCTCATCCAGCCCTTCAGGGAGGAGTTGTCATGGGCTGGCTGGGAAACTCAGGGCTACCAGGATGTGGGTGATGCTGCCACTGTACCCTGCGCTGTGGGGAAGGCAGGAGGGTAGGTTGGCATCAGGGGAGTTGAAGTGCAGGCTTGGGAAGGGAAACTTGGAAACTCACCTTTCCATCCAGAGCCAGGTGCCAGAGGGAGGGAGCTGGGAAGGGAGAGGGGGGGATGACAGTGCTGGGAGCTGTGTTGCTGCAGCACAGCCTCTGCCCAAGGGTGCGGGGCCGCTCGCAGCGGGGACACAGCCAGCGCTGGGGTCACGGCAGTGCCCGGCTGTCAGCCTTGTTAGCCAGACCCAGCTCCTCATTAAGCCTGGCTGTAAGTGGAGCGGGGACAATTAAAGGAGCAAGTGTCCCACAAACTCACTGAGCTGCAGAGGCAAATCACAGGTGCCTGTGAAGTGATGCGTAATCATTGAGCACCTCTAATCTCTCCTCTGGGTGTCTCTGCTTCCCAGGGGGTTCCACACCCTCTCTGACTGGGGTGCTTGTTAAGGAGTTGGTTTTTTTAAAGGGATGTTGCTGCATTAGACAGAGATTGGGTGCCCAGTGCAGGTGTGGGGCTGCCCAGCATGGTCACCCTGTGCCCCTCATCCCTTCCTTTCCCCCACAGGTACCAAAGGGTGGCAGCGTCCCACCAGCCACAGAAATCATGAAGCCTCCAGTGGTGCCCCAGGCCCAGGAGAGGAAGCCCCAGGTGGCCTACAAAACTGAGATCGTTGCGGGGGTAGTAGTCCACACACCCATCTCCATCAACCAGGTGAGCTGGTCTGCACTTTCATTTCTGGAAACTGTGCCTGCACACCCTTCCCCCTGCAGGTATAAATGGCTGCTCTTGAGCACCCTGAACACCTCTGCTTTGTCTCACTCTTAAGTGTAATGAGATGAGGGGGTGTGAGGATGAGGTCATGAATTTGCTTGGCTTCCTGGCCATCACCATCCACCCACATGTCCTGGGTCCAAATCTCCTCTTGAGGTACCCAGGGTAGAGGAACCCTGTGTCTGGTGCCCCTACCACAGCAGCCAAAGAGACTCTCCCAGGGGTGGTGGTGGCTGGCACTGCTTGCCGTGGCTCTGCATCCTCTTCCCTGGCATGCAGCTGGGTGTGCATGTGGCCATCAGTGTCTCCCACCTTTGGGCACTTGTCCAGCTCTGGGTCTCGCTTCAGCTCCTATCAGTGGCAGCACTAAAAATAGAGCAGAGAATTGGATCATTGCAGCAGTTTCTGCTGGCAGATGCTTTTAACACTTCCCTGGCTACAGGGTTCGGCAGGATGCAGAGGTGTGCAGAGGGCTGTGGGGTGCAGAGGGGTTTTTGGACGTGGTGCATCAGCTGCCAGAGTATTTCCGTGCTCTTGCAGCTTCCCCCGTGTGAAATGGCCATTCCCCTGCTGCAGCTTCCTGGGCGTGTCCGTGGTTTCCTGGCTGTGCCCCAGCCGGTGCTGCTCCAGGACTGCACTGGGGAGTCCCACGCTCTGGCTGCACCCCAAGACTGGGCAGCCCCTTTGTGCTCACAGTGCTGAGCACTGCACTTGGGGAGGGACAGCTTGAGGCCAGAGGAGCCACAGCTTCTCTTCTTGAACTCCAAACACCCAAGTATCTTTGGGAGCATTTTGCTCTGAAATTGAGAACCAGAGACTTCATGGCTTGTCTGAGCAATTTATTCCTGTGGTGTATTGCCTTCTCCCACTAGAAAGCGTTCCTTTCCAACTTATGTTTGTCTGGTGATTCTTGTTCTCATACCTTCAGTGGTGCAGCCGAGTCACCTCTTGGTGCATGACAAACCAGGCAGTTGAACTCTATTAACTCCCCTACTGCAGAGGATTATCTTCAGCCCTCAAATTGCTTTTCTGTAGCCTTTCTGATTTCTTGTTTTTAACATGTGGTTGCCAAAAGGGTGGATAAGTACCAAGGCAGCAGCCTGGAAAGCTGCACGCAATGAGAGAACATCAGGTCTGGACTCTGGCTAATTCCCCTGCCCATGCTCAGCACTGCCATTAACCCTTGGCTCACACGCTTCACCCGGTGGCTTTTCCCTGGGACTGACTGTCCTGCCTTCCAGCAGGGAATTGCCCTCCCTGCCCACAGTAACTCTGTTCTCTCTGGCTGCAGGACGGTGGGGAGGGCAGCGAGGTGGCTGCCCACCCTCTGCTGCGGCGCTCGCAGAGCTACATCCCCCCCTCGGCCGCCAAGCCACCCGCTGGGCCCCCCCCGCTCAAGAGCGGCTTCTGCGTCAAACAGGGGAACGTGGTGAGTGCTGGGGAGGGGCTGGGGCTGCCGCTGCCCCGCAGGCTGGGGGTGCTCTAGGGATACTCTGGATGCAGGAGAGTGGCAGAGCTGAGCACCGAGCCATTTGCTTCACTTTTTCAGAGGAAGAGCTGGAAGCGGCGGTACTTTGTTCTGGATGAGTTTTCCGTCAGTTACTACAAGTGTGAGCAGGTGAGCAGCTCCCCCAGGACCTCGAGCAGGGCTCTGGCACCGCTGCTGTGCTGGAGCAGGGACCTCTGGGGGAGGCACATCCCAGCCCCGGGGCCAGCCAAGCCCACCACCATCTCCTCTCGCCTCTGCAGGACAAGGAGCCTTTGCGTTCAATTCTCTTGAAAGATGTTTGCAAGACCCACGAGTGCTTGGTCAAGTCTGGGTAATGCTCCACCCGCGTTTCCCTGCCGTGGCCCCAGGCTGTGTCAGGCCAGAGCAGCCACTGGGAGCTTGGGCTGTTCCAGCTGCTCATGGGAAGTGGCTCTCAAGGTGTTTGCCTTAAAACTAGCCCAGGCGGCTGCAGTGTGTCGGGAACAAGTTATTGCAGCAAACACTGATAAAATCAAAGTAATCTAAAGACTTGCAATGAAAATAACCTAAGAAAACAAACCTCTTCAGCTAAAGTAAAAATATAATGTATTAATGTATCTCTGAACTGTTTATTCTGAATAAATAATAGCAAGCTGATATTTAAAGTGAGCTGGGAATGCAGTGGATTATGGTGTGGGAGGGCAGTGGTTTGCCAGTAGAGCTGTGGGATTTCTGGCTGAAGCTCTCTGGGGGTCTGGGTGCTTCTCAAAATCCCAATGAGATTCAAGGTTTGCCTTCAATATGTTCCTCCCCGGCACACTCTGGAGAGGAAGATAAATACAGGGTTCCTTCTGTCCATGATGGCTGCTGGGGTGTGACTGTCTCTTTCTCACTGTTTCTAGTGACCTCCTGATGCGGGACAACCTCTTTGAAATCATAACGAGCTCCAGGACCTTCTACATCCAGGTGAGCAGCTGAGGCTAGGCTAATTTTTGGGGCAGCTCTCGAGAAATGGGCTGTTTCCCACAGCCCTTCATCAGCGAACACGAGCAGATGGGGCTGTAACACACGGGTGTGAGGGAGATCTGCGGGGGGATTCACTTCTCCCTTGGGTTTATTTATAATAAGGGCTGTTTGTGAGGGCAGGAAGAGGCAGAGCTGAACCTTGTGAATGCCAGGACAGCTGTGTCTGTCACAGGGCAGAGGCAGAGCCTCACTGGGGCTGGTGTGTTTGCAGGCAGACAGCCCCGAGGACATGTACAGCTGGATCCGGGCAATCACAGCGGCAGTCCAGGCCCTGAAAACCCGCCCCAGGGTAAGTCATGCACTTTCTGTTTCATATCTAGTGTCAAATGGAGATTATGCCAACGTACAAGATACTTATTCAGTGGAGTGTCTAATCAGCCTCACTCTGCTCTGTCCGTGCAGGAGATGTCCTTTGTGAGATCCACCTCTACAGCCAGGCCCGGGGGCTCCTCGGCCCCCTCCCAGCCACAGCGGATGGCGGAGGAGCGGAGAGCCTTGTGCAAGGCCCCCTCCACCTCCTCCTGGCAGCCCTGGACGCCGGTGCCGCAGGCAGAGGGGAAGCAGCCGGCGCTGGGGGAGCTGCCGGTACCGCTCAGAGACTCGGTGTTCGTGCCGGCCCTCATGGAGCGCGATGGCAGAGCCGCGCCCGGCACGCGCCTGCGGCACTGCTCGGAGCCACAGCATCTCAAGGAGAAGCCATTCGCCTTTGACCTGGATGATGAAAGTATCCGGACCTCCGATGTCTGACCAGGCATCGAGCCACCCCCGGCTCCACGTGCCACCTCCCTGGCAGCCGGGGATCCCTGTGGGGCGGCCTGGGGTATGGGAGGTGGTCCCTTCCCTCCAGCACAGTGCTTCCCTGTGATACAGGATCGGTCTGGACCCACATCCTGGAGTCCTGCTCTGCAGGGAGTGGGGTCCTGGCTGCTCCTACTCAGGCTTGGCCCCAATGGTTCCATGTCTTGGAAGGTCCTTCCGGGCACTGCCAGTGCTCGCTGTGCAGGGCAGGAGATGCTGGGGACCTGTATGAGGGGACATCTTCTGCAACTGCGTAATATCCCCCCAAACCATGTCTGGAGGAAGTGGCAGGAGGTCTTGGAGGCATGAGGGGGAGTGTGGCCTTTCTTGTGTTTGTAAAATGTTTCTCTCCCCTTTGATGCTGCTCAGACTCCCCAGGGCAGAGCTGGGAGACACCAGCCTGCAGCTTGCCCACACAGGGGCCTCACTGCAGCTTCCCCTTGCAGTGACTTATTCCCCCAGAGACCAGCTCTTCCCACTGCCCACACAAGGGTTTATCAGCAACCTGCTGGCTTTTAATTATGTCTTTTTATACCTATGGCACCTGTTGAACTCCAGCCTGGGCAGGTGCTCAGCCACTCCATGAGCCAGGGCAGGCAGCCAGAGTGATGGTGGCTCCCAGGTGGGAGCATCCTCGGGTATGGTGTCAGCTTTGCACTGCGCACACCTGGGCACAGGTAGCCATGCCAGATGGTGAAGAGCTGTTAGCAAAAAGCACCAAATACTGAGCACCTGATGGAACTGGGCAGACTTGTCCGGCCAACTCCCCCACTGCCTGCCTGAGATGGAAACCGGCAGAAGTTTCTAGAGCAATGTGAATCGTCATTTCCATAACCAAATGAGCTCCTGTAGGTGTGATAAATAGTGTGTAGAGAATCCAGGTGTTCCCTCGGCAGAGAGATCATCTGATACCTTCACCCGGCAAGTGTGTGCAATCCCCATGTGCTGAGCGAGAATTCAGCTTCCCTTTCCCTTCCCTGGCTGTGACACGTCCTCTGCTCTGCAAACTCAGCCCAATGTGTTCCCCAGGAGCAGAACATCTGGTTTGACCCAGCCCTTTTGGGGCCTCCAGCTGTTTGACAGCTGTGCCTCAGTCTGAGGTCGAGCTCTGAGCCTTGATTAGCCCGACTGACCTTAATGTGATTCAAATTGTACCTTCCTGCCTCAGTCCCCTGTGGGACCTGTGGGGCTGCTTTGGGGTGGGCACAGTAGAGGTGCCTTCATGCAGATGGGGGAGGCAGGAATGGGGTCCCCCAAGTTCAGAGGCAAGAGGGTCTCAAAGGAGATTGTGTGGAGGTGCTGGAAAACCATGAAAATGAGTGGGATTTAATGCAAACGGTACAGGGCAAGTGTTAATATTATTTAATTGTAGCTAGCTAGATCCTGCTGTTCCTTTTTCTGCTCCTTTTTGCTTTATTTGCAGTAGAATTTGAAACTTTTCATTTTTTTAGGCTGACTTGCTGTTTGGCTCCTAACACTGTTTCAAGAATGTTTGTGTAGTTTGGTAAGCCTATCCATCAGAGTCACAGTGTTGGTAACAGTGCTCTGACCTCAGTTTTGGAGAGCAGGGAATGCAGAGGGATGATGGTTCCTTTGTGCAAGGCCTTGGAACCACAGAGTCCTGAGTATTCCTGGTGCTTGATAATTGCACAGTTTCCTCAGGCCTGGGATGGTAAAGCAGAGGCTTGTTGCACAATTAAGGTTAATTATCCAGGAGCAGAAACTATCAGTGGCTCCAGCACTATTGCAACATTCCTCTTGCTCATTCTCACCCTCCCGCATCCCTAGGACAGCATAAAGGCTGAAGGTGGGGTTCAAACAAGTGTGGAGCTCAGCTGAGCTCCAGAGTCGTCCATAATGCAGGTGGTGTTGGGAGGGAGGGATTTCCTTCCTGTTCCAAAGGGCTGGGTGGATGTAGCCAGACCTTGATGGAGCTTTGTGGTTATTTTAAAGCAAACTGTTTTCCCCTCAGCTCTGCCTTCGCTCCTGACTCGCAGGCGTGGGATGGACGCATTCCCCCTGAAGTGTGTGCTGTGGGGCTTTGCTGGGGGTGCTGCAAATTTGGGGTGCCTTGCGGGGGCAGAGTGGTGGGAGAGAGGGGTTTCCTCTGTTCTAGTGGGCATTCCCATGTGGTTCCACGTATTTCTGAAAGTGCTGGCTGGGGATTTCAAGTGCTCTTAGGACTGGAGCCCTTGCGTGGGCAGTGCTCTGTGACTCCCAGGGTGTGGGCTGCCTCCCACCCCTCGCCTGTAAATGCTGGAATGCCCTTTCTTCCCTGTGTTTTTAAATAAAGAAGGAAATCCCACTTACTTTCCCGGAATGTCCATTTGCACTGTATATTTTGGGTAAGGATTGCCATGGGGGTTGAATGCCCCAGGGTGGTGGGACAGGGTGCAGGAGCTGGGGAGATCCCAGGACCACTGGTGGGTGTTCCCCAAGCTCAAGGTGCTGCTGCCCTGCACAAGGGAGTGGCTGTGGGCTGGCAGGAGAACAGTGCATGGTGCGAGCAGGGACATCAGAACTGTCTTTCTGGACAAAGGTCCCAGATGTTCCTTAGGGAGGAGGGAAGCTGCTGGACCAAGGTCCTGCTGTGAGCTGGCAGTGAGGGGCTGGAGACATGGGAGCTGTTAATGACAGTGGGCTTTTGCACATGAGATTAATATTACTTTTTTTTCTTTCTGGGTCGCTGCAGAATTTTTTGCCCTCCATGGTCTTTGCAGCCCTGTTGTTCTCTGAGAAATGGCATTTTCAGGACAAAGCTGCCCCCCGCTCCCCAGTCAAATCTGCCAAACTCAGATCACTGGTGACCTCACTAGGATACAACACACCTCCCCCAGAGAGGAGTTGGTGCAATGAGCCACAAACCAAAACCAGAACAGCCAAATTTCCCATCTAAACTGAGCACCGGGCAGCAGGGAGGTCAGAGTAGAAAACCATAAGCGAAGTGGCCAAAGGCAAAGGGCTGGAGGGGCCTCAGCTTGCAGAGCTGTGTAAGACTGGGAGCGTGCGTTTTTTGTTTTATCTCAAATGTGACCGGACATTTGCATACATGGATTTTGTGCTTGGCTCTGGCTGGGACTTGCTGCAGCTTCCTTTTCCTTTCTTATTCAGCTTGGTAAGTTTTTAACCTGCAGCTGGTGGGGCTTCCTCTTTTGGGTGTGAGGTTCTTGCACCCTTTGGGTGCTGCAGGTGCCCTGTGCTGGGACTGGAGCCAGAGGGGTGCCTGGCACACAGCCAGGAGCTGCCCCTTGGCAGCTCTGGCCTTTTCCTAGCTGACTGCTCCCAGATGTTCTCAACAGCTCTGGGTAGAAATGAACCCTGTCATGAATGAGTGACAAGTGCTGCTTTAGAGAGGTCTGAATTCCCCATCTGCAAGAGTGGGGAAAGTAATATTCTCTAGTGGGTGCAGGTTTTACCAAATCTAACCCAGATTCCCCTGAAAGAGTGAACAGGATCTTAATAATGGAGAATTAGAGATCATGGCTCTGCCACTGAGTCCCTGTAAGAGGGGTTACTCAGCCTGAAAGGCTCTGGCCTTGGGCCTGGGGTCCCCTGGCCGGGTGGCCCACAACCCCAAAGTAACCAGGGCTCCGAACTCTGTGCTACTGGGCTGGCCAGGAGGGCTCAGGACTAGACCATGACTCCATGGCCTTTATCTCTGTGTGGCTGTGACTCTACTAATCCCCAAAGTACGTGGAGTCAGCTTCTTCCAGATTTTATTAATGTTTGTTTGACCTCCTGTGTTTGCAAGGTCTGATTTCTTAAGCTGTCACTATTTGCAGTGGGAAGCCAGATTATTTTTAAACAAGCAAAATATATCCTGAACAACTTTGTGTCCCAGGCTGGTACAGAGTCATTATCAAGAGTAACTGTTCCGCACACTGAGTTACAGTTCTGTAAGTCCACATTGTGCCAGACTGGTGCCTGGAGCAAGCAGAGGCATCCAGGGGCTGGAGCTGGGGCCAGCGCTGCCCCTCCCTCAGTACACGGTGCACCAGTTGCTGCCATCGCTGGGCATCAGCCCTCCGGTGATCAGCAGGATCAGATCCACAAACCACCAGATGCCCAGGCCCCCCAGGGTCAGCAGCTTCCCCACGGCGGTGCCAGTGTGGCCCAGGCAGAACCGATCCACTCCGAAGCAGCCCAGGAAGAAGGAGTAGAGCAGAGTGGTGATGAAATAGTGTCCCGTGTACCTGCGAGGGAAGATGCGGTGGGGTCAGGGAGTGTCAGCCTTCCCCGCTAGACCAGCCCTGCTCCTCCTGGGGCGGACTCCGTCCAGAGGGTGCGTGAGGGGACAGGGACCCTCCTACTTGACACAGGGCCGGCTGCCTCGCAGGAAGCTCCGCGGCTCGGCGCACTCGATGCCGTCCAGCGCTCGGCACTGTACCCGCGTGTGATCTACCTCGCCGTGGGCCTGTCCGCCGAACTGCGGCGGGGGCAGCGCTCAGCGCCCGGCGGGGCCTGGAGGGCGCCAGTGGGGCCGCCCCCCCGCCCCGCCCTCACCTTCACGCAGCCGTGGCCCAGCTCCTGCTGTGCCGTGGCGTTCCCGCCGTGGTCCACCGGCTCCTCGCACTCCACGAACTCATCGGGGCTGCGGGGAAGGAGCGGGTGATGAGGACGGCCGGGTGGCCGCGCTCCAACCCCCCCCCGCCCCGGCCCAGCGCTCACAGGTAGGTGCATAGGACGAGCGGCGCCCGCGGATCGTTGTAGGCCCAGGCGGCGGCGGGCGGCCCCGGCGGCAGCTCCCGGGGCTCGGTGTCGTTGCCCGGGAGGCCGCGACCGTGCAGGAGCAGCAGATTCCCGAGCAGGAGCGCGGCCTGTCCGCACAGCAGCGCGTACCCCACGGGCGGCGCCATGGCGGCAACGCCNCGCGAGCTCCCCGAGGCGCGCTCCCGCGGCCGCGCTGGTCCCGCCGGGGCTCGGGGCGCGCTCCCAGGGCCGCTCCCGCGGCCGCTCTGGTCCAGCCGGGGCCCAGCAGGGGCCCAGCAGGGGCTCGGGGACCCCTCCCTCGGGTGGGTGCCCTCCGCGCCCCCCGAAGAGTGGGCACGCTTAGGGCACGCTTAGCACCGGAGAAGGGCTCTCGGGGGTCTGTGTTGCCGGTAACGGGCAGCGGGGCTGCTCAGCGGCCACATCAGCGATTGATTCCATCCGGGCTGGCCGTTGTGCTGCGCCGCTCCCACCAGTGTCACCTCGCCCTGTGGGAATGGGAGCCAGCCTAGGTTCGGGTGCATTTGTGCTCTTTTCCATAGTAAATTTACTCCACTGAGCCGTTCCCCGTGTCTGCCTTTTGTATCGATTTAAGGGAGAATCACTTCTTTCTCAGACACAGGAGGGACAAAATGTCAGTACTTTGATGTCAGGAAATCTCACTGCAATGGGTTTTCTCACTGTGCTTTATTTTAGTCACAAAGTCCGTGCTGGAACCAGCAAACAGCCCTAATCCAGTGCTCAGCTCCAAGGTATCATTTGTGGCTTCAGACATTGCAGACCTCCAGGACTTACTGGTTGGTTTTACCTGGTTCTTCTCCCAGAGCACCTCCCACTGTGCCTGCTGACATGGGTGTCCCAAGTGTGCTCCCCCTGGCTGAGCAGATGAGCAGGGATTTGATTTGACCCGAACAGTGTGCTCAGAAGCTGCCCCAGCTGTCCCAGTGGTCGCTTGTCTGGAGCCTTGAGGTGTGCCTACAGTTCCTTGCATCGCAGGGCTGCAGTACTGGTGCTGAGTGACAGGAGATGCCAAGGGAGATGGATGTAGCTCTTCTTTGAACCTGGGAATCTCATGCCCCTCAGGCAGGAACCACAGGATGATTCATGTTTGTGCATTATTTGTACAGCGCACAGCGGTATCTGTATGTGATCCATGCTTTTATCATAATCCATAAGGAGCCTCTTGTATCTTGGGTAATGCCCAAGCACAGGGTATTTATTCCCTGACTCAAGAGATGTGTGCAGCTTCTGTAGGGGATGGAGATGGATAACCTCAATATTGTGTTTATTTGGGCTATTTTAGGCTGCATATTGTGCCACTTTGCCATTACTTGCTCGTAATGTGATGGATCTGTCACATGTTTGTTCCTGATTCTTCTGGAGCACGACGCAGAGCTGTGAAGATGCCCTGACAGGTTGTCCATGGACCACTGGTGAAGCAAGGCAATATGCCTGGTGCTTGCAGCAGAGTGCAAACCTGTGATGCCTTTTCATTCTGGGGAGTTTCTTGTGCTCACATGTACCTGTGGTATTGCCCAGCCAGGGGTTGACATGATGTGTTCTCATGTGCTTCCAACAAATTATGAAAAGGTTCTTCCCCTAGAGGATGGTCGGGCAGTGAACAGGCTCCCGAGGGAAAGGTCACAGCCCCACAGCTACCAGAGTTCCAGGAGCATTTGGACAATGCTCCCAGGGATGCACAGGGTGGGATTGTTAGGGTGTCTGTGCAGGGCCAGGAGTTGGACTGGATGATCCCTGTGGGCCCTTTCCAGTACAGGATAATCCATGGTTCTGTGCTTCCAATGTGCCGTGGCGGCCGTAGTCTGCGCTGACATCAGCTCCCTTTGCAGGCGTTTCCTTCGGGACCCCATCGCTTTTGGTACTTGGTAGCTTTTAGTCCACAAAAAGCACTGGAAAGGTTGAGGCTCTTCCCGCCACCGTGCGGGTGTCCCCGGGGCGGTGCCGCTGCCCGAGGTCCGTGCCGGGTGCCGGTGCCATGCCGGGTGCCGGGGCTGTGCTGGGTGCCGGGGCCGTGCCGGTGCCATGCCGGGTGCCGGGGCCGTGCCGGGGCTATGCCGGGNGGCTCCGCCCCGGGGCGGTGC
Source organism: Pomatostomus ruficeps (assembly GCA_013400735.1). Classification (NCBI taxonomy): domain Eukaryota; kingdom Metazoa; phylum Chordata; class Aves; order Passeriformes; family Timaliidae; genus Pomatostomus; species Pomatostomus ruficeps. Next base: position 354,272 of record VYZT01001988.1, read on the forward strand.
AGCGCAGGCCCCGGCCCGGCTCCATAAGGCCGCGGGGCCGCCGGCCGGACCCAGCGCCCCACGGGAGGGGCGATGTGGGCAGGGGTTGTCATGGCCCGGGCCTGGAGCTGCCTCTGCCGCCTCCTCCTCTTCCTCATCTTCCTCCTGCCGCCGCCGGCCACGCCCGGGCAGCCCGCGGGTGAGTGCGCGGGGCAGGGCCGGGCCTGGCGCCCGGACCCCCCTCGGTCCCCAATTCCCTTTCCCATCCCCTCCGGAGGGTCGGGCCCCCCCTTGTCACCCCTCCCCGGGGCCATCTGGGGAGGGTCTGACAGCTGCTTCCCCTCTCCTGTCCCCGAAGGCTGGCAGGTGGGGCAGAGACCCCCCCCATTTCGTGGCCCGAGCGGAGGGTCCCGCCCGCTGTGCCCGTGTGCCCCGCGGTGGCTCTGAGGGCAGGGGGCCCTGGTCCCCGGGGCTCGCCGGTGTCGGCAGGAGGGTCTGCGGGCGGCGACACCACCTGCCCAGCATCGTCTGTGCCAGCGTGCTCCTGGTCAGATGGTTCTGTTTATGGGCTCTTGTGGTGCTGATTGAAGGCTATACATACGTGACAGGCAGAAATGTCTCCTCTGTCATTGTTTTCCCTCTCCCGAAGGGACACGTGCACTGTATAAAACTTTCATGTTTGTCATTAATGCATGTTTTTATAGTCAGGTCTTCCCAACTGAGGAATACACAACTTGATACTGGTGCTTCATGCTGAGGACTAGTGCTTATGTGGTGTGTGCCTCTCCCTGAGGGATTCTGTGCTGGAATCTCTTCCTGTCACTTGCTGCGTTGTTGCTGGAGGGTGTGTGAGCTGTGTGAGGTGAAAGCCAGCTTTGAGAGGTGGCTGGTGGTGGAGGTAGCGCACCGTGTTGGGTGCTGCCTGATGGAAGGCCGAGGAGTGAAGTCTGAAATTATGCATCTCTGAGATATCAGGTGCTTGTGCTTCCAGTGGAGTAGTTGGTGTTTTGAGAAATAAGATTTTCGTTCCTGCCTGTAGGAAAGAAACACCGGTGCTAGTTCCTGATGGTGGATGGTAGTGTTCCTCTCTGCCTTTGCAAGTCTCTGTCCCAGCTGTTAATGCCAAACCTGCCATGAAATATAAAGAACCTCCTTTGCCTGAGATATCAGCATGAAGGAGAGGGTAGAAACCTCCAGCTTTTGAGTTATAATGTGAGTGCTTTTGACACACAGAGGGATGTAAGGCAGAAGTGGAGTGTTACCAGAAACTATTAATTGAAAATTTCTGAATGACCATAATCACATAGTGATGTGCAGCCTTAAGGGATCTGTGTGTGTGGCTTTTCCTCTCCTGCTTGTGTCCAGAGGAGCCTTCAAGGTTGGACTGTATGAATTAAAAAAAAATCATAGGCAGAGACTGTTTTGTGCTGCTTCATCTCTTTCTTGATACTTGGTGTCATACACACACCAGGATGTTCCAGCCAGGCTTGTCCACAATTCTTGAAGTGTCTAAATGCTTGGGTTTAAATTTCTGGGGAGATAAGGTGTTTGGTTAAGAAAATTCTTTTGTTTAGATCACAGAAGACACAGCACTGCCTCACCCATATTGCAACAAATCTGGAACAATCATTTAGCAAAGAGCGGGTTTGTGGTTATTTCCTCCATGTAAAAAGGAAGGAGAGAAAGGACATTTCACTGTAGTTAACGTTGCCTCTTTTAGTGCCTTGCTTTTGGAAGAAGGAAGTTTGAACCATGACTTTGGACTTTATGCATGTCTTGATCATTATCATTTCTCAAGATAAAATGAAAAAAAAGATAAGAATGTGCATTTCACGGTTCCTTTTGGTGGCCAAATGTAAAGCCAGCGAAGTGTCCAAAGAGAAGGTTCCCACGGGCTCAGCTGAGTAAGCAGAGCTGACATTTACAGCTGGTAAGATGGGGAGGAAGTGAGTGGGCTCGGCGTGCTCAGCTCCTGTCCGTGGCCGTGGTGTCACCCATGCAAGGGAGGGACTCCAGGGCCAGGGACCCACAGAAGGGGTCTCCTGCTGAGATTGCTCATCTTGCTCCAGAGGATAGCATAGATTTACCCTGTTTCTCCCTGTGAGAAGGTTCCAAAGTGCAGAGGATGTTGTGATAGTACCATGGACATGTGCAACAGTTCTTTTTGTGGAACAAGGGGAGCCGTTGTCTTGCAGACACATTAGACTTTAGGAAGGGGAGAAGGAATGGAGAGAGTCTAGACAGGAAACACTTACAGCATAGGTCTGGATTTCAGCAAGGGGGAGTAAGAATTTTCTAGGAAATATTTCTGTGGAAGAGCTCCGTAACCTGATCAACATCCAGCATCCCCAGTGAAATACTGAAAGAAACTTCATGAACTGTTCTGTCCAAGTTTAATGTTACACAAATATTCCAGGTGAGCAACACATCGAGTAGGTGAATTTGCTTCTCTTGCCATGATGGTTGGTTGTCTCTTCCTGCCTTCTAAAAGGCACTGGCACAGCAGGAGACCCAGCAGGTCTGAAGACTGAGAGCAGGGGAGGGAGAGATGGAAAGAAAAGTCTTAAGGAGTAGGTGCCCTGTAGAAGAGCAGCTGGCCAGATGTTCCCAGCTATTTTGAAGATGAAGCACCACTGAGGCACTCTTTAGCCTTTGAGGTATGGGAGGAGCTGGAACTGCTGGCTCCACAGAAAACATTCCTACATTTAGCAGAAGCCTTGTTACCTTTGTGTTTTGTATAAACCTCTAAACATTTTTAAGTGGACTTGGATAATATTTGCATAGTGAAAGTGAAGGAGGTTTTTCCTTGCAGCGGTCCAAAGAGTAAATCCTACTACAACTGCGACCTTAGTGCAAAAGTCAACTGCACCAAAAAAATGCTTTTCCTGGTGTGTCAGTGCTTGGAGAAATCCACCAGCAGTGGTGGTTCTGTTGTTTTGAAGGACATATGTAAGTAAGCCAGGTCATGGAAGTTTCTCCTCAGACTCTACTTGGCAAACTCCTGTATGATTCTGGAAATAGGATGTGGAGAATGCAGATTGAGCTAGCAGCTGGTACCTCCCAGTCAGATGGGATTCAGGCTCCTTAAAGACAGGGATAGCAATCCCAATGATTTGAGCATGAGAGAAGTATCTGTCAGAAATAAGTGGCTTTGAAAGGATGGGGCAAAGTGTTCTGCTGAGGTGGAAATAATTATCTGTACAAGTATGAGAGGGTAAAGAATGGGGAGCCAGGACCATGTCGACAGGAAAGGAAATGACTGTCAGAGTAGGTTAAAGGACAAGTGAATCAGACATGTGCTGACTGTTTTGAAGGTGAGATTAACCAGTGGAGATCTGTAAACACACCAAGCATATGTGCCTTGGTGTGTGCGAGGCCTCACTGGGCGGTTGTGTCCTGTTCCAGGTGCTTTTTTGGGACAGGTATGTCTCTGACTGGAGAGTGAAGCCAGAATACCCTGATGTGAACAGACAGAGGTGTAAGGAAATACTGAATATTGATATTGTTTAGTTGCAGGGAAGGAGAGGGAGGTATGACAGTACACTGGAAATCTAAAGATTTGGAGCCAGAGAGAAGGGAGTGAATGGTTCACCTCCTTCGGGGATCTGAGGTACAGCTTAGAGCACAATGACCTGATTCGTTGGAGATCGGGGATGCTCCATGTGGATCTGCTCCTGCCCGGGGCCCTGATGGACTGGATGGCTGTGTAATGCTTCTGGCACCTCTGGTGAGCAATCCCTGCCAGAGTGTGGAATGACTGCTGCAGCTGACCTCAGCCATTAATTGTAATCAATTGATGATAACTACAGTTAACTTAATGAGTTTTAGTATTAGCTACTGACCTGATCACATGCTGATGAGCTTGTTTTTATGAAATTAGTTTGTTTTGTTGTGTAATAGACCACGGTCTGAACTCTCCTCTTCTTTCACTTTTAATTTCTTTTTATTGTTTTTTTTCTTCCGTTGAAGAACGTATCTTTGACCTTCCTGTGCTAGTCTTGGGAAGGAGTCACAGCTCAGGAAGGATGGTAATTGAGGGGAAGTGTGGGTGTAGGTGGATGTAGCTGTGTGCTGTGATTCTGTACCTGAGCCAATGACCCATGGGCGTGCCAGGGTTTAGCAAGACAGGGGGTGCAGTCTGACCTTTGCTGAATGCAGATCTTGCCTATCAGGCACTGAACACCCCAAGAGCTGCCCTTGGTGTCTGGAGAGCCGTTATGGCTGTGATGTGTTCGATGGTTTTCAAGCCCTCACATGCCAAGGAGCATGCATGGAATTCCTATGGTGGATTTGGGGTGGGGAGGGGAAGATGATTCACGTCTTCCTAGTTTTCTTCAATGCTTGGTAATTAATGGCAGCCTTTAATGAGATGAGATAAATATGGTCATGGATGCAATTGTATTTTTCTGTTCGGAAGTAAAAGCTCAGCCCGGAAATCGGTCATCAGCATGTCATGTTCTCAGCAGTGATGTGGTGCAGCTCCAACAGCTGCCTTGGCCCGTGGCAGAAAGCACCTGAGTACTAAAAGTCCTGTAACTTGCTGAAAAATTTATCGCAAACTCTACCTGGCCTTTGTAGGAGGAAAATGTGGGAGCAAGGTTAGCTTTCTGCTCGGCTGCGCTTGTCCCTTTGGTTGGATTTTTGCTGAACTACTCTGTGCCCTCTTTGAGGGTTGCTGGCAATGTGTGAAATGCTGCACAGGGTATTTAGCATGGCAACAGATTCTTTGGGAAGTGAGGGGCAGTGCCAAGGAGATACCTGCTGGAGGCTCACCACCCCTATCACCTCCCAAATTGGGGTGGAGGATAGGAAGGAAGGCAGAAAGTGGGGAGAGAACTCAGAGCATTCAGAGAGTTGAAAATTGGCCTCTTTTAGTGCCGTTGCTCTAACAGGATACTTGTGGAGTTGTACTCTTCCCAGAAATCCCTCCCAGTTCTGCTTCATGTGATGATTCACTTATTTGGCTTCTGCTTCTGAGCAGCTCTTGGGCAAGTGTGTCATATTGCAAGCACAGCGAAGGTTGGCTGTGTCCTGTGCCTCGAGAGCCTCCAGAACCTGGCCGGAGTGTCCCATCCCCACTGCTACGGGGATGTGGGGATGGCAGTGGGGAAGGAACAAGAGTAGAGCAGTGACCTGCAAGAGCTCGGGGCTGGTACGAGTGTGTGGTTGGAAGTGACAAATGTAGGGAAGTGAGTGCTGCGTTATGTGCTCCTGGTGGTTCATTCCAGGGAAGGAAGCAGCCCTTCCCTCCCTTGTTTGTGGGCCAGGGAGGTATTGACACTGTGTTCTGTAGCTGGTGAATGTAAGGGGCTGTTTTCAGGAATTTTATCTCTACTTTTTTAATAACTTTTATCTACAAACACTGTATTAATGAAAGTTCTGCTGCAGTATGTGCCATGTGTGATTTCCTGAGAAACAGTGAGGCTGTGCCTGTGCTCGGGTGACAGAAATGCTGTGAGGCAGACCAGGACAGGGCAGTGCCTCTGAGGCCTCCCGACATGGACACACACGTGCTGTGATGGGTGGGAAGGTGGAAGTGATCTAATGGGTCCCTAAGAACATAATGAAAAGTAGCAGCAGCCTCAGATCAGGAGTTTGGCTGTGCTGTGCGGGGCAAGGGTGAGGTTGAGCTGTGCCATGGGGAAGCACAGGAGCTGCTGGAGCTCCTTGGGAGAAGCTGCATGGGGCAACACAGGACACCTGGTGTGACACTGGGTGTTCTTGAGCAAGTCCTTGCTGTGCTGACCTGCTTTAAATGCTGATTCCTGCTGTTGAAGAGTGGTGGTATATGAGGTGGGTACTGTTAAGACAGTAATTGGAATGTGAAGATTTCAATTTGAAACTTCCTGGAAAATTTGGTGTCTTCTCTGCTGTTTGTGTGTTGTTTTCTCTGGCCCCTTACAAGGCAATCCAAGTGTGCCTTGCTCTGAGGTTTGCTCTGTGCTTTTCTGTGTGTGGACTTTTCCTGAAGTAATGTTTTCTTCCTTGTGCCTCATCCTCTTGATTGCGTTGTTCCTTTAGCCAGTGTTTCTGTTCTGCTTTCCAGGTTTCCAGGAGATTTCCCTGCTCACTTCCTACGAAGTTGTAACTCCACAGAGATTGGGAAGAGAACGGCGAGAGGCTTCCAACAGCTCCTCAGTACAGGTACTGGGTAGTCTTAAATATATCTTCAGTTTAGTGTCTACTTCCAAATAAAGCACACCCAAAACTGACCTGAAATGCCCATGGGATGCTGCTGGATTCACCTGCAGCAGGCAAGTGTCTGTCCTTGCAGAGAGCATCACCTCTGGCACTGCTGGCAGCTGAGGTGCAGAAAGTACCTCCTTCCTCCAGAGCTGCTGCAGTGGATTTTTGATCTACATGTAAAACTTGCATCATGAGAGTTGTTCAGCTGTGTTCAGTCACCAATCCTACAAGCCCTGGCAGAGTCTGAGCTGACCACAAGCTCCCTGCAGGCAGGGACAGGTGCTCATGCTGGGATATCTGATCCAGGGGTTGGGACGTTCAGCTCAGGCATTTTCTGTTCCGGGTCGCTGTTGGTGTGTGTGGCATTTGGCTGCCCCAAGGATGGGGAGGCGCTGGCTCACTGTGAATGTTCAGTAAAAAATTTGTGTTGTCCTTTTCCAGCTCTAACTCAGATCATTTCTGTGGAAGTTTTAGAGGGAAGGAATAAGAAAACGACAGTTCTATTTTGAAACTGTTTCCTTCACTTGACTTTTCCCTAGTCACACAGGAAGGGAGGCTGGGTTCTGGAGGCAGGGACAATTATAAAATAAATTTCAGGCTCATCCACCTTTGTTGATTTCAAAGAATGTTTTATTCATTAACATGAGTAAAATGTACCTTTCTTTATATTCAGGACAAGGTGTCATATGCTGTTGAGATTGAGGGAAAAGAATACAGGATTCATCTAGAAAAGAACAAGTAAGTGATTAATTTCTTTAAATTATTAAAATATTCAAACTGTTGTGTCCAGATGACAAGCGGGCAGGTAGCACATGAGTTTTGAATCCTGGGGTTCTGTGTTGGAAGTGCAGGTATACCCCAGCTCTGCAGAATGGGAAGACATTGAGTACTAGTGTCCTGGCCATCAGCCAGGGATGTTTTTGGATTCCTGCAGCCCTGGGGAACCCCCTTCAGGGCAGGATGCTGCAGATTACTCAGAGGGCACGCAGGGAATCTACTACTCTTTCCATTCACAGCTAAAAATAAACAAGCTGAACTGTATTTCAAGTAAATATTTTCACTTTTGTCTGGATTTTGTTTATTGTTTTAGTTTTGTGTTTTTCCTGTCTCAGTAGCACAAGGACACTAATAAATGAGGAAACTGACTTTCTATCCAAGCTGTGAGTACTGGGAACTCACAGCTGATAGAGATGTTGTCTGTCTGGAGTTTCAGGGCCGCTTGCAGCACCAGCACATGGTCATTGACCAGGCCACTGCTGCTCCAAACTGCTGTTGTGATAGAGACACAACTGTACAAGCCCTTGGGGAGCTCCAACTGCCACTTGCCAAGGCCCTGACCCTCAGAAACCTGGGAATTTAGCTGCACCACTTCAATGGAATTACCAGGATGGTGCAGCAGTCTCAGTTGTGGGAGACTGTCCCAACGCACTTCCTCCCTAGACTGTGGAAGAGAAGGCTTATGCAGCAGACTGAGGGCTAGAATTTTTTTTCCTGTTTGGAAACAGGCTATTAGCACAATTGAATGGGTTTTGCTGCTTGTTCTACTCTCTGAGGTGAGATGGTTGGTTTGATTTCACTAGCAGTTCTACCATTTTGGTCTCTTGAATTTTGGTGTGAAAATATACAATTTCTTTGTTAGTTTTGGAGGGTTTTCCTTTTTAATGTTTCCTTATTTAATTGCACTTTAACTATTTGTCACACTTTTGATTAGGACCATCTTACTGGTCTGCTCCAATGTCATAGTCATTTCATGAAATTCCTCTTGTATTCCTTCTCCCCTTTCATTGCAGAGAACTGCTGCCCAAAGATTTCACAGTTTATACATATAACAAGGAGGGAAAGTTGCAATTGGAATATCCAGATGTCCAGGTAGGTTTTCTTTCTCTTCATACCCTCACTGAAGGTGACTGGAACACTGAGTACCTGTGGGATGAGGGAGCTGGGATTACAAAAGGATAGTTACATTTTCTGCTAGACCACCTTCAGAACCCACTGTTCTCTTCCTGGAGAGAATCCTTAATGTTGGATGAGGATCTAACCTGTAAAGGACATGTATTTTCTGATGTGGATGTGGTTTTGCTGTCTCATTAAAAGCTACTCTTCTCTAAAAGGCGCTGCTGCTCTCAGCTGTTGGTGTCTCATTATTGGGGTGGTCCTGTCCTTGTCTCACAGCCCAGTGTGGGGCTGGTGTCACTTCTGGGCTCTGCCTGCCTCCCTCCAAGGACTGGAACCTGCAGCGCAGCAAAGGTTGGCGCGGACAGCAGGTGCTGTCCCTCCTCCTGCTGCAGAGAGGTGACAGACAAGCCAGAACTTTTTGCCAGAAGACGAAGAGTAATTTGGCCCAAATCTGTAGGGAGGGGCTGGCCTCGAAATACTTGAGGCAGGGTGGAGGACAGAACAGGAGAGGGATAGCCTAGGTCAAGTTAAGAAATCCAGCTGTGGTAAATTTAACTCAATACATTTTGTGTTCTTGAGTTGTAATCACAGCTGGTCAGTGGCAGATCAGAGGTTGCTCTGGGTGTGCAGGCATGCCGGAATCACGTCTGTAATGCACCCTTGTCTTCCCGTCCAGGATCACTGCCATTACCAGGGATACGTGGAGGGGACCCTGGATTCCCTGGTGGCTGTCAGCACCTGCTTGGGGCTCAGGTAGCACAACTCCTCCTTTGTGTCCCAGCTGTTACAGTGTGGCTGCTGAACTTGAAACCCAATTCTGCTGGTTTAAACTGTGCCTCAGCCAGTCAGGGAGGCACTGGCTGCACTGGGCTGCCTTGGTGCTATTGTCCTATGGCATCTTTCAATCAAGGAGTTCACGGATATTTGAAATAAGTTATTAATTTGTTGCCAGAGCGCACTAAGTTTGTTTTGATGCATATTTGGCTTATTTTCTAACTTCCACAGATGGTCATGACAACTGTACCTAGTGCAGAAATGGAAAGTTGAACACTAATCCACAAATTTGACAAAATTGGCCCTAAACATTGTGCACCTCAAGTTTGATGGAATTTTTTTCTGCTTTGGGCTAATTGCCATATATTCTGGGCCATTGATTTTTTGCAGGGCTGTGCCAGGCACCAGAGTGGAAAAAGTGTATTTCTACTAAAGTATTTCTGCTTAAGACCTGTGATGTAATTCCTGGGGCATTGCAGAGCCTTAGAGAGGTATTTAATTTACTACCTTTGTAAGGCCCTTCTCAGTGAAAAACTACAGCCAGGCCTGAAGTGAAGTGTGCTGGTTCACATGAACTGAGGTATAGGCAGGCTTTGGTTACCCAGGAATAACCATTCCTTTGTTTAGCTGTAAAAATTCTGGGGAACTGTCCTCTGTGCTTAGTGCTGCATTTCTCACATGGTGCCATATTTTAGGGGTTTGGTGACAATAGGGAATGTCACCTATGGGATTGAGCCCATGGATTCCTCTTCTGGCTCTAAACACATTTTATATCGACTGGATGACGTGAAGAAAGAGCCCACAACGTGTGGAGTGACCGCTGAAGGCCAGGAAAGGGAACATGAGGAAAATCTCCATCCCAGTATGACCCAGCTGCTGCGGGTAAGTCCTCCCCAGTCCCGCATAATGGGTTTTGTGAGTTCATTTAAGAGTATGGAAGCAGATTATCAGATTTCCTGGGGTTTAGCACATACCTAAAGGGTTATGATTTGGGGGGTTTCTGCACTACTGGAAAACTCAGTTCTTTCCCCAAAGCAGCCACAGTTTCCTCCTGCTTCTGCACGTGGCAGTGAGAGTGGGACAGCTGGTTAGAATATTCGTAGGCTCTTTTGGGGGACTTTAAAGGATGGGAACATGACCCTGATGGAGAGGTTTGTTAACAAAGTACTGCATCAGGAGCCAGGAGAATATTGTGTTTATTCCATCCTCCTCACCGTCACAGTCGCAGTTTGGTGTGAAGGTCCCCCTTGCCCTTCAAGGACTGTCTGTACAGGAACAAGATTGAAATGAAAGCAGGAGAATGAAAAATGTTGTGTTTCACTTCAAGATCTTTGGCATTTGCTTGTAGAATCTTTATGCCCCTTTATAAAAGTGTGTGCTGACTTTCCAAAGCAACCTGTGTAGAGGTCCCTTGCTTTTGAACAAGGGAGGTCTTTGTGCAGCTGAGTTTTAGTGTAAAACACAGAAATTGTCATTACATTGGATTACACTGCTTGGGTTTGGCATTGTGTGCTTTGGATGTGTCTCAAACCACTGGTGTTATCAAGTGAAATATGACAATGTAATGAGGGGTTTTTTTGTTTACACTTGAATTAATAAATATTAAATTGGCTAAAACTTTTTTTTCCCCCCAGAGTAAGAGGGCGGTCCTGCACCAGACAAGATATGTGGAGCTGTTCATAGTTGTGGATAAAGAAAAGGTGGGAGTTGTGTGTGGCTTTCCCTTTTTTATCTCCTCAGGAGAGGGCCTGGGAAGCCCTCAGGCTTCATTACCCCCAAATGGATTGTGGAAAAACACTTGACACTTTACCCACGTTGTGCAAATATGCCACCCTAGAAGTGGATAAATGTGTGCTATGCAATCCTCCTCAGAAAAGGAGTAAACAATCAGACATGGAGAGGTTTTGTCAGCAAGGAATCTCATAGTGCAACAAAAGCACGTGGTAAAAACTGCCTTTGCTGTTGTCTTTGGAGTATCGAGCTGCTGAGCAATAGCAGTGAAGATGTTGCTGTCTTGGTTAGCATCTTCTTGGAGATTTGGAGCCAGGCAAAACTGTTCTGTTCCTTTTTCTAGCTGTTGTCTTTATCTCTTTTCTTTGTGAGACTAAGTTTCTTTGTCTTGCAGTTTGAAGATTTTGGGAAGAGTGAAACAGAAGTAAGAGAACACATGGTGCAGCTGGCAAACTTCCTTGACAGTGTGAGTAGGAGGGATGCTGTGTGCTGCAGCCCTGCTGCCTTTTGTAAATGTCCACTTTGGGGTCTGCTCTGGTACCATTTTGGGGAATGCATCACCACGGAAGCTTTTCCACCTCTAAATTAATCTGCAGTTATCCAAGAGTTTAGGGAACTCTTCCAACCTGTGCTACATCCAGTGAGTGACAGGACAGATTGTTGTAATTACTGTAATTCTTGTGTCTGTGTGAAGGTTAGAGATAAAGCATGTCAATGACTCTGCTATTTCACATGATATTTGTCAGAATTGAGACTTCTTTTTATTTCTGTTTGGTATTGTCTTACTGTGTAGCCAGCGTGGCATTTAAGCATTGATCCTGTAGCTAATGAAGGTCTAAATCACAGAAAATGCCTTCTGGTGGTTCCAATTGTGTACTAGCTGTGGAAAAAAGTCAAACCCACAGAGAAAAGATTGATACTTGCAGTAAGATCTATAACACCAGGCCACTTGTTTTGGTCTGAAGATATTAATAAATATCTCTCCTCTCTTTCTCCCCAGATGTACATTATGTTGAACATCCGCATTGTGCTGGTTGGTCTGGAGATCTGGAAGTATGAAAACATCATCAGCACGGATGGGGGGGCTGGGGATGTGCTGGCAAACTTTGTCCAGTGGCGAGAGAAGAACCTCGTTTTGCGGCGGAGACATGACAGCGCCCAGTTTGTCCTGTGAGTAGCAGCTACTTCTCTTTGATCCCAAGGAGCTTATTCTGTTCCTGCCTGCTCAGGCCAGCTCTAGTGCCAAAAGGAGCTGCTCTATGTCAGAGAGGCAGTCTGCAGTGGTTTCTGTCTTTCATTTTTAAGAAGGTTTGTGTGCTCTTTAACTGTGGTATCCTCAAACAGATGTATTGCTAAAAAACACGGGTTTTTTCTCGTCCCATGTGTCCTACAGTGTTCTGTGTTGTATGGTGTAAAGCTTGGGCTCAGGTAGTCCTTTGTCACATTGTAACAGGTTGGGCTTGTATTCCAGGGCCTTTTCCACTTGAAAGTAATCACAAACCTGTTGCAGAGTGTTGCATTTTAGTGGCGAAAAAGTTGTTTCTGCAGTTGGTTGCCAGAAGCTGGTGATGTGGTTTGAGTTTGCCATGGGAGGTTAATCTGTCTGGCCCTGCTCCCTTAAGCAAACCCAGAGCTTCCTGAGCTGTTCCCTGCCCCATTCCAGTGTCCCCGGTGCTCTTCCTGCTCCTGCAGACGGTGCAGGCCTTGGGAGGTCACTGCCCAAAGCAGGGAAAGGGCAGAGGTGAGAGCACAGCAGAGTCTGCCCTCCCCTTCCTCTGGGAGCTGGGAGCCTCCTCTCCTCTGAGACAGCACAGCAGTGTGCAGGTGATGGAGGCAAATGTCTGAGGAAATACTAATTTTAGAAGTTCTTTTATATGAAGTAAAATGTGATGTATTGTGCTGTAGCACTTAACCTCTAAGAACAAAATAGAGAATACTGAGAAGGAAGTTGACAAAGGAGGAAATCCATGGAGTTGTCCATACCAGAAAGGCAGATGACAGCCAATTAAACCAAATTATTTTAAGGGTGGACCACTGAGCTCTTTATATGCAGAGGGGTGATGTGGAAGAGGCTGACCTTCTCTGTAAATACTTGTCTTAAATTAACAATAAAGGAATCTTGAGCAGAAAGCAAAAGCTTAACTGGTGCATTTGTGCCTGCAGTCAGTAGCAGTGCTCCTGGTAGAGCTCCTGTGTCAGCCTTGGAAAGCTGGAGCAGCAGGATTTGTACCCCACAGGCAGGAAGGGTGTGCTGGTAAGGGCTGTGTGTGTCTGTACAAACAGGTGATGGCCTTTCTTTTCTCTCCCTGACTATAGGAAGAAGGGTTTTGGTGGCACAGCTGGAATGGCCTATGTGGGAACAGTGTGCTCCAAGAGCCATGCAGGAGGCATTAACGTGGTGAGATTTCTTTATGATCTCTGAATGTGATTGAGATCAGAGTTTGCACTCTGGAGGTCTTCCTGGAAGTCCAGAGTCTTTCATAGCAAAGCTGAAGTGGCTTTGTGAGTCTCTTATGTTGTCCCCAACAATTTCTGACACTTCCAGGATATCTGGATCACAACTTCTCTGTAGTCTTCTGCTCAGCTTCCCATCCCCTCAGTGTGCAGCACTCATGCAAAAGGGCGAGGATTTCTTTGTCATTTTAAGCATCTCTGCCTTGACACTATGTGGGAGCTATGAGTGTTCCCAGATCTGTCCTGTACTGTCTGGCCTGCAGCTGTGACCTCCCTAAGCAGTGTTGGTTCACTGTGTGTTTAAATGAAATTGCAGAGCCTTAATTAACTAGGCTGCTGGTCTCAGATAATTGGCAGTCCCAGCAATCTGGTTTCTTTGGACCAGTGACAGAAGTGCTGGAATTTGCACATTTCAGGAGAATTGGGCTGGTGTCGAGAGTTCTAGTTTTTGTGTTAATGTTGCAGCTGCTCTGGAAAGGGGAGGTTGTTGGGTAGTGTCCCAAAGAGGTTTCTCTGAGGGCTCTTATTGCTAAGCAAATTCCATGCTCCTGGTTGGAAGTCCGGCACTCTTGGTCTGAGAATCCTGATAATGTAGAGACAGAATGGCTGAAGTGTCTCCTTGGCTCATAAGTAAACTCTGACTCTGTCAATATAAGCTCTCTGCTGACTGCCTTCTGTGTCACTCCTGTGCAGTTTGGAAGGATCAGTATCCAGATGTTCGCATCCATCATGGCTCACGAGCTCGGCCATAACCTGGGGATGAACCATGATGACGAACGAGTCTGTCACTGTGGGGCGAGCAGCTGCATTATGAGCTCTGGAGCATCGTAAGTAGCTGACCAAGGGAAGGCAAAGAAGGCTCAAAATCCCCCATCCATGTCCACGTGCTTTGTTTTTATGGATTACTTTCACTTTCAAATTCGCCTTGTAAAGAGTCCTGCTGTGCTTGTAATGGGGAAAGCAAACGTTCCCCTTGTTCTGCAAACACAGGGGATACTGGTGGGTTGGCTCAGTGTAAAACTCAGCTCATTTTATCCATTGCAGGGGGTCGAGGAACTTCAGCAGCTGCAGTGCAGAAGATTTTGAGAAGCTGACACTCAACAAAGGTGGGAGCTGCCTGCTCAATGTTCCAAAGCCCGATGAGACCTACAGCGTCCCGTACTGCGGGAACAAGCTGGTGGATGCTGGGGAGGAGTGTGACTGTGGCTCACCAAAGGTCTGTAGCTGTGTTTTCCCAGTGATGCAGCCTTGTGCCCCTCGCTCAGAGGGGGCTGTGTGTGACAAGGGGAAAGCTTTTGTGACATTCACAGCACTTCTGTCCTCAGGAATGTGAAAGCGATCCGTGCTGTGAGCCGGGAACTTGCAGGCTCCGATCTGGTGCTGAATGTGCTTATGGCGACTGCTGCAAAAACTGCCAGGTAGGAGACTCTGGTGTTGCTTGAAAATTGAGAAAAGGAGAGCATTGGCTTAGTCAGTGCCTCTGTGAAAGGGAGTTGTCCTGCGTGTCCACAGGGGCTTCAGATCAGTCCCTTGTTTGAGGCATATTGAGGGGCAGGTGCAGTGTCTGTCTCTGCTGGGAGGTTCCTGTTTCCTGATGCCGTTTTCCCTCTCCTCTCTCTCCAGCTCCTTCCTGGAGGCACTGAGTGCCGGGCAAGTACCAACGAGTGTGACCTCCCAGAGTACTGCAATGGCACATCGCAGTTCTGCCAGCCAGACTTCACCGTGCAGAACGGGCACCCCTGCCACAGCCAGGAGGCCTATTGCTACAACGGCGTGTGCCAGTACTACGACGCACAGTGCCAGGACATCTTTGGCTCCAGTAAGGAGGAGCACAGTGTTGCAATCTTTCTAAGAGATGTAACTAAAGAATACACTAGGTTTATTTAGAATATATTTACTTGCTTTTCTGTAACAAAGACCAGCTGGCTTTGGCAGAGGATTTGAAACAGTGGTGATCATGGCTTAGCGTAGTGGTCATGCATTCCTCCTGTGTTACTCCTGGTGCTGGGTCGGGGATTCAAGTAATAATTTTGTTGCACTTATAATTTCTGGTGGGGTTTTCTTTACAGCTCTATAGGACTGTAAAGAAATATCAAATGCTAGAATTGACTCAGGTTAAGTAACTGTTTTTCTCCATTTTTAAACTCGGAACCTTGTAATTCTGATGTTGTAACCTCTTCAGTTTTGATCAAGTTCCTAAGCTCTCTGCTGCACAGCAAATACTTGGTGTAGCAGGGTAGTTGCTCTGGGTACGGGAGATACTGTGTGAGATGTTTCTGTACCTGGGTAACGTGGCTCCTCTCTCTGGGGATGGGCTGTTGTTTGCAGAAGCCAAAGCAGCCCCCGACATTTGCTTTGCTGAAGTGAATTCCAAGGGGGACAGATTTGGCAACTGTGGTTTCCATGGCCATGACTACAAGAAATGTTCCAGCTGGTGAGTTGAGCCCAGTGCATTAGGAAGTTCTGAACTATATCATTGGGAGTCTGTATTTGGGTGCTGTAGTGTCAGTTTGGGATGTTGTAGTGGTGCAGAGGGGAGGATGCAGGACTGTGGTGAGGAGAGCGTGTTCCACATCTCCTATCATGGATTGTGCTTATCCTAAGTGTTCACACATGGGAAGACGGGAAGCAAATCATCACATTTTCCTTAATGCAGAGATTCTAACAGCTTACAGAAAGAAGGGATAAACTACTCTTGCAGCACTGGAATGAAGCCCAGTTCAGTTTTATTTGTTGAGTTGACTCAATTTTGTTTTCAAGTAGTATCTTCCAGCAGAAAGGAAAGATCGTATCAAACATGTGGTAGTCTCGTTCTCAGAATAAATTCAAGTGTCACTACAGTGTTCCTGTGTTGCTGTTATAGGAATGCCATGTGTGGGAAGCTGCAGTGTGAAAATGTGAAAGCCATGCCTGTGTTTGGAATCAAGCCTGCTATTATCCAAACTCCCATCAAAGGCACCACGTGCTGGGGGGTGGATTTCCAGCTGGGCTCTGATGTCCCGGACCCAGGAATGGTGAATGAAGGCACCAAGTGTGGTAATGGAAAGGTAATTAAAAACTAAAAAATTATATCCTAATGTAATAATTTGGGGTATTCACAGGAATAAAATTTTCAGCTGCATTGTTTCATGAATAGTTATGACCGTTATTTTTTGATGCCTGTAGTTAATGTAAAACTAAATGAGTCCATTGATTTCCCCACTGCCCAGTCCTGCACTGCATGTGCGTCAAACATTTAATGAGCCTTTCATTTGTAGGTGAAGCGAAAGAAATTAAGTTTGTTGAGAGCCAGAATCTTTGCTTTGTCAATGGGCAGGAAGAGCTAGGCCCACACAAATGCCTTGAAGACAACTTTCAATTAAAATCCAACTAAACTAAAGAGTGCAGAAGCTTAGCCCTAGCAGAGGAATGTGCATTCCACATGTCCTTACTGGGCACAATTTAATTGCTGTTCCTTTACATTCAGACTGGAGACAAAAGGCTCTAGTGCCAGCTCAGCCCCATGCTGAGAGGCCTTTTGTGGAACAGAGTTTCTGCAGAGTTTGGAATTATCAGTGAGAGTGTGTGAGGCTTTGTGGCGGCAAGCATGCTGTGGCTGTGGAGCCCCGAGCTAGGAGCAGGGATCTGGGGAGGCAAGGGGGCACTCAAAGGCCTTCTCCCTCATCTGTGTGCATCTCTGTTCCCCAGATCTGCAGGCACTTCCAGTGTGTGAGTGCCTCTGTCCTGAACTACGACTGTGACGTGGAGAGGCAGTGCCACGGGCATGGGGTAAGCAGAGAAGAGAGGCAGCAAGTTGTAAAATGGCGATTAGTAACTTTATTTTTCTGTTTTGTCAAACTGTAAAACTCTCTATAAAATGTCTCTAGCAAGAGAACCTGTAGCAGTGTCAAAAAAATCTTTGACAAAACTCTCTGCCAGGCAAGAATTCCCAATTCCAGTATTACTAATGAAATTTGAGACTCTGCATCTCACAAAGGGAAAAGAAAGAAAAAAAAAAAAAACCCCAAGCAAAAGCCATGGTGTGTTAGCCATTGGGATAGCTAATCCTTGGAAGCTGTCCCTGAACAGTGCTGTGTGTGCTCAGTCATGTGAAATCCTGGGATGCCTGGCCAAGGATTGTTTGGAATTGACTGGGGAGTTACTGGGTAAAATTCTCCAGGCTGAGCAATACCAGGGACAGAATAGGTTGTGGCTGCTGCACACAGATTTAAATGCATGGTAATGGAAGTTACTGAGTGTTTGTGTTTTGGAATACAGGTGTGCAACAACAACAGGAACTGCCACTGTGAAGCAGGCTGGGCCCCCCCTTACTGTGACTCCAAAGGCTATGGGGGCAGCGTGGACAGTGGCCCTCCCTACAACGGCAAGTGGCTGTGGGAGCTGGGGCTGGGGCTGCCTGAGTGCTGGGGGCTCCAGAGCAGCTGATGCACTGCTGAACCTCAGTGGGTGACTCTGCACTGGGTTCCACTGGCAGAGAATTCTGGGAGAGGTTTTCTGCTCAAGGTGTTACACTTCGCTCTCCAGATGCTGGGGTAGAGATCTATAAGGATCTGGACTGGTTTAGTTCAGGTGATCTCTGCCTCCTTGTAAGGAACATCCTCTTGGACTTCTCTGTTCCCAGGCTGGGAGGGGAAGCCCTAGTGAAGGGAAGCACAATTAATTCCTGCATGAGAGGAAGCAAACTGACAGAGCTGGGAAGCTTGCTTTGCTCACTGAGGGTTGGAAGGTGAAATAGGAAGCCAGAGCCAAGCTCTAATTTGGAGAAAACTTATGCTGTGTCTATGTGGAGTATGTAAAGATGGGATTGGTGTAATTTCTGTGGGCTGCAAGAATGATCTTGAAGACTGTTTTTCATAAGCTCGTGTGGGTTTGGGAAAGCTAGGCACTGTGATGTAGTAACAGGCTGGAGAAACACATTGTAGCTTGGGCAGATCCCTCAAATCATCATACAGAAAAGGGAAAGGCTGTTTCAGTACAGCCTGCAGGGGAGAAATTGCTGCATATAAAAATGTCGAAATTAAGAACCCAAATCTTCTGTCTACAGTGAACAGTGGTTGGAGAAGAGGTAGATTTAACATCAGAACAAAAGGCAGAAGCTCTGTTAAGACTTACTTCTTCTGCATGGTTTTGTCCCCTCAGACAAAGACACCTCGCTGCGCAATGGGCTGCTGGTGTTCTTTTTCCTGGTCCTCCCACTCCTCATAGCTGCTGCTCTGGCCTTTGCAAAGAGAGACAGGCTGAGGCGATGCTTCCGGAGGTTGATGTCCCGCTGCCATTCGTGAGTGCCTGCTCCTTTCTGCCTTCTCCTCTGCACTCTGAATAGCCCATGGATGTTTGTTTATGTGAGCCAGTGCCAAAGTGTGGAGGCATATCCCAGTCCCAGGATGTCAGGTGAAGGCCCCTGCATCCAATGACACATGTAGCTTGCCTCTGGCAGCAACAGAAAAGATAAATTCATCCCAAATCAAGAGAGCAGAGAATTTTCTCTTTACTGCTATGTTTGTTCTTGCACCTTGGTGGTAGGGGTTTATATTTTTGGGTCCCATCTTTTTATAAAGGGGCAAAGGGAAGCTGCCAGAGTCCTGAACAGAAAAAGGGTTGTTGTTTATTAGATTTCTGGTAAGTATTATCTTTCTCACACTTGATATGTGCTAAGATAGTGTAAATCCAGCTGTCGGGTTCACAGTGCCTGGGCTCATGGCCTGCACAGCCATTGTGTCTGGGTTATGTGCTCACACAGTCCATATGCATCGGATTTCAGGTCACTTCAGTCCCCTCCTCCTCGGCCAGACAGTGAACCCAGGGACTACCAGCAGAGAGGCTTCTCCCGTGGCATGCCTTATGCTCCAAGAGCTGTACCCATGGTAGGAATCATCCACTCTCCCTTACTCTATTTGTTACTCTCAAGTAAAGTGATGAAGGCAGTTTATATAATTTTTGCCCTAATAAAAGCTTCAAAGGTACTTCTTCATTTCTGAAAATTGTGTTTCTCCTTGATAAGAAGCAGAGAAGGGGCTGGGGAGCAGGCCTACCAGCTCCCCAGCCCCTCTCCTTGTCAGAGCAGTTGTCCTCTGAAAGCCACAGCCAGCCAGAGCATACTCCCAGAGCAAACCAAATGCTGTCGTGGTCAGCCTTCCTGTGTTTTTCAAAATCCAACACTTCCCAGACTCCTGTTGCTCCTTCCTATGAGTTTGTCAGAGGAAAGAGCACCTCTGACATTTCCAGGCTGGTTTGCAAGTGGTCTTGAATGTCACTTACTTAGTGACGCAAATATTCGGATTCCCTACATGCAATTTGTGAACATTGCTCTTTGTATTTTCTTTGTAGGATATGCATCCAAATACCTTTCCTGTCCCAGCTTACCCAGTTAACCAGCACCCTCAGCAGGCTTTCCACCAGCCATACTACTCGCCGCCGCAGTACCCGATGCAGCAGCCGCAGAGGGTGCCCAGCAGGTCAGTGGGGTTACTGCAAATCCCTACTGGCAGTGGCACTGATGGGATTTCTTGTCCTGGCCTTCGCTCCCAGAAGCCCTGGACTGTCCCATCACGTGTTGTGTGCAAGCAGGGCCAACTTTTCACTGGGAGAAGTTTCTCCTTCACTTCACCCTGAAAGGCAGCGCATTTATCCTGCGCTGTCACAGCTGCGTGTTGATTAACGAGGCTCAGAGCGCTGCTGTGGGGGCAGATTAGCCCAGCAGGTGAATGAAAGGCCTGGTAAAATAGTTAGTTTAAAAGCAAATTACTCAAAAATCTGTCTTTTTGCTGATCTGTGAATATTATGGCCAAGTGCAAAACCATTTCTCTTAACTTTGAACAGAAAGTTTTCCTTTATTTTTCATCTTACTTTTTAATTGTGCTTGTAAGTGCAGTGCTGTGCTGTGACACACACAGACCCAGGAAGTGCTGGGTACTGAGTGGGAGCACCCTAACATAGCTCGGGTTGATGGGGCATTTGGGGGGGTGGGTCTTTAAACAATTTTGGGAGAAAAGCTGAATTTTAACAAATGAGGGTTCCCTGAGGGTTTCAGGCAATCGAAGGCACAGTCTGACTGTGACGTGTTCAGAATGAGTCTTGGCGTGGAGGCTGAGGTTGGGAGCAGTGGTGTGGGGGCACAGGGGTGTGTGAAGGCTGTGGGTGGTGGGAGGCTGCAGGACTCACAGCGCCTCCTCTGTCCCCCTGCAGGCCCCCGCCCCCGCAGCAGAAGGTTGTACCTCAGGGACCGCCGCCACCACAGCAGAAATGTTTACCTCAGGGACAGTATTTCCCTTCCCGACCGGCACCTTTGCCTCCCAAGTAGCTTTTGGCTTCCTCAGGCCGTCCCGTGAGCTGACCTGTTCGCTGCGACAGCTGACATTGCAGTTCCTCTTCCGGCATCCCTGCTGCAGCCTGGGACAGGGCAAATGAGAGATCCAAACCAGGAATGTAGAACTTTATACTAAACAAATACCTCGACCAAAGCTCCAGGGACTGAAACACCCAGCCCGTTCCTTGCTCTGTCCAAGCTTTGCTGCTGCAGCCAGTCTGGCAGCAGGAGTGCAGCAGCCTGCAGGGAAACAGTCCTGAAATCCAGCATGTGGAAGTCACTTTGGGTTTCCCCATTTCTGCCATGAGCCCTGGTAAAGAAGTTGTCTGATTTGTTGCTGTCTCTCTGACTGTGCAGTGAGGAATTGGAGTAACCCGTTTGCAAAGCAAGGAAATCTGGTCAGTTAATTTACAGTTAACTCTGCATGGACTGGAAAGTGTTTCCCATGTACACCTTGATGGCATAAATGGAATGAGGTCTCAGAGGACTTTTTCAGAGGAAGAGAGATGTATTTTAAACATGTTTGTGCATGTATATATGTTTATAGATGCATAATAATGCACTTAAATTCTTAACTCCATGCTGACTGACACTAAGCTGTGCTATAGGAGCACTGAGTTTAATGCTTTTTAATTAGAGAGTGGCTAAATGAGACTCCTGTACTAATTCCCACTAATATATGGATGGGCAGTGGAGATAAAGGTACGAGAAGACATGCCCATATTCTGGTTTTAAAAAATGGGGTGCTGTTAGGTTTTAATTCAGGTCTAAAGACAGAGCGGCAGTTCCTGCAGAACACTGGGAAGCGGGAAGTGTCTCTGCCTGGATCACCAGAGCTTCTCTGAGCACTTTAAATGGGAACCTGGTGACTGATGCACCCCCTCTTTTAATACCCAAACCTTTGTAGTGTCAGTCAGGCTGCTGTGTGTCAGACTCGACTGCCCTCTGCTCCTGCACCATGAGCTGGACTGGATTTTGGAACTCCTCCTGAGCAGAGGTGCTCAGCATCCAGTGTGCTAGGAGAGGGAGCTGTGGATCCTGATCCTGTGGGGCCGTGGGTAGAACCTGGATGTCATGGTCACAAATAGAAATCTATTGCACAACTTGCTAAAAGTGAGATTCTGTTGCACAAACTTGCTAAAAGTGAGGTAAGTGCTGAAGAGAGCGCTGGGTTGTTTCACTCTGTGCTCGCCACAAGCACAGCTCTATCTGTAAAATCCCCCTAATATTGCCAAAAAATAATCTTTTCCTCTGTATATACATACATAAATATATATCGTGTGTGTGCAGTAATAAAATACTTGAACTCCTGTGGTTTTCCATAAACTTAGACTAAGATTTATAACACAATTAAAATCTGTAAAATGTCACCTAGAGTTTCACCAACTGTACTGGTGGGGGGTCTCCTTTTTGTTTCAAGATAATCAATTATTTCGTAACGTTGCTATGTCCTGCTCTGCCCAGGCGGGCTGTCTGTCTGTCTGTCCCAATGAGCTCTGCAGCTGGATGCAGCCCATCTCCAGCCCTGGTCAGAGGGTGGGGAAAGACAAGGGGATCCAGGGAATGAAGTCATCCAGAGAGATGTACTTTACTGTGTGTGACATGCTGTGTGTGTGAACTAAACTATGCTGAAAATGGTGCCTTTACTAGACAAAGAGTTTTTGTACTCCCAGCGTGCACGTTGGAAATGCCGCAGTTGGGGAGGGCAGGGACGTGGTTTTAGAAGCGATCCCATGGACAGGAAATAGCTCCAGTTTTTGTTGTTGAATACTGAAGATGACTACTGACTTTCTTTTGTACAGTGTACGGATACCTGTCCCTGGGCAGGTCTGGAGCTGCTGGGGCCACGGTTGCCACCCATGTTCACCTCTGTAGCCGGCCCCACGCTGGTCTCTGGCCAAAGGGCTGTTCCTGACCCCTTTGTACAGACCCAACAAGCAATAAAGATGCCAGTTTTGTACAAGGCTCTGGCTCAGCCTCTGCTTTAGGGGAGGGAGGGGCTGTTGCCGGTGGGGCTGTTACCTGTGGGGCAGTTACTGGTGGGCTGTGGGGCCGTTACTGGTGGAGCTGTTACCGGCAGCCATGGGGCCACTTTGTGTGATGCCTCCGCTGCTGCTCCTGTTGCTCCTTGAGCTGCTGCATGAGGCTGGGCAGGGGCCCCCTGAGCCCCCCGCCCATCGGGACTGGGCTCAGCCATGGGGGTCTCTGTCTCCTGGGGGCTGGCGGGTTTGGCACCAGATCACGATCCCGCAGCAGCTGGGGGCAAACGCAACAGGAGCGGCGGGGCTGAAGCAGCAGGCATGGTGCTGGGGGGCTCTGGGCAGGCTGGGAGAAGGGGGGGGATGTGAGGTTTTCAGTTGCAGAGGAGGGCTGGGGGAGTACAGACGTGGTGGCAGCTATAACAACGTCACCACAGCAGAGCTGCCAGCACCAGGGTGGCTGCACCCACTCTGTGCTCCCCCTCGTTGTTCGCAGCAGGCCTCGGATCGTGCTATTTCCAACTCCCTGTTCCTAATTCTCCCCTTCTCTGCTTTTCTGTATGCACAAGGAGGCAGTGTCCTACATCCTGAGGATCAAGGGGAGGCCGTACACCATCCACCTGCAGCAGCAGTGAGTTGGCCCTGACATTGCCCTCACTGACAGTAGCTGCCCAGTTCTCTGGTGGCTGCAGGATCTGCAAGAAGCATAAGAAGTTCAGGGTAATGGATGCTGTTGTAAGTGTCTCACTTTGCACCTTTCTCTTGTAGTGCCTTTTTATCCGATGATTTCCAGACTTACACGTCTGGTGAGCAGGGATCTTTGCCCTCTGATTCTGCCCACTTTGAGGTAATCTGGCCGTGCTTTGGGCTGGTTGTGCTCTAAGTGTCTCTGCCCAAGGCAGCTGGTCCAGCTGTCTGGGTGGTGGGTAAGAGGATCGCCTTCCCAGCCATGGAAGGGGCTCCCTGTCCTCTGTTGTGTCACAGGGAGGCTGCCACTACTGGGGGTACATCGATGGCTTCCCCAGCTCGGCAGTGACCCTCGACACCTGCTCGGGGCTCAGGTAACACAGCCCTGTCCCTGTGCTGCCCTCCCCGGGGCCTGGGGGCAGCTGGTGCTGGGGCAACTGTCCCGGCCGGTGCCCAGGAGCCAATGCCCGGTGCTGGGGCCTTGGCAGGGGCTTGCTGCAGTTTGAGAACATGAGCTACGGCATCGAGCCCCTGGGCTCCTCCCCTGTGTTCCGGCACATGCTGTACCGAGTGAGCGAGGAGCAGACAGCAGGGGCCCTCTTGGCCCACAACCCCCCTGACAGAGGGCTGGCCGGGCTGGCAGCCTGGGAGATGTTGGACAAGGCCCACGGGGATGATGAGGTGAGTGATGCCTGTTCTCGCTATGCTGCTGGTGTCCCTGTGCTGTGAGGAGGGGTCTGATCCTGCTACAAGCTTTGGCCAGGCACTCAGACACAAGCTTTGAAGGAACACTTGAATAGCACAGCCAACAGCAGCAGTGAGGTGACCAGAGAATGCAGAAATCTGTACTTTGCAGCCCATTTTCTTTTTCAGCCCCTCTCGGCCGCTGCACAATCTCCCAAATATCTCACAGTGTACGTGGTTATGGACAAGGCTTTGGTAAGTCCATGCCAGACACTTTCTCCTTGTCTCTGCCTGACTCCTGTAAGAATGGAAATGGTAACATTTCCCAGCTTTTACATGCATTTGTTTTCCCTTTTGGAAAGTTGCATGTACTGTGGATTTTATAGGAAAGAAGGATCATGAATTTGTAGCTCATGTCTCCATGGCTCAGTGTTAGGAATCATTTCAGTGTTCCAGCATTGTCTTGCTTCACCCTGGTAAGCACCTTGTCTGCCCTTTTGTCCTCTTGGATTGTTTTTCAGTACAACTATATGGGATCAGACCCGAATGCTGCCACACAGAAGATAATCCAGGCCTTCAATTTAATCAACAATGTGAGTTCTTAAATCTGGTTTGTACTGCAGTGAGATGGGGGACAATGGGGATGTTGGTGTTAGCAGTGGCCACCCCTTTCCTAGCTGCTTTTGGGTTTAGGGGGATGTTACATGAAAAATTTCATGCTTCCTGAGAAGGTTTTTCCTCTGGACATGTCAGTCTGCCACAGAAGAACATCTTTCCCTATGTGGTGGCCATGTCTTGTGTAGATGTACATGTAAAGAGGTAGTTTGCCTTAGGGCAGCCAAACCCCAGCATTCTGAGGACTCCTGGGTTGCTTCCCTCTCTATGCAGCAGATCCCTGATCTCACTGATCCAATTAACCTGTTTACCCTCAGCTGCTTGTAACCAACTTCCAATCCTGTTCTTTACTCCACTGGTGGTCTTATGGTTCATGTGTGCAATGAGAAGTTTTTCCCCAAGCCCCTAACGCTTCTTACGAAGTTATTGGACTTGAGCTCAGGCCTCTTGCTATCTCTTTATTCTTTAGGTGTGTTCATTCTTTTTGCCTGCAGATGTCATTGAGGCACTGACAGCGGCAATTTACTTTTCCCACGTGTTTACTGTGTGCAGAGCAGTGACTCTGCGGGAAGGAAAGGTGTGAGAGTAGATGTCTCCTCTCTTATACTTTCAGATGTTTAATCCCCTTAATGTCACCATTGTGCTGTCCTCCCTGGAGCTGTGGGTAGAGGGGGATAAAATATCGACAGCAGGGAACGCAGATGACCTTCTACAGGGATTTTTACAGTGGAAACAGTTGTCTCTGGAGCAGCAGGCGCACAGCATTGCTTCTCTCTTAGGGTAAGATAAAGGTTCATTAGTGTTAAAGGTTACATGGTAGCAATCAGTTAAACCAATGTAAGTTGAAATATAAAGGATTCCTTCGATAAATGCTTTTTAAAAAATCCATATTTTGTAAGTCCATAATATTCTTGAAGTCTTTCTCCCAAGGCATTCCTTCTAGCGATGCAGCAGCTGCAGTGGTGCCATCCATCCCTTCCTACCCACCTAGGTTGAGGAGACGGGGACGGTGGCAGCCCCCAGTCCCTGCCTGGCACCAAGCACCAGTCTCTTGCTGTGTAGACCCTGCCAGGGACAGTCAGGGGCACCAAGGGGACTTGGGCTGTATAGACCCAGGGTCCCCCACTTACCCACAGAGAGAGGGTCCCTGGGACCACCAGTGACCACACCTCTGTTCCAGGTACAGGGACCAAGGAGCATTCGTGGGCGCAGCGGCTCCAGGAAAGGCATGTCAGAGAGATGCTGCTGCCACAGTGGCCCTGGTATGGTTCCACCTGTCCTCTGCCTGTCCCCCACCAGCCCACCGGGCTGTGTACTCAGCCAGGGGCAGCAGGAACAGGGGTGGATGTGGGAGTATCTGTGTCTGGAGCAGGGATCTGCAAGGAGTGCTCAGCTTGGCAACTCATCTCTCTCCTCCCTCTAGTACCATGGGAACGTGACGCTGGAGTCCTTCTCTGTCCTCCTGGCGCAGGTGCTGGGCCGGAGCCTGGGCATGAGCTCCGAGGGCTCCCGCGGCTGCAGCTGCCCCGGGCGCGTCTGCGTCATGAGCCCTGAGGCGCTGTGAGTTTGCTGGGGCCGCTCCTGCCTGTGGGGCTGCAGGGGCTGGGGCAGGTGAGGTGGGGCACAGGGATGGTTGTATGGTGTCCCCTTGTCAGAGGTGTCCTCTACAAATGTCATTCCATTGCAGACAGTACAACAAATTAGAATCACAGACTCATGGAAACACTTAGGTTGGAAAAGGCCTCCAAGACCATTGAGTCCAACCTTTGACCAATCACCACCTTGTCAACCAGACCAGAGCACTCAGACATTTCTGGAACACCTCCAGGGATGGGGACTCCACCACCTCCCTGAGCAGCAATTCCAATGCCTGACCACTGTTTCAATGAAGAAATACTTGCTTTTATTCCTTTAAGTAGAAAAAAAGAATTAATTAAGTAGCAATTTATGCTTAATTTGACAAATGAGACCTTTGCTCTCTAAAATGAAGGTACTTCAGAATGTTTTTCAATCTCTGTTAATAAAGAGCTGTAGATCAGGTGAATTAATAGACCCCTGGGGCCGTCATACCCTGTGCCAGTGTCTGGGCAAGCCCTTGACTTGTGCAGAGCTTTGGAGAGAGTGAGGGGCGGTGAGTGTGTAACATATAAGCTGATAATTGCTTTATTTCAGACATTTCAGTGGGGCAAAAGCCTTTAGTAACTGCAGCATCAGGGACTTTGAGACCTTCTTGAAGCAGGGCAGAGGCGCGTGCCTTTTCGACAGACCCCGCCTGCCCCGCCAGAGCAGGGCCGTGTGCGGCAACCGAGTGGTGGAGCCGGGCGAGCAGTGCGACTGCGGCACAGCCCAGGTGGGGCCACGGGAGTCGTGGCTAAATCCCTGCATTTGTGCTGTGAGTGCGTGTGGAGTAACAAACCCTTGAGACCAGGAGCCCCACTGCAGTGGGGAGCAGCCCAGGAAGGGTTTTGTTGGGTCTGAGATTGTTTTCATGTGGCACTGATCTGATGGCAGCTTTGCCCCTTTGTTCTGCTGGATATTGCCCAAGTAATATGGGGACAAGGAGGAGGAGGAGAACCTTGGGGGTACAAAAAAGTAAAATAACATGGGTTTGTCGTGTCCCTAGGAATGCCTGAAGGACAAGTGCTGCACTAAAACATGTAAATTTAAGCCGAAAGCAAAATGTTCCTCTGGATTATGTTGTAGAAGTTGTCAGGTAAGGCACATTTTTATAATTATCACAAAATCATGATTTGATTTTGGAGAAGTAGTATGTTCTCATGCTGAGGGACAGAACCAAACTTCCTGCTGTGCAATGGGAAAGGTTCCTGGGGTTGGGCTTCCCAGCTCAGCTCTTGGGAACCACTGGGGGGAATATTACTGGGAGACCGTCCTGGGCTGTGTCACACATGTGTGGTCACCTAAGTGCCTCAAAGGGGACCCTGAGGCCAGCATCAGGAGGGGTTGTGTGGGCTCAGGCTGGCAGGCATAGGAGGCTGCAGAGCTCTTCCTCCTCTCCAGTTCAAGTGGAAGAACTCGCTGTGCCGCCCAGCTGCCGATGCCCAGTGTGACCTGCCTGAGTTCTGCAGTGGCTCCTCCGCGTCCTGCCCCCCTGATGTGTACGTGCAGGATGGGCACGACTGCGGGCATGGCACCGGCTACTGCTACCGGGGACACTGCCAGTCCTTAGACCTGCAGTGCAAGCGGCTCTACGGGAGAGGTAACAGCTTGTGCTGGTGGCACTGGCACCGCCCAGGGGCGGGGTGGCCGCAGCATCTTGATGCTCAGTTGGTACCTGTACTCATCAATGCGCCAATCTCAGGTGAGAGTGGGGCACCTGGAGGGAAGGCACAGCTTCAGGAAAGCGTTTCAAGCTCTGTTTTGGCTCTGGTTAACAGAGTCCCCCAGTGCTTCACAGATA
Source organism: Pomatostomus ruficeps (assembly GCA_013400735.1). NCBI lineage: Eukaryota > Metazoa > Chordata > Aves > Passeriformes > Timaliidae > Pomatostomus > Pomatostomus ruficeps. The sequence goes on from VYZT01001988.1 coordinate 381,981, forward strand.
ACAATGGAAAGAACAAAAGGCAAATTATTCGCTGTGGGCAAACTCAATCAGAGAACTTCCGTGTTTGCTACTCCCCTGCTGATTTCTGAGGTTCAGGACTGCTGGGGGTTTGGGCAGGGATAGGTACACTTTTCTCTAATTAAATAATGAAAAATGAAGTTATTAGATACCATAATAAGTTCCTTTGTGTTCCTTTTAACTATAACAAATATTGCTAAACTTGTAGATTCAAAGAATGCTCCTGTGGTCTGCTATGAGGAGATTAACAGCCAGAAGGACAGGTTTGGGCACTGTGGATTGCAGAACGGACGCAGGTACCGGCCCTGTGCTTGGAGGTATGCTGGGGAGGGGGCACCAGCTCTGCTTAAAATGCATGTTTAATTGGTATTGGACAGTCAAGGGAAGTGTCAAGACTCCAGTTTATGGCGAGATTTGTGAAGCAATAAATAGCTCTCTGTGTGTTCTCCTTGTTGTAGTGTCTCTCCGTATGTCACATATCCTCTCTTGGACTGCCCAGTCCTGCTGATGTTTTCTCACCAGACTGTGCTGTTTAATGTTCCCGTGTTCATCAGGCAGTATCTCTGTGCGTGTGTGTGTGTGTGTGCATGTGTGTGTGTGGGTATGTCTGACACACATCCTGTGCAAATTGGCTTTCCAGGGATCTCAGGTGTGGGAAGTTAATCTGCACGTACCCATCCAACAACCCCTTCCCATCAGCTGCTGCCGCTGTGATTTACACTCGAGTGCGGAAGCATTTGTGTGTGTCTCTGAACTATCTGAATGTATCGGCATTGCTGGATCCGCTTCTGGTTCCTCCAGGGACAAAGTGTGGCTCTGGAAGGGTAAGGAAATATTTCGTAATCATCTAAAATGACAAATGTAAACTGTAAATATTAACAAGATTGTAGAAACACTTGCTCCTTGCAGCAGTGTGCTTGATATTTAAAAACACTGTAGAAACTTGCAAACGTTGCATTAAAGGTTTGGTGGGCTGTAAGCACTAAACATGACCTGGCCCCAGGGCAGAACTGTGGCTTCTTTTTTTTTTTTT
>VYZT01001988.1:383042-488099 GCA_013400735.1 Pomatostomus ruficeps
TTTTTTTTTTTTTTTTTTTTAAATAGTGTGTTTTCCTTCCCCTTTGGGCCATAGCCTGATGTGCCGAGCGCTGTATGGGTGAGGCAGTGCTGGGCTGGAGCTGCCATGGTTTTTCCCCAGGTGTGTATAAACAACACATGTCACCCACACTCGGTGCTGGGGTACAGCTGTGACAGCGAAGCAAACTGCCATGGCCACGGCGTGAGTCTGACAGGGTGCTGGGGCTGGGGGGGCAGATTGTATGGGTTCACTGCACACCTGTACCCCCTCCCCTGGGCCTTCCAGGTGTGCAACAATAAAGGCAATTGCCACTGCTACCCAGGCTGGCAGCCTCCCGACTGCCGGAGGAAGGGGTCCCGCTCGGGGGGCAGCACAGACAGCGGCCTCCAGCTGACCGAGGGAGGTGAGCGTGGGCAGCCGGGAGGGATGGTGTGGGCAGGGCTGGCAGTGCCCTGTGCCCAGCGGTGCTGTCTCCTGCCAGGCCTGTCCCTGCAGCGAGCACTGGAGCACGGGGAGATGGCCTGGCTGGTGCTGGGCTCCAGCCTCGTCCTGCTTGTCCTCACTGTAGCCCTCGGTCTCGGCCTGTGGCGGCAGCAGGTGCTGGGCCAGTGCCGTGGGCAGCAGCCGCCGACTGTGGAGGGGTGAGTGGGGCCCTGCCTGCTGTGGGACCCTTGCAGGGATGGAGGGTGTGGGAGAGGGCCATAGTATTCCCCAAGAGGGCTGAGGGGATCCCTGGAGACAGGAGGGATGATTTCCTTGGGGTGTACAGAGTGATTCCCAGGGGGACATGAGGACATTCTGCAGGTCTGAGGTGGTCCTTAGGCTGAGGTGGCCTCAGGCTGAGGTGCTCTCTGAGTCAAGGCACCACTGTAGGTCCCCCCACAGCACCAGCCGTGACATGGACAGGGAGCTGGAGCCAGACCTGGAGCTACATCTGGAGCCAGAGCCAGAGTTGGCCCCAGAGCTGCAGATAAACCTAGAGCTAGAGCCAGACCTGGAGCTGAAGACAGACACGGACCCAACACCAGAACCAGCACTGGGGCAGCACCATGGGCACTAATTAAAAGTGTTGGGCAAAGCTGGTGTCGTGGCCAGTGCCCTGTGGATTTATGCTTACATTGTTTGTGCTTTTTGTCAGAGTTAACCATGCCCTTGGGTCCTAGGGGCCACAGCTACTGAGATCGTCCCTTCTCTTTGGGCACATGGTGGTGGTTGGGATTTGCCCATCTGTGAGGGCTGTGAAGCTGCCTGATGCTGGGGACTGTCCAGCAGGGACAGGTCAGGAGCTGTGGCTGCCTCTGAAGTGGACCTCTCCTGCGTGACTGGAGAGGTATGTGGCTCATGGCCCCCCTCCTCAGAGCTGGGGACCAGGAAAGGCCACTGCCTCGTGTGGTGGCCACGGTGCTGACTGTGAGGATGTCACCTCTGATTTGTATGTGAAGTGTTTCCTGCTGTGCCCTTGGACCTGCACTGCACAGAGATGTCAGTCCTGCTGCTTGTACCCCTGGCCCTTCCCTTCCCAGGCACTCACAGTGCCTCCAGCCCTGGCCCCTGTCTGCGCAGGCAGCATTCACAGGGTTGATTTGTCCCCAGAAAGCTGCTGTTTGGGAAGGCACTGCTCAGAGCACCCTGCTGAAACCCCCTCGGGTGGTGGGACCCCACGGCAGCCCCAGTGACCCTCAGCACTACGGGGAGAACTGCAGCATCCCCTGTGTTTCATGCATCTCTGGCCAGATGGCAGCATGAGCTTCCCAGCATCGACCACCCCCGGGCTGGGAGGGTGGCTCCTGCCTGTCACAATGAGGTCAGCAGCCCCCTGCACACAAGTTTGACATTGCCAGGACCGTGGGGATCCCCAGCCACAGAAGCAGTGTCCCTAAGCTGCTGCCCCGGGCCACCTACCATCCCTTGGGAGCCTGGCAGCCCCTTAGGGCGGTCCTGGGAGGACCCAGCTCACCTTCCTTACTTCCCGAGACAGGTCCCCCAAGGCTTTCCCATGGGCAGATGCCCACGGGGACAGAGTTTAATGTTTACTCCTCGACAAAGCCTTATCAGCAACCTTTGCCCATGTTTGCTCAGACCCTCTGGCCATTGGGCAGCCAGGCCCGACTCCCCCCAGGACAAGGTGCACTCCTGCCACGGCACACGGCACAAGCAGTGCTGGCTCAGCACGTCCTGGCAGCAGGGCGGCCAGACCAGAGCACATCCTGACACCACAGCCAGTGTCCAGCAATGGAGGCCAGCGATGACACGGAGGAGCCCCCGCTGCCTCTGGCACTGACCAGGTTTCAGATCTCCGAGGAGTTTGGCTTCCTGCTTCCTGATCCTCTGGTAAGAGCTGGCTGTGCCTCCCTGTCTGCATGCCACAGGAGGCAGACAGGAAAATAGAGGGGTTGGCGAGCAGCTTTTGGGGGGAGCTTTGATTTAGCATTTTGCTGTAACACTTCATGAAGTGCAGTGAGGAAAGGCAGGTGCTATTTTGGGACAGGCAGTTTCATAGGACAAACCCTACCCTTTAAAACGATGAAAGCAGCTGCAGCAAGCAGTATGGAGGAGAGGTGAAGGAGCTCTGCCATTTACACACTGGCCTTGGCTCTACAGGGTTTTGGGGAGCACAATAAGAGCAGGTTTCCAAAGCGGGGCTCTTTATTACTGGCCTGGCTCCACAGTGGGAGTGCGTGGGGAGAGACAGGTCGTGTCCACCATCCATTAACTTGTGACCACACAGGCTCGTCTTACAGGAGGGGGAACCAGACACAAGCCACCAGCAGCGATGTGCGAGGCTGGGTGGGTGCTGGGAGCCTGGGCACAGTCACAGCCCTTCCTCTGCCTCTCTCCACCAAGACAGAGCTGCCGGCACCCTACGGCCCCTGGATGGACATCGCCCATGAACTGCCCCAGCTGATCATGAGCCATCAGCTCCGCTCACGCGTTCACCAGGTATGGCATTCTCCTTCCTGCCTCTGGGGCTCTCTCAAACCTTGGTCTGACACAGCAGTGTCTGTAAAATGTGGAAAAGCAACACAGCAGCACGGATGTGTGCTGAGCCAGGACTGACACCAGGCGACAGCAAAGCCTTAACATCGGCACAGAAATAGCTCCAGCATCAGATCTAAGTGCTCAGCAGCCAGCACGGGCTGGAGCAGGGTCCCTCTAGGTGTCACAAGAACCCTGTCTCATCCCAGCCATACTCCCTGCCAAGGCAGCACAGGTTCTCCATGAGCTTCTGGCCAGGCTCAACCCTTCTGGCACACAGGGATCAGCTGCTCCCATGGGCATTCCAGCACCAGGGAGGGGGACTCCTTTTTGAGGAAATTTCCACGGATTACTGTCCCTGCTCACAAACCAGTAACAGTGCAGGAGGAGCAAATCCTGCATAGCGGGTGGGTAGGGAGGCTTAAAGGCAGGGGAAAAGCACTCAGAGGGTTTCCCCTGGCTGGCAGGGCAGCCCCTCCACCACAGGGGCCTTGGCATTGCTGGCTCTGCTCCTTGCTCCCAAGGGTTTCCCTGGCAGATGCCGCAGCTGAGCACCCAGCACCTCCGAGGACGTGAGGAGCTGCACTTGGCACACCTGGTGCTCAGCTTCATCACCATGGGCTACGTCTGGCAGGAGGGCGAGGAGGGCACCGTGCAGGTAAAAGCAAGGTAGAGCAGGTTCACCTGCTCCTTGGGGTCTGGGACCTGATGCTGCTCCCTTAGAAATTATCCCATGGGAGCAAAACCCCTTTCCTGTGTATGCAGCAGGAGCATGTCCCCTCCTGCCTGGCTGCTGCCTGCAGACAGGCACCTCTCAGCAGCCTGACAACATCCCCATCTTCCCCTGTGCTTTGTGCCACTCAGGTCCTGCCTCGAAATCTCGCCATCCCCTACTGGGAGGTCTCACAGGTCCTGGGCCTCCCGCCCATCCTCAGCCACGCAGACTTTGTGCTGGCCAACTGGAGGAGGAAGGACCCCAATGGGTAAACAGCAAATGCCAGTGGATGAAGCACGGTTCTTCCTGTGGTTGGGCAGCAGTGATGAGCAGGTGTTAGGGACAGACTGTTCCCAAATTGCTCCTGTTCTGCCAAAACCTCTTGAATCCCACCTTTCTGGGGTTGGCCTCATGGGTGTGAACACAGGAACTCTGTGGGGACATCAGTGTCTCTGGGAGGAGCCCCTGGGCACAGCTCCTCTATTCCCTGCAGAGTACAGCCCATCACTAGAACAATTTATAATCTCTCTCTCTCTCTCTCCTTTCCTTGTGCATTTGTTGGCCATAACCGAAATGCCTTCAGGCCTCTGGAAATTGAGTAAGTAGTTAATGTTCATTTATTTTCTAACAGTGTTGGTTTTGTTTGGATTGGCTCAGCTCTCCAGCACTGCCTGGGTTGAACCTCTCTTGATGTGTGCACAGAAGAACAGTGTTTATCACACAAGTGCCACTGTGATGACAGCAAAGGGAGTGCGGCAGAGCCGCTGGCTTTCCCGGCTGCACAGATCCAGTGGGCATGGGCCGTGGAGAGGGCACAGGGAGGATGGCAGGTCCCCCTAAACCAGAGCAGTCTTGCTCCCCTTTCACTCTGTGCCAGCTCGTCTCTGCACAGGGCGCAGATAAGAGGCTCTGGAGTCTGGGACAGTTTTGTTCAAAGGGCTCAGGGGGTCCCACAGTTTGTAGGGAAATCCTGAGCCACCACCTGCCCCAATCCCTCTCCTTGGCCCCTTTGTGCAGGAACCTGGACACCATCATCACACTGCCCGGGGGAGAGAGCCTGCGGGGCTTCATCCTTGTCACCCTGCTTGTTGAGAAGGCAGCTGTGCCTGGCATTAAGGTGCATACCACTGTGTCCCGGGGCTCTTTGCTTACCTGTAAAGTGCCTGAGGAGCACCCACAAGGTGTTCCTGTCCCATGCACATGGGCTGGGGAAGGGGCAGAGCTGCCATGGGTGGCAGCAAATGTCCAGAGCCACTGTACACAGACATCCCACCCCTTTGTCATTTGGTGCTGTCCCTCCTCTCCTCTCGCAGGCAATCACCTCGGCCCTTTGTGCCATCCTGCAGTGTGATGAGGAAGCCCTGCACAGAGCCCTGGAGGAGCTGGCCAGGGCCATTGAGGCCATGAGTGAGGCGCTGAGGCGGATGCACGGTGAGAGCAGCTGGTGCCCGCATGGCTCTGCAGCTCATCACACATGCTGGGGTAACTGCCAGTCCCCTCTGATCTGACTGACTTCCTCCTAGACTATGTCGATCCTGAAGTATTCTACGCTGTGATCCGGATCTTTCTCTCTGGGTAAGTACAGCCTGTTTCCCTTCAGAGCCACTGTACTGGCAGCTCCCAGGGCTGAGGGGGGCTGGGAATGTGCAAGGAAGGGGCAGCCCAGATGGGATATGGGGTCCCCTAGGGCAGGGTAGGGACCAGCCTTGTGTCTGGCAGTGATGCTCCCAAGAGCATCATGATCCTTGTCCCTCAGGAATTCCTAGGCACTGGATCAGTTGGGCATGGACTGTGGCCAAGGGCTGGGGTCTGCCTCCCTCCAGCTTCTCTCCATCCCACACTTCAGCTCAGCCCTGACAGCCCAACAGCCAGAGTTGTGCACAAATGAATCATTTCTTCTCTTGGCCAAACAGTTTTGACAGGAGAAGAGGAATTTCTCTTTACTTCCACACTGCGTACACAAAGCTGCAAAGCTGAGCAGGGGCTCTTCCCACTTTGTGTTAAGGAAACATCTGTAAAAAGCCTGCTGTTGCTCTGTTACAATTCTGTCCGTTGAAAAAAAGAAAATCCGCCCCAAACACCGAAAACGCCATTTGGGCAAGGCAGAACCACAGCCCCAAGAGCCCAGCATGGCACGTTCACCGTCCCCAGCACCCCTGTGGGGCTGCAGCATCTGCAGACGCTCAGTTCCAGGCTTCTCAGGGGAGTTCTATTTTTATCTCTCTCCATCATATCTCAGCATTCCCAAGTAAAAGGCTCCGTGCATCATGATTAGGTTTCTCTCTTTTTTTATCCAAGCTGACCTTGTATCGATGGTCATCAGCCTGGGAAAACATGCCTTTTAAATTCCCTTCTGTTTATAAGAACTTCCCACTAGTAGAGGTTACTATAAATACAATCCTGGGAGAACTAAAAATATTCTAGGATTTGATAATGAATCTATTTTCTCTGCAGTTTGTGTAAAATCTGTTCCCGTAGCCCAACAGACACTGCAGCCAGCACCAAAAGCCTCATGGAATGGTGCATTCTGCTAAAGGTCAACAGATATTTTTGTGCCAGGCACATTATCTCCCTGGTATCATAACTCCTGCCTCCACTTGGGCACGAGCACTTCTCCATTTTGGCACAAGGGGGGCTGACAAGGTCTGAGTTCAGGGGCTGTGTGGGAGGCTCCAGCAGTGCTGGCTTCCAACCTGCCTAGAACCAGCAGCTTTGGAGGGAGGAAATCACATCCCTGCCTTGTTATCTGCAGAGATAAATAGAGGTAGGCTGGCCTGGCCTCTATTTCTTAAATGCCTCTAAAGACATCACCTTGAGTAACAAGAACAAAGGAAAATCCAAACTTCAGGGGCTCAGAGGAGTGTTTGGGTGATTACCTGCTTCTCCAAACATCATTGCCATTCAAGGAATTGCTGTGAAGTGCCACTATTGCCCAGGCAAGTGCCCCCTCCCCTCTCGCACACTTAAGGCAGCTCTGCTTGGACAAATCTTCCTGAACTGGAGCAGGAGGTGCAGCCAGGCAGGGCAATGTGTCCCGGCACCATGTCACAGGGTGCTCACCAGGGCATGGAGATCCCAGAGAACGCTCTTCTGGCAAAGGAAAATTAAGGATTTCTCCTTACACCCATGGCCTCATTGTGTGCCTTGGCACAGTATTTGATTTCCAAGTTTATCTCCTGTTTGAGGAGGGCTGACATGGCCGGGTTGGAGGAGGAGACCCATGTGCTGGGCCAGGAAAGTGTTGCTCAATCTTGCCAGCTCGGGGCCCCTTCTCACAGGCCCCTGTCCCTAGCCCCATGGCCACTGCCTGACTGCCGTGTCTCCTGCTCAGCTGGAAGGACAACCCTGCCATGCCGCACGGGCTCGTCTATGAGGGGGTGTCCCAGGAGCCCATGGCATACTCGGGAGGCAGCGCGGCGCAGAGCACGGTCCTGCACGCCTTTGACGAGCTCCTGGGGATCCACCACCGTGAGGACACTGGTAAGCCAAGAGCTTTTCCTTTTCCAAAGCAAATAAGGGGCAGGGGAAGAGATGAGCCAGAGTGATTCCCATGACTGGGCCAGCTCTGTCAGGCAGGAGGACATGTGCCCATCTCACACTTGCAGAGTCTGGCTGGGACCAGGGAGGGAGGTTATAAATGTGGCTCTGGTAGGTGCTTCCTCACCAAGATAAATTCACAAAAGAATGCTTTTGGTTTCTTGCATGTCAACTTTTTACTGAGGCTCTCTATGGGCCCAGAGATGAAGGAACAGAGCATGCAGGCATCCTGCCAGTGATTTACCTCATCTATTCATAGAGCTCCACATTAGTCCAGCCCACAAGAGAAATATTTACCAGAAATTAGAAAAACCACTTTACTAGGAAAAAAACCAACAAAAAACCCCCAAACAAAACAAACCAAAAAAACCAAAAAAAACCCCCCCCAAAAAAAACCAAATCAAAAGGCTGGGAGCAGGGTTAAACACTGCCTTTTAGGGTTAGCACCAGCCCTAATGGAGCACTGACCTAATATGGGTTTTCTTTCTCACTTAATTGGAGGCAGAGCAGAAGAGGCTTGCAGGCTGTCAGTGGTCCCTGCAAATTGTACCAGCATCACAGTTCCAGGCCAGCTTCTCTCTTAGAGAGTTTGGGCCTTAAATCCACTTACCCACAACTTATTCCTTCCTTTGCAGCCGCCTTCCTGCACAGGATGAGGGACTACATGCCCCGGCCCCACAGAGCCTTTGTGGCGGAGATCCACCGGGCCGTGTCCCTGAGGCAGCACGTGCTCTCCTCGGGGGATGCGCGGCTCCGCGCCGCCTTCAATCGCTGCGTGTCTGCACTGACAGACTTCAGGTCCTACCACATCACCATTGTCACTAAGTACATCAGCATTGCGGCGGCCAAAGCCAAGGCTGGGCGGGCAGAGTGGGGTGCCAGGGCTGGCCCTTCTGGGGGAAAGCCGCCTGCTGCCCTGGAGGCTAAAGGAACCGGCGGGTCCCACATCTTCAGCTTCCTGAAAAGCATCAGGGACACCACCAGGGAGGGGATGATAAGTGCCTGACCTACCCTGAGGGCTGGCAAGGCACTGCCCAAAGTGGGTGTAGGAGGCCGAGGGGCTTCAGTGTCTGTCTGCAATGCACAAGTCAAGGTCCAAAACCTCCCATCAGCAGCAGCGCTCCCACCTGTGCACGTTTGAGACATGAGGAGCACGCTCGTGGCTGTTGAGAGACTACAGTGCTGCTGCTGCTGCTGCGTGTCCCAGAAAGGCACCCGGTGAGCTCAGCATCCTCCCCTGGCACCGGGACGGGCACAGGGTCCTCCCACGGCACTGACACCTCAGCCCGGGGCCTCAGGGAAAAGCCGCGTCCCTCCAGGCCCCACTTCTTCCCCGCTGCACCCCGGGCGTGGGGCTGCAGCTCGGATAGACACGGGCGGGTCACCCGGGCGAATAAAGCAGCGATTCCCGATGCAGCCGTGAGAACGGGCCGTGCGTCCGTCACGACATCGCGGCGCTTCTCCGTCACCAGGCGGCAGCAGGAACCCGCGTTTGGCCGGGTTTGGTTTGGTTCCCTGGGCACAGGAACGGAGGGGCAGCGGGGACTGGGAGGTGGCCACCGGTGGGGATTGGGGGGCGGAGGGGTGCGGGGCACAGCGAAGGGCAGGAAAGAGCTCCCCGCTGTGATCCCCCGCCTCTGGCACCCGGACACGGCTCCTCTCCCCCACACCTGCAAAGGGACCGCGATTGCTCCACAGGGGAAACACCACCTCTCCGTCATGGGAGAGACGCTGGAGCCACACAAAGCCAACCGCGAGAGGAGGGAGCCAAGCTGTGGATGAATGCGGGGTGCCCAGGAGGCTGGTGGTCACGGGAAGAGGCTGTCCTGAGGCACAGGGGGTGCTCTCCATGGCCACCTCCGTGGCCTCTCCTGGTTCATTAAGGGCTCAGGATGTCACAGGGGGTCTGCAACACTGGGGGTCACACGGGCTTCACTTTAAGCCTCAGTGATAATACCGTGCTGTAGTAGGGGACGTGGGGACACACGGCTTCCTCAAGGGGCCAGCATGGGAACAATGCTTCTGACAAACCCATGACCCTCACAGGTACCTGCAGCAGAGTAACACCGAGCCTTGTGCCAGGATCAGCCCAATACAGAAGCTCCTCTGATACAGACCTGCTGCAGGGGAAGCAAGCAGCCCCTGTGCCGGGCATGGTGCCAGGCTCCGGCTGCCCCGAGTGTCACTGCCCGGCCCAAAGCTGCAGGAATGGGCTCACCTCGCACCACCGAGCAGGGTTGAGTGGGCAGAGCCTCGTGCCAAGAGCACTGCTAAAGCTTTTTTTTATAATGCCAGGTGCCCATATTGCCCTTTTCTAGCAAGTCAGCACGCCCAAATTCCTTGGAATTTGCATCTTTAGGGAAATCAGGCCATATGGCTCTGTTTTGCCTCCCCAGGTTTTGCTGGCACAGCCACCAGAGGCAGGATTCACACCCAGTCAGTGTCTTGGTGCAAAAATAGCCCTGGCAGTGCCCCTTCTGCACTACCAGAAGAGAATCAAGGTCTTTTATAATGAGATGTCATTCCCATAAGGGCAAAAAGAACACTGTCGCTTGAATTATTAAACTCTTGCTAAATTGTGTTTTGTGCTCTTTTTTTGAATGCAGGCCTAAAACTGGGGCTTCAGAGATGACTTCAGTAAACAACCCACGGGAACGTGTCAGCACCTTTAAATCTTTGCCTGGCAGCACTCCTTCCACTTGATCTTCATTTCTGAATAGCTGTTGCATATTTCATGTAGGAAATATTTCATCCTGATGATTGTCTTGGTCTATTACATTTCAGACCATTTCAGGAAAACAGCAAACTTGGACCAGGGGAAAAATCACTCTTTCTAAATGAGAAACATAGCCAGGACTGGAGGGAGCAGGGGCAGGCTGTCCCTAAGGGGGACGGGGGCTCCACACATGCTGCAAATGCCCAAACCCCACTGGGCAGCAGCAATGCTGATGCCAGGAAGGACCACAGGACCCCCAGCAGGTGTGTTTTCTTCCTTCTGCAAACTCCCTTCTCTGAACATGCTGCCCCTGCCCCTGACCACTGGGGTCAGGAGCAGGTCCTTAGGAGCAAGGAGGAGAGATTTGTGTCACCTCAGAAAATAAAAAGGGAGCTGGGGATTCAGAGAGGTGTCGGAGGGCTCTGGAGATCCAAGGGGTTTCCCTGCCCTGGAGGGCACACTCACCTTCTTTTGGTGAACAAGGAGGAAACTGCAGAGACGGAGTCAGCCCACTGCATTCCCAGGCCAGCAAACTACACAGCACAGGCTCCCCATGCCTGAGTCCACGTTACCAAATGCTCTGTCACAGCCAGCTCACAAACAGTCAGCTGCAGCTCCTTTAGAATTGAATTCAATAAGGATCCTGCCACTCTGGAAGTACCCTGACAGTGAGCCACAGTACAGCACAGACCTTTCCTGTGTGCTCTCCTGGGAGGCTGTGACAGCTGCTCCAAGGGAGCTTTGATTTCTTTGATTTCTCTCTGTTTTCAAACCACTGGTGTCTAATATTGAGCACAAGGCACAGACATCTAAGGTCTCAGGTGCATTCTGACTAGAAGCACGTGGTATTTACATAATTTATGTGTATGCCTAAAAATGGCACAATGTGTTTGAGGATAACCATGTGCTTGGCATCCGTGCTGCATCCCGCCAGTGGGAACCGTGCTGCCACAGGCTGCCAACCTGAGGCCCTGCTCTGTCCTGAGGGGTTTGTTTTGGCAGGCACTGGGGGAGCCCAGAGTGTGTGGGATTAGTCCAGCCACAGTTACGCATCACCTCTTCTGAGCGGCAATGTTCAGGCTCTGCTACTGGGACAACCTGAGTGTGGGGGACACCCAAGATCCCCCGCACTGGAACAGGCACGGTTAAGACCATGTGTGCAGCTCTGTAATAGGATTAATGTTATTTCAGCAAGGGAAAAGCAGCAAAAGGGCAGACTCCCCTCCCTCTTGCAGAGGTGCTGCCCCCCAGACCTCAGCTCCCAAAGGTCCATCTCCCCAGTGAGATTGGGATGCACAGTCTGCCCAGGATCCACATGACTGAGAACGGGATTTTGCACCATCTCACTGAGCCCAGCAGTATCTGCTGGATCAGCTGGGACTGACACCTGCCAGGGAGCAGATGGAAAAACAGGAGAGATGTCAGAGCCTGAGCAGCAGCTCCAGCCCCAAATCTGTGCCACCCACACAGAAATGTCCCTTATCTCCGGAGCCAGGCCCTGTCCCTGCAGCACGGAGGCACATGTTTGCATTGTGGAGCTGCAGCTCAGAGCTGCCCAGTAGCCCAACAGCTCTTCCAGACACATAGACACATTTTGGAGTGCCCACCTGACTCCTGACTCCTCGCTTTTGTTAAGCAGAGATTTCCCCCATGATATCTGATGGTCAGACCTGTGTAATGGAGAAGGAAGCCTGGTGCATGCCCAAGGCGGCAGGAGGAGACCTCATCTGTGCACCCCTTTGATGCACCAAACCTCACAGAGCCTCACCAGCCCTCGGACCAGCCCGCAGGAGGTGGCCAGCCCAGCCTGCCAGGCTCCCTCCACTCCCTGGGCCATGCCCAGCACATCATCCCACCCACACTCCTTGCTCAGATTTTCCATCGTTCTCAATCGCTTTGGCCTCTGGTTCCCTCCTTGCCATGCCCGGGTCTCACCCAGGTCACCTTCCTCTGAGACAAATCTGTGCGAAAGTTCCTGAGCTGCCTGTGAGAGCTGGCAGTCCTTTCCTAGTGCTGGGCCCCTCCCCAGGAATTCCCACAGCCCCCAAGGCAGCTTCAGCCAAGTGCTTTTCTGCTTTTGTCCCTGTGAATATTTGAAATCGAACAGGAATACAAACATTTGGATTCTAGACACTTCCCAGTTCCGGCCTTATTTATCATACTTGGCTCTGCTCCTGGAGCTGGGGCCAGAAGAGGCTCTGAATGATTTAAGTGATTTAACATGCTATGCATAGATCAATCTCACTCTCCCCTCCAGCAACAGGTTTCCCTTTGTGGTTTGCTGCACACTTATTACATCCATCAATACCTAAGTAATTAAAAACCCCCATTATCTGGGTCCTGGCTGCCTTACAAACTCCTCATAAGCTATAAACTCTTGAATGATCAACCTCCCTAAAATGTCTGGGAGTTTGCAGCCTCACCTCACGGTCCCCAGGCCATTGTTACATCGTGAAGGTCCCATTGGAGCCAGGGCCAGTTCTAGCCCGAGCCATGGTTGCTATTCCTCTCCCTGTGTTCCTGGTCTGTGCCAGGATTGCTCATTTCTATCCCCACCTTTCTTCACTCCCTGGTGAGTTCATCTCAGAGCAACTCCTCCACCTCCTGCTTCACTTGTGTGCTGGAGCAGAGCTTTGGACCTGCTGCATTCCCGGGAGCACCCATAGGCTGCCGGGCTCCAAATGCCGCATCCTACATTTTGCCCTGCTGTACCTTGGAAAGGTAGCAAGTCCCCAACGCTGTCACACCTGTGGCCCAAATGTCCCTGCACCATGATCAAGGACTATCCCAGGGCTCTTCTGGGGGGACACTTCCTTGTTTCCTGGTCGGGCTCCTTTCCTGCACATCTCAGCCACAGGTCTCAAAGCAATTTATTAATAACAACCAAGTTTGCTGTGTAATTCCCCACTGGGAGGGATGTGAGAGCACAGAAAATAATTGCCTTCGCCTTCTTTCTGGTGCTGCCACTTGCCCTAGACCTGCTGGTTCACCGGTGCATGCCCGGAGCACTGTGTCCCTCAGAACACTCAGCTTGGCACAAGCAGAGGCTTATCTGTACCCGGGGAAGGGCTCACCTCTGCAGAGTGACTGCAGGCCAGATATGATTACAGACCATGACTCAAGCCAAAAAGTGCTAATTAGAGCATGGAGAGAGGAGCTGCTGAATTACACCTAATATGGAGGGGAAGTGGGGAACAGATTGAGAAGCCATCACTGCTGAGAGGATGACACAGGGCTGTTCCAGCCCAGGGCCAGCAGCACAGCTGTGCTGGGACACTGACACAGTTTCCTGAGGCAGCGGGGACCTCTTACCAACATTGATTCTGTTCTGCCGTTTGTAGCATCCCATATTACTTGCTCTGTTACTTGGTCCTGAAGGCTCTTTGCTCTCGTGTCACTGGGACCCCCCCTCCCCCAAGACCCAGCAGTCTGTGGGCAAGCCTCAGAGCGACCCACTGACAGGAAGGAGTGGGTTTATTCATGCTCCCCGTGTGACCTCCAGGAAATCTCTTTTGCTATGTTTTATCTTCCCAGCCTTCCCAGACAGGTGAGTGTTTTTACCCCTCTGCCTCTCCTGCTTCACTCCATCGAATGCTTTCCTCTCTTTCCAAAGGATGGCATGGCCAGGGTCAATGTTTTCCCATGGGTGGCTGGTGCTGGAAAATGGTAAAATCTTCATTATTGGATAAAGGATGCCCAGAGGGACCTCTGGGAAGGGGTTTTATTTCCCCAAAATCCTCGGTGTCTGGCCAGTGTTTATAAACCATTGCACTACTACAACTGTTGGTAAATAAAGAAACCTGAGACCCAAACACTGGCACTAGACTAAAAATAGCTTAGTGTGGGGCAAACAAAGGGTGGGAACGAGACACAGGCAGGTCCTGATGAAGGTCTCTGACCTTGCCTGAGCATAACAACCACGACAGTGACTGCACATGGCAACCCCACTGTGTGCAGCCCTGCTCCAAACGAGTAGCAGGTGGGGTTTTGTGGGATTCTGGGACACAATAAAAGTCACTTCTGCATTTCAGGTATCAAAGGGGTCACACTATAGAGGCAGACCTCGTTCCTGCCATCCTTTCCTGGCACGGGAAACTGTGCCAGGTTGTCTGTGCATTCCCATTGGGCCCTGGCGTGGAGATGCTGTCCCTAAGGCAGGACTCAAGCCCCAGCACATGCAAGGGCAAAGCAGGCAAATGGCTGGGAGTGGTTTCTCTGGTGCCCGGGGAGCTCAAACTCGCTGGGAGCAGGGTTTAACCAACGCCTGCACTGTGGCACGTCACTGGTGCCTCACGGAGGAGCGCCATGGCCTCCCAAACGTCTGTTTGCTGAGTTAGTCACCACAGCCTGCAGTTGTTAGACCTGGTAAACAAGGGCAAACACAGATACTGGTGTTGCAGGAGGCACGGTGAAGCTGTGAGGCAGTCACTACTCGGCATCCTAGGAGCTCTAGTCAATCCCATTTCTTAGAAAAGAGAAAAAAAAGGAAAAGAGACAAGGCGCTGCTATTATTGCAGTAAGAGGCTGTGTCATGCTGGGCTCTGTAGCTAAATATATTCAGTGTTTACTGTAAGCAAGGACAGTGGGAAGCCTTCCGAAACGGCACGGGGGCTGCTCCCATTTTTTTCAGCTCTCAATCATGCCTGGCTTGAGCCATTTTTATCCTGACACAAATGGAAAATATTTTCCTGGTTTAATTTCTACTGATCAAAGACACTTCCTCAACAGAGAGGAGCCCCACAGCCCGGGGAGGGGGGGGAAGAAGTCCCCGAGGATACTGAGGAGGGGCCTGAGGGGACATGGGACTCAGCTCATGTGCAGTGGGACTCCCTGCAAGCAGACGGGGCATATCAGGATACCACCCCTGAGTCAGGACACCATCCCACCAGCCCGGGGCAGCTGGCCAGGCTATTAATCCTTTCTCTTCCCCAATTAATTTGCCAATAGAAACTTGGGGTTTACCATGTGCCTTCCAAACACAGTGCTGGGAGCACCTTGACACTGCCCCAAGGTGTGCGGATCCCCTCTGCTCCACCAGCATCCTCTTCCCCAGCTGCTGCCGTGACAAGAGAAGCCTGCAGAGGGGCAGGGCTTTGGGGTCAGATCTCTGTTTACTTTCTCCGTAAGATTTCCCTAAACAGCATTGGAAAATGCTCCTTCCACAAAGCTCATCATGGCCGGAACTGACTCAGCTTTCTGCACAGAGGGTCCTGGAGATGAGCTCACTGGCCTCGATAACTTGGCGTCACACTCGACACTGTTTACTGACAGACAACATATTTTGTTTCTATTTGTGCCCATCAGAGTGGTCAGAGCAGGGCTCCCGATGTGTCCTCTGACCCTGCGACCCCCTGGCTCCCTCAGTCTCACACAGACCCTTGTGATGGGCAGGTTCTCTCCACAAGGCAAACACGAAGTCAAATCTGATTTACTCCTCCCAGGTACCTCCAGAGCACAAACTGCTGGGCTTCTGGTTTGACCCTGAACCACTGAGGGCTCAGAGCCAC
Organism: Pomatostomus ruficeps; assembly: GCA_013400735.1. Classification (NCBI taxonomy): domain Eukaryota; kingdom Metazoa; phylum Chordata; class Aves; order Passeriformes; family Timaliidae; genus Pomatostomus; species Pomatostomus ruficeps. Next base: position 398,494 of record VYZT01001988.1, read on the forward strand.
TGTGGCAGCTGCCACAGCCTAGGCTCACCATCAGCACTTTGCTGCTCAGCCAGACTCTGCCAGAGGGACTGCAAAGCACTGCTTGCTGTACATACAGCATCACCCCTCTCCCTTTCCCTCCCCTCCCACACAGAACTAAAATCCACTGGCAGCTCTAAACTGCTTCTTTTCTGTTTGAACTGCTGCATAAATAACCCAAGAGACAGCCTGAAGCCCCTGCACACTGACACCTGACAGCGAGTCAAGGGCAGATCTCGACAGAGACAAGGCTCCCATATAAACAAGGCATCAGTCACTGAGACTGCAACTGTGATTGTGGGGAAACATCTAGAAGGCATTGCTGTGAGAGTTAAATACATCTGAGAGCAGGGCCTGTCAGTGGGCTGCTACTCAGTGTTGAGGTCGCAGCACTTGGGCTGGTGAGACTGACTGGGGCCAGGACACAAAAGAAGCACCCTGTGGCTGTACAGAGCAGGTCTGTGCCCCACAGATGATTCACGGTTCGTGGGAGCCTCCCTGCTCCAGTTCTGCCCAGCTCAGACCTGTGGCAGATGACACGGGTCTGGCGCCTGAAACTGCCAACCCTGCCTGTCCCAGAGATAGGCTTTACAGCCCTGCTGCTGCTCTTTGAGCAGGGCTGACGTGTGCAGCTGATGGCAGTTTTCTGGGGAGAACAACCACTGGCAGAAGTTCAGTCACCTGCTGTAACCTGTGAGCAGCCGCTGTGGTCCTGGGGATGGCCAGAGCCCAGGCACAAACCCGTGTTACACCCATGAGGCAGCTCCTGTCCCCCTGCAGCAGCAGGGGCACAGCCAGCCCCAGCTGAAGCAGAGGACGATCTGCATCAGTGCCTCAGCATGCAAAAAGTACCCCCAAATACCCAGATGCAGCCAGCAGCCCCTGTGGCTCAGGGACGGCCACAGGAATGGGAAGGGGATCACAGAAATTGCTTTTCTAGCAGCTACAAAGTGAAGTTGCTGGGCCACCAGAGACAGTGGTAGGAGCCAAACACCATCTGTTCTCTCCCAGGAACTCTTTTGTTAGTGGAGAAATGAGCTACAAGGCTGGTAATTCCGCAGTGCCAGGCTCATCTCCCAGATGATCGACGCAGCGGTTGATTCCCTGATAAATCTCCACAGGCGCAGCTTTGCTGTTCCCCTCCTTCCCTTCCTGGTTTTCTTCTCCCAGTGGTACTCAGCTACACATCCCCAAACCTCAGCTGTTCTTCTCCAAAACACAGCCAGATTAGGAGCTCCCTCTGCCACATCCCACTTTGCTTTGACACAAAATTAAGGAACTTAAAACTAAATTCTGCTCAAGAAGCCCATCCCTCTGACCCAGGACCTGGTTTAGCTCTTTCAACATGTTTCTCAGGCTGGACTGCTTGCAGGCTTTCCCCTGTGCCATGGCCCCAGACAGACCCACGAGCCTAAGCCTTTGGTGTCCTCCTGCCCAGCCCAGGATCTCCTCTGCACCGTCACAGCCCTCCCCAGGTACCCTAGGCCACTCTTAGCACTCCCCTAGACCCCCACGCCACCTCACTGCCACCATCCTGCCCCCACCCTCACACCCACTCCCATTTTGTTCATCTGGCTCCTGATCCAGCGCTGACTCTGGAGAGCAGCCACGGAGGCTTTGGGAGCAGTGGGGGCAACGCAGACCCCCAGAAGCCGGAGCAGCACAAAGACACAAAGGCACATCCTGTCTGCCACCTCTCCTGCAGCAGAGGAAGCGGCTGGAGGGAGATTAGAGCGCTGAGGAGCGGGGCACTGGGGCGCCCGTACGTGTGCTGGGTACTGTCGCCCGCGAGCCGGGCTGTGACAATGACCCGAGCCAGCCCCCCGGCCCAGCCCCAAGGCAGGATTTCCCGTGAGCCCATCCCCTCGGCAGCACACAATGAGCTGTCTGACAGCTGGAGACGGCTCTGCCTTCGCCCCTCTCCAGCGACGGGTCCTCGGGACCTTCAGGAAGACCAAACAGGAAATTGGGCAAAGAAAGAAAAAGGTTGTTCGTGCTCAAAAGTCCAAACTTTCATTGCTGACCTGGGAGGAAGATGCTGAAGTCAGGGTATTCAAGTACTTTCCCCGGCTCCCATGGGAATAGCAGGACATGATGAGGGGGCCTGCACAAGCACGGGTTGGTGCCATCTTGGGGTGCTGGTCCTTCTGGCACGAGCTCCCACTGACGGGGTTACCCCACTCAAACTCCCACCCCGCCCTGACGGCATCGTCCGCCTGCAGCCCCGCAGACACGGCCCTTTTTTTTTCTGGTGGTTCTCTGGCTGGCAACCCGACATTGTATTTCAGGAATGATCTCCCATGACATGTGGGGAGCACCACAGCCAGAGTTTCTTTTTACAAGGTGGATTTTGGATGTCTCAAGTGCCAAGAGAATGCACCCGTGGCTTCCTTACATAGTGAGCCTTCACCTGCCCAGACCCTCCTGTCCCTGTGGCAGCAAGCATCCACACCAGATGTGTCCTCAGCTCTGCTTTGCTGCATGCAGGGATTCTTCTAAGGGGTTCTGCCTGGTAAAAGTGCCAGAAGTTTCTGTTTCTCTTCTGTTTCTTACCAGATGTGATTTACTTACTGTAACTGGCTATCCGTTATGTCCTGCACTGCATTATTAACTTGGTGATCGTACATTTAGCAGAGAATTTATGAGAAATGAGGAGACATTCATTATCAGTAACATCACAGACTTTACTCTTATATGGTCTCCCTGCACAGAGCGATGTTTGGCTCAGCCAGCGCTCACCCAGTTCCAGCCATTCCTTGGCCCAGAGCAGGACAGGGCTGCTCTGCACAGTTCTAGGGCCGCATTCCCCTCACTTAGGCCAGTCCTCAGTTTTTGCCCTATTAAAATCTTTACCGATGGAATTTAACTAGCTTAATTGTGCAATCACGCCTTCTGTTGTCTGAAAACCAGTATGTTTTCCCTGTTCTCAGGCAAGGAGCTGTGTAAGGATTGTCTGAGACATATTTGAGCTTCCCAGCAACTGCACTGCAACAGAAATGCCCTTAAAATACCCTCCTAGTCCTGAACCTCTGACCTGGGGACAAATATCCCCCCATGCTGTACCTCTGAACTGGGGACAAGTACCTGCCCTGTCCTGCATCTCTGAACTCAGGACCACAAGAGGAACACAGATGGCCAAGTTAAGGTCTTGGGTTTTGTGAGCAAAGGGTACAGTGTCCTGCCGTGAGATTTTGACAAGTGTTCCCAGATGTTCCATTAAAGAAACAACAACCACAGGAAAACCCAAGCAACAGCCAAACAAACAGAAATCTCAGGTGGAGTCCCAGAGCCACACAAGTCCCAGTGGAAAGAGGCTGTAGGCAGGTTGGAGCCAGGGCAGGCACTGCCATTCGCACGACCTGGATGTCTGACAACCTCCCAGGAATTTGGATTCCAAGAGCAACACAATGAACCGGTTCCTCCTTGACCTTAGAGTCGTGCCACAGCTGCCTCTGCAGAGCACTCCGTCTCAGAAACCTTTCCATCTCGGAAACCTTTCCCAGCAGAGAGCACACATCAGGAGTGGCATTTCTGGCTCCTGAGAAGGGCTGAGGTTCCCCAGCTGCAGGCTGGTGGCAGCTGTGAAAGCTGTGAGGAGCCAGAGTTCCAGAGCATGTAAGCCAGGGAAAGGATGGGAAGAACAGAGATGGCTGGAGGCTCCTGGACATTTCCCATTCTTAGGTTTTCACTGAATGACCTAAAGACAAAGCAAATATATCTATATTATCTATATCTGTGTTTATTATATCTCACAGATATCGCAGGATATTCTAAGTTGGAAGGGACCCACAAGGATCATCAAGTTATTCTATTAAGTGAATGGCCCATACACACACACACACACACATATATGAATATTTTAAGGCAATGATTTAACATTCCTCTGCTGATCCAAAGCCTCCCTGATGCCCTTCCAAAGGCTCAGTTTCTGAATGTCCCATATGTGGCTGGGAAGGTCTGGGCAGCACCGATGCTCCATGGGGGCTGTTGCATCCTCTGATCCCACATGGGTGTTACAGACTGTGCAGGCTTTGGCAGCAGCTAGTGAAGGGAAAGCTATGCAAAACATGCCCCAGGGAACTGTACAGGCATCCCGGATTACCTTCTTTGGAGTGGTTTTGGAGGTTACATTAAGGCAGAGCAAGTTCTCTGCAAGAGTTTGTGGGACAGACACCGGCTGCCCCAGCTGCCCCTGCACCCAGGGCAGCCCCAGCCTCCACCATCTATCTGCCCTGGGGCTGGCAGCTCCCCTGCCAGCCTGGGGCTTTCCTGGCAGCAGAGCCCCTCGTGCCCGGGGCACCCCGAGCCGGTCACGCCTGGAGAAGCAGAGCACGATCAGAGATGTGGCTGCGCCTCTCTGCAGGCAGTGGGGATGGGAATTAATCCTCCCATTAACGGGTGAAATGGAGCGTTTGTGTCTCACAAAGCAATTACACAATAATAGCAGGAGGACGATGATAGAAATCACATCTTCTCTGAAGCTGCTCTCCAATCCAACACATGAATAATTCCTCCTAGGCATTCCTGGGAATGCAGTATTAAAAGACCGATATAAACAAAAATTACTGGAAAAAACCAGACAAGGCATGCTTCATCGCTCCGTCAGAGCCAAGCACAACTAAATTTATATAAAGTGGGCAGAGAAGCTTGAAGGGGCAAAGACATTTGTTACTGCTCTGTGCAAGATGAGCTCACAAGGAACGTGTGCTTGATCTTGGCAGCTTTCTGATGTCTTACTCCTAAAGCATCAGCTTTAGTCTCGGTTTCCATGGCAGATACTTTTCTGAGCTTGTATCTTCCACAGATATTGCTAATTTATGCTGTCAGCCATATCTCTGCAAATACCTGCAGAGTGATTCCATGTGCAGTGGGAGTGGTGAAAACAAGGCGCACATGAACGTGCCTCAGCTCTTCTTTTTGATCAGGGGACACAAAAGGGTTTGTTTTCTTCAGACACAAGATCTTGGCTGATTTGGCACTAAATTTTGCCCTAAGTACCCTGACACTGTGTTATCTGTCCTGTGAAGCAAAGCACTTTCAGCATTTCATCCAGACACGTGTTTCGAGCAGGTTTTCCCCACAGTGCTCGGGGCAGCTCAGGGCAGGAAGGGGTGGGAACAGGTGGCCCTGCTTCCTTCTGCTCCCCCATCGTATTTCATGCTAGCAGGGTCTATAAACCATGAAATCTTTCCCAGGCAGAAACCCAGCCACACCAAAACCATCCTATTTTCCGGGTGGATTTATCAGACCTGCAAATGTTGAACAAGGAGCTAACGATTTGCTCTTACCAATTTGGCAAGACCATGGCAAGGTGAGAGGCTGCATGTCTGGCTGATGGAAGAAGAATCCCAGGGATTTGCAAAGCTGTTGTTTATACACTGAAGCACGGAACATCCCAGCACATAAAAAAAGAAATTGGGAAAAACTTGTAAAAAGTAACTTACACAACAATAGAACCACAGGAAGCAATGGCACGTGCAGAGAGAGCTCGTGCCAGAGCAAAGTCCTGACAGCAGCAGGGAAACCCATCCCTGGCAGGATATGGTGACTGCAGGGTGCAGGGCTGTTTCAGGATGTGCCAAGCAGCACCAACAAATGAGTCCCAAGTCCCAGGTAGGAAAGTGGCCAGACACTGAAATGAGACCACTCCCTCTCCTATAAGGATGAAAGCCTGGCAAGCCCTGGCCAGCTGGAAGTTGATCTTAGCCTGGATGGAACCGGGCTTGCCAGTTATTCTGCGGCCTAGGCAGCCACCTGCCCTGCTCACACGTCACCTGGTGAGCAACAAATCACAGGTAATCCCCTTCTCTGTTCTGAGCCAGCACAAACATCTACACATGGGCTTCAGGTGTGTTCACTGGCTCCCGCTGACCACGGGAGAGGGGTGTATGGCTCAGACATATCCCCTCCCTCCATCCAACCTAACTGAAGTTTTAAAGGGAATGTGGAATAAAAAGCACCTGGGTGATGTTTCTTTGGATCTGCTCTTCAGTGTGGTCAGAGGTCATTTCCACAGCTCTCCGGTAAATAAGGGAAACCCCTGGTCCAAGCAGGATGGGGACAGAGGCTGTTCCTAGAGTCTTTCGGCAAGGGTGAGTAACAGGGTCAGCAACAACAGTAAACAAACTTCCAATTTTCCAAACAGAGCCTCTGCAGCATCCGGCTGCTTTAAAACATTAACCAAAATACACTTATCTCTGGCTCCTGGCCTTAAGTGACTTTTGAACCCGCAGCTGTTCTGGGCCAGATTTGATTGTGCTCAGTAACACCAGGTGTCTAAGCCCAGCAGGAGCTCCAGTTGTCAGAGCCAGCCCCTTGCTAGCAGCCATGCCCTGTCCACTGTGTTTTGGGTGAGAAGGGGCCCAAAGGGTCATTGAGTCCAACTCCCTGCTCTTCCCAGGAGCCAAAACTAACCTGTATGACTAAGAGAGAGTCCTCCCAGCCCAAGGGCTTGTCGTTGGCCAAGGGTGGTGTGGAAAGCACAGACTCTTTTGGAGCAGAGGTGAGTTTTCTTTCCAGCACCAATGAGCATGAAATTTAAGCAAAAGGACACTGGAGGCAGAAGCAGTGCAGCAAATTGAGAGTTTTCTTGCTTCCCCTGAGACCATTACCATGTGCAGCTGGGCAGCTGAGGGTGTAACACCCAGGGAAGTCACCTCAGAAGATGTTACAGACCACCTACCTTTGGGACAGCGCTTGTCAATTAGAAACTGCAGCTCTGTGTGCACTAAAGATGCGTTGCATCTGCTGGGAAGCAGCAGAAAGGAACCCATGCCCAGACAGCAGGTTTGCAGTGTTGCTGATGGAGACATAGCCAAGTTCTTGGCTGTTTTTGCAGGCTCCAGCATTGCAGCAGCTCTCACCTGGAGTTTCACCTGTTTATGATATGATACATTCTGCACACAGGGCTTTCTGCATGCAGCAAGGGCAGGAGCGGAGTTGAGACTGTGCTGGCTCAGTCCCACAGCGGTGGTCTAAGCCTGTTTGTTCTCTGGTGGGTCCAAGAAAAGCCATTTCCGTTGCAGAAGCAGAGAGAACTTTTCATCTCGTCCGCAGGAGAGGAAAGTTGGCAATTTAACTGTTAAACTCGCCTGTGACTGGTGGGTGCTGACATCATCGTGACCTCACCACTGTAACCGGAGCCCTCTGGCTTTTCCTCCAGCCTGCCTTTAAATACCAGTGCTGGAGCCAGCACAGCACCCACTCCTCCGACTGGAGCCCAGCGCAGACCGGGCAGCACTTACATAGATGAAAGCAAAGACAGGCTCCAGCACTCCAGCCATGTCCACATCGCTGCGGGTGAGCCCCTCGGTCCATGGCTACCGCTTCGACACAGCCCTGCGCAAGAAAGCCGCGGCCAACATCTTTGAAAGCATCAACGAGGAGTCCCTGCAGAAACTCTTCAAAAACTCCGGAGACAAGAAGGCGGAGGAAAGAGCCAAGATAATCCTCGCCACTGACCAGGACATGGAGGAAAAAACGAGAGCACTAATGGCACTAAAGCAGAGGAGAAAAGACAAACTGCTCCAGTTCCTGACGTTTCGGAAATACTCCATTAAAGTTCACTGAATTGGCGAAGGGAGCAGAAATGGAGAACATTTTGTGACGGGACTGCTTGTGACCTCCTCCCACACTCAGCATGTTCTGCTGCCCTGTGGGATCGGGGAGCTGACAGACCATGCACAGGGCTTCAGCCCCACTGCAACTGCGAGCTGACAGCGGCATCGGTGCCCACGGCAGCATCGCTGTGGACAGCAGCATCGCTGTGGACAGCAGCACTGGTGTGGCCAGCAGCATCGGTTCCCACGGTAGCACTGGCGTGGCCAGCAGCACTGGTGTGCCCAGCAGGATCAGTGCCCGCAGCAGCATCGGTGCCCTTGGCACGACGGTGTGGACAGCAGTTTGGTGGCCAGAGGCTCTCAGAGAGAGAGAGCAGCTCCCAGCGGGAGGCAGACAAGCTCCTCTGGGCAGCTGTGGGTCCAAGCTGGGGGGAACCTACAGGCCCGAGTGTGACTTGGGACCTTCTGATGGACTCGGTGCTCACTGACTTGACCCGTGTGCTTTGCCTTGTCAGAACTTTTTCCTTACAGCCTAAGCCCGTGCGGAGCCCCGGTGCTGTGGCTGGTGGAGGCTCTGGAGAGTGATCAGCTGCTGATCACAGGCATTTTGTGTTAAATGCACCCAAATGCACTGTGTGGTGCAGTAAGTTCAGCCGTCCGGGAACGCATTTGCTCCAGAGACACTCTGCACAACTGTACCTTTCCCTCCCGAGCTGTATCTGAGCAGTAAAAGTCGTTTGCACAGAAGCAATAATAATGACAGATTTCTGTGAATTTACTGTGAAGTTCCCTAATATTGTGTTCACTTACCATTAACACTAAAAATCTAAATATAATAACTACAGTTCTTCTCTGTGTAGGTTACATTCACTATTAGATGAGTACTTACTTCATGGCAATATTTTATGACAATGTTATTATTATTATATCGATTATAATTTATTGCATACAGTGATGTGAAAATTAATAAATTATGAAGTAAATATAAATTATCTTGTCTGAAATAAGTTATCCTGGAGTGCTGGGGTTAGACTTTTCTGGTCATTTCATAGAGACCCAGTTAAGAGCAGACTACCTGCACTTCTCCTTTATTCCCCAGGTATGACTTTGGCAGCCCATCCTCAGGATATGGAGCAGCCCCTGGCTTGCCCACGGCCCCACTATCCCACCTGGCAGCACCAGTTTGGCCCACAGTTGCTGTGGCAACCATGTCATCCCCAGAAAGGCCTCACCAAATTTATTTTTCATCAACTCCAATGTTAGTTTCCCCTCTGTAATAAAGCAGAATGACATCTTCTGCAATGATGAAAGAAAAGTGTAGAAAATGATGGTTCAGGGCCGGGGTGGGCAGCACAACTTGTCAGCCTCTGTCATTTCTGCAGAGCAGAGAAGGAACCTGGCCTTGGCTCCTCATCACCCACAGAAACAGAAGTAAGTTATGAAGCTTTGGCAGCAGAACTGGACTGTTTTTATGCAGGTTGTGCTGTACTATCATGATAGACAATGCCAAAAGTACTTAAAAATAGCAAAGACTGGTTATTTATAAGTCTGTCCTCTAATAACCTGATGGTTTAGATGAAAACATTCCCATGACTCTGCTTAGAGCAACAAAGATAAAACAGCTTGGAAGAGTGATAGCCCAGCTACAGTTTTTTTGCCTACAGTAAGAACTCTAAATTGCCAATAAGTCAGGGAGACTGGAAATAATCTTTTAAGTCACTTAATAGAATGGGCAATTGCAATTATTTATAGCTGGAGTGGGATGCCTGGTGATTTCCCTTCCCAGGAAGACCAGAGAGAAAACTGTTTGGGGATGAACTTGTCTGAAAGAGCCTCCAAAGGCTTTTCAGAACTACCCTTGCTCAGAAAGATCTGTCTCAGAGCAGGTTTGCTCCAGAGGAAGTCGCTGGTTTCCCAGAGCAGTGTCCCACACTCGCTGCAGCTGCTGCGCTCGTTCATGACACATCCTCACAAACCATACACAGTGACAAAAACTGCTTCAAAAGGGCTGTTTCCAAAAAAGGCCAAACAGAGCCATTCACTGCCTGCCCACAGCTCAGCCCTGCTCCACTCGGGGCCCTTGGGATGCGAGGCAGTTCCTCCCGCTCGGGTGGGTGTTCCCGTCAGGGCAGTTTCTGGTGTGACAAGCACAACAGAAGCCAGCAGGGCAAAGAGCCCCCAAACCCACCTGCCTCTGGGACATGTTATCTGCCAGGACCCAACGAGCCTGCTGCTAAGGATGCTCTGAGAACACCCCACAGGGACCAGCTCAGCTCTTTTCCGTCCTGCTGCTTCCCAGGGCCCTGGCTCTGCTGCTGGGCCTTTGCTCCCTGCTCCCCTGCCCTGGACTGTTGAGGTGTCCACAATGCACCCCCTGTGCCAGGGCCAGCGCTGCATTTGGCAGGGCTTTGTCGCTTTCTGGGCCCACAAAACCAAACCCAGCTCCCCAGTGCCACCAATGACCTGGGCAGCTTCAGGTATCATCTCCCAGCTGTCTTTCCTGGAAAGAAGGAAGCAAATCTGGCAGAAGCCATGATTGTGGCAGACTGAAATCAACACCCACCGAAGTGGTTGCTGTTGGCATGCCCTAGGATTGCCCAGACAATCCTGTTCACAACATTTGCATAAAATGATTTATAAGATCCTCTGACTTGGGGATTTTATAGACCCTCTTGTCTCATTTCATTGAAATTATTAACCCAAGTGGCATCCCTGATAAAGGCCACTTACTAAGAAGCTATGGGTTTATTGGATATTTACAGTGAGAAAAGGCAATTTTCCTTGGTTGCAGCCTGTCTGCTGCTTTGGCAGGATTGTGCTCCAGGAACGTGTCTTACAATGGGCTCAGCAAAATCTGCAATGAGTTCTTACGGAACATTGGCCAACGAGAGTTTGATGTACAAATGTCCAATCATCCCAGGGCCTTTGCACACACTGTGCTCCTGCTCTGCTTATCTTCAGGGCTGCACCTGGACCCATCCCTGGTGATTCGGTGTTTGTGGCAGCCCTTTTGTCAGGAAGGACACAGTCGAACCAATCGCTGCCAATAATGGTGCTCAGGCCGTGCTGTGCCCTGTGGTCTGTGCAGAGAGAGAAGTGTGGGAGGGCAGGTCTGTGCAGGGAGGTGTGGGAGGGCAGGTCACCCAGCTGTGCTGTCACCCACCAGTGCCGTCACCAGCTGTGCCGGGCCCTTCCTGAGCGCCCAGTGCCGCAGACTCGGCGCCTGTCGCCGGTGCACACCGCGCTCTGAGCCAGCCCGGCTGCACTCTGGTCAGACGCAGACCCATTGTCAGCCTCCCTGCACAACAAACAGAGGAAAAGGCTGTTCAAGGAATTTCCTCCCTCCAGGAGCCGGGCGTTTCCATTAATTCTTCTCCATGAGTCAAACTGGCTGTACTGGGTGTCCCCCTGGCCCAGCATCCTGAGGAACATGCATCTCAACAGCTAATTTTATCCAGCTTGTCTAACGCCCTGCTTAGCAGCCTTGCTGGGAGTATGCCGGTGGTTCCCCACTACCATTGCTGGCTGGGGAGAAGCCACGGAAAGCAGGACAGAAACTAAGGAGAAGACTTTTGGCGGAAGCTCTGGCTTAACAGGCTGTGAAAGGTGGGGAGCAACTCACAAGGTGCTGGAAAGAGAGAGCCCAGAGCAAAGGGGGTGTCAGTGACAGGAGACTACACAGAGGTCCCACCCTCTGTCCCCTCATCAAACACCCATCCTCATCTCTCCAGAAAATGGAGGGTTGCTTTTGCAACCCTCCTGTCCATGAAAAGATGGAGTTGGAACAAGTCAACAGCCCAGCTCAGCCTGACCATGGTGTTCAGGAGGAGATGGGGATGTTCCCCAGTGTCTGAACACCCCGTACTGTGACCTTCAGTTTCTGGTGAAACCCAGCACACAAGGCATGAGCAGAGTCCAAAGCAGAGCTGGGCCAGCCCTCAGCCGGCCGTGTTTGTGTGTGGGGAGACAGGGTCAACAGCAACACCTCCTTGGCAGGCTTCCCTTTCACACCATGGAGCAACAGGCAAGTTAAAAATTAACTATTGAGCTGAGCTTCTGCTCTGCTTTGCCCAGAGGGACAGACTCTGCTTTGCAAACCAGGAGAGCAACAGCCTGGGTGCCCCTGGCAGCCCTGGCTTGGCACTGGCATAGCGGGGACCTTGGCTTGTGAAAACAGTCACAGATGATGCATATTTCATCTGCAGCTGCCGAGGGAAACCTCTGCTCTAAAGCAGGTTAAATGTGAGTGACAAGCTGTAAAGAGTGAGATTTGTGGTTGTATTGGTGTGGTTTTCACAGAAAAGCACTGGTCTGGGGTTTCAAAGCACGAATGCCTCACATGCAGCAAAATGACGCTCCAGTGTCACTTTGAAGAGATAGACAAGGCTATTTATGAGAACTAACGCCTCTAAAATACTGCAGGCAACAGGAGATGGCACAGTTGCCATTTATCTTTGCTAAAAACCAAAAGTTGGGCCGTGACCAGAATCTCAATACACAACGCTGAAAAAAACCCTTATTCCCACTGAGCTGCACCCTGAATTGGTGCCTGTGGCACGGCAGGATCATGCTCTGCCCTGGGAAGCAGTGACATTTTTCTAGTTCACGGCTCCCAGCTGGGGGGCCGGGCCGTGAATCAGAGCTCAGCCAGCCGGCCCCTCCCGGACTGCGGCTCCTCCGAGCGCCCACGCGGAGGGAGCATCATCGGGACAATCAGCGGGACAATCATCTGAGCGAGCGCGGGCGGCTGCTGCGGCTCAGCACCGCGTCCTGCGTCCTCCTCCGTGGAAAACCCGCTTCTTCCAGTGACTGAGCGCTGCCCCAGGCCTGGGGCGGTCACTGATTCATTCTGCGGCCGTCATTTCCCAACACACCCGTCCGGGAGCATCGGGGAGCAGCTCCTCGGCGCTGCGCACCGCGCACCGCGCCGCTCCTGCGGAGTCCGGCTCGCTCCCTGCCGTACCCCGGGATCCCGGATCGTGCTGGAGCTGGCCCTGGGTGCCCGGACCCATCACCCCGGACCCATCACCCCGGGGGAAGGAATTCCCAGGGGTAGCAGGCATCGGTGTGAAAGCTGCTACTTTCCCACATCATCGGAAAATTCCGTTTTTAAAACACTCGTGCACATGAAAAAAGTGGATTCCCACTGTCTTTGCAAAGTAGAGATGCTTTAATGCCTCAAGGAATTAGGCAAAATCTGACACAAACACCTCACAGTACCTGACACAGTTCGTAGTGCTTTCTCCGCCTGCTGCTGTTTCTGCTTGGACCAAAGTGGAAAGGGAAGAGAAAACTGCCATATTGTGCTTCCCAGCCTGGCCATATTCCAGCTGGGTTCTGTTTAAAATTCACCTGCTATCCCAAATGCTGAAAATATTACAATCCAGACACGTTTTTTTCTCCCCCTCTTTCTGAATGGTAAAGTATGAGACACAATTTTTCATTTAGAAATATTCTTGTGAGCCATCAGACCCTTTCCCTTCACCAGACTTTCTGGGAGGCTCTGATTTGCACCCTCACTGTGGTGTCAGCTGAGCCAGTCTGCAGGATGGCAGCACAGGGCTGCCAGAGAGGACAAGGACAAATGTACAATTCTAAGGCAAACTGAAACCTTGAGCAGAATGCAGTCCATGGAAAAATTCCAGGTGACTTGAAGGGTTCTATACAGAAGTAAAAAACCTGTAATATATTATGCAGAAAGTGCTGCCAAACATACGCTGGTTTTATCCTGATTCAAGCAATAAATTTCTTCCAAAACACTGAATGTTTTAGCTACAATAAAAATATGTAAAAACGTGTTCTGAGGCTGGAGAGACATTTATCAAAGTCAACAACCAGGCACACCTGAGCTCGCCTGAGGGGTTCCCTGACAGGCTGCCTGACGGGCTGCCTCAGGGTCGCTGTGCCTGGGACACCCTGAGTTTACAGTGGTCAATCCCTGCTGGCATCCCCTTGGACCAAGGCTCAGCAAACCCCTCCTGGAGCACTGCCAGGCACGTCCCCTGACTCCCAGGAGTGGTTGTGACATAAACCCTTACACACTTGATTGCAGGGCTTACAGTTTCCCATAAGTAAATAAATTAGGTATAATTTAATATTTGATAGTAAGATTTACTGTTCTACCCTCTACAGCTTCACAGGTGGACACCCAGTAATTGAGCGAAAGGAAGAGCCCCATTAATTCCCGGCAGCGTGGCTGGGCTGTGGCAGCACAGAGGAGAAACCTTCTACCACCTCCAGCCTGAGCCCAGACCCTGTTGGGGGAGATGGGGAAGATGAGGAAACTCCTCCTGGCTTTAGAGGGGCAGTGATTGCTCTTTGCCTGTAGCTGATGCCTGGAGCCACACACACCCACTCCATCATGGGGCAGAGCAGAGTTCAGAGTCTCCTCACAGAACCTGGCTTGGTTTGGCACAAAACCCAGCAATGACCTGGGGCTGCTGTTACAGAGTGAAATTCAGCTTTGCTGTGACTTTGAAACCCTTCCGTTTTGAATAATGTAACCTAATTTTTATAACTATTAAAGCTCAGCACTTGAAGCAGTGCCCCAATATATTTTAGCAGTTTCCCAATGCTAGATTGCATCACACACCTGAGAAAGTTGGAGGCTGGGGCTTGCCTCCCTTCTTGCTTTCAGCTATGCAGAGAAGGTTTTCCCTATTATAACATTAAAAACATCATCCTTTTGTGTACTGTTTTAGCTCCTCGGAGTTCTCTAATCATGCTAATGTCCATTGCACCACTGTTCTCTGCAATCTGTTGTTCAGTCAGCATGTTTGGGTCCCTCTCCAGGGTGGGTTCAAACACAGTGATTCCTCAAAGTCCCATCCCACGAGAATTACATTTGCAGCGTGAGTTCTTCCCACACAGCTGCAGAAAAAAGTCTGCAGGTGTCAGTGCCAGGGAAAAACTAATAAAAGAATTCCATTTTGGACTCTTTTTTCAGGGTTTATCTAGTTCAGGCATTGAATCCCAAATGCTGCCCCTTGTCACTTTGTGCCAATTCGTAGTTTAACCTTGAGTGGCTGCAGGGATCTTTCTCAGAAACATCTCGCTTCAACAAACCAAACAAGCCTTTTCTCAAGGTAATGCCTATACTATGCTGAGCTCTGACCAAGCAAACCTGAATGATCTTCAGCTGCAGAAAACATCATCAAGGCTGGCCTGGCCTGGCCTTATCCCCACACACCCCTCAGACAGGCAAATCCCATTGACCTGAGCAGGACTTCAGGTTAAACATCAGCTGAGTGCTGAGAGCTGCAGGGCACGGCAGAGTATTGCCAGCAATTCCACATTTCAACATGATTTATATAACTTTTCCTTTATTTAGTAAAGCAGGAGATTGAGCAGGAGCTTTAAGCCCACCCCTGGTGACTTCTCTGTGGCTCCAGGCACTCTTGAGCCTTGTGAACCCACAAAAATTGTACCCAGACGGATCCACTGCTGAGACAGACCCCAGCACCCACTCTGCACTAATTTTCTCTTTTATTATTTTCCAGGCTGCTGTAAACACAATGAAAACAGCCACCAAATTAAATCTTTCCTCTATTTAAAGAGATATTTAAAATGGTAAATGATTTGTGAGTGAACAGTGCATTATGTCACTGTCCAAGTCCATTGCAGCACACTCAGACCATGGAAAGGTCCCACAAAAGTCCTGCTGGCTTTCTAGCCCCTCCAGCTCTTATACATATCTATATATATATATATGCTAATTTTTTAAAAAATATTTTTCTAACAAAGCCAAGCTGCAATCAGTACTTTGGCAGCTTGTGGTGGTGCCGCCCTCCTGTGGCTGGAGAACCACTGAAGTTGGAACAAAACCAGCTTCAAAATCTGATGAAACATCACCAAATCACCAAACAGATAACACCAGAGTAAAGGTGGGCATGAATAGCCTGGACATGCTAACTGGCCCCAGTAACTCCCACCAAGGGCTATGGGCTCTGTAAAGTTCATCCATGCTAAAAGTTTTCCGAGACAAGAGGTTTGGGATAAATGCTTCACCCCAGTGACTCACCAGCTTCCACCCCATGTTTCAGGTTTCCCATATGTGCTATGGCAACAACAAATGCAACACATTTTGTGGGATGTTTCATATGCTAATCCCCCTCTGCTGAAGCACCACTCAGGAGATCAGGCACGCCATGGAAAGAGCATCAGCACTGAGCCCAACCACAGGCAGAGCCCACCCAGCTCTGGCACCAGCCTCGGAGCAACATGCGGCCACATCAGACACTGTGCAAGAATGCCAGCGAGGTGCAAGTGCTGCCACCACACCCCGGACGTGGGGCCAAGGCCATGGCGCTGGTGACGCAGCTCTTGGCTGCAGAACGGGAACTGCAGGTGGAGGCCAGAGGGAAGGACAAGTGACATCAGTGCCAGGGCAGGAGGAGGCTGTGAGACCATGGTGGGGAGCGCTGTTGGCAACCCACCACCACCTGCCCCCTCACCATGCCAGGGCCCTGAAATTGCTGCACCAGCATGTCTGGAGCAGAACCCGTGTGCCACAGATTCAGCTCCTCCGTGTCTCACGTAACAGCCAAAAATCGCACTGCAGAAATGCGGTGACTGACGAGAGCAGTGACGCAGGTGTATTGTGACTCTAAAACCCCCAAATATACAGGAAACTGCTCAATCAATCAACAGCCCAGCACAAGAGTTCTCTCCCTGCATTCCTGAGGAATGTCCAGAGCCAGCATTGTGACAATGAGCCGCTTGTTGTCAATGTGCTGCATCAACCTTGGCAGCCCACACTGCCAGGAGCAGCAAAATCACACCAACAACTGCCCAAAAATGTGCATGCTTCCGAGTGTTATAAACTGCAAGGGACTCCTGCTGTACCAACAAAGCCCTGGGCAAATTCAGAATTAAAGCACCCTTGATTCACTTAAAGGGACATGTCAAAGACTCCTTTAATTGTGATAAATCCCATTCCTTCATCTGCGAAGGTGACATTTCATGGCAAATAGTCCCAAGAAATTGAGTGGAACAAGGAAGAGTTTCCTGTTTTGTAAGTGATTTCCTATGATGACAAAGCCCAGCATGGGAGCAGTTGGCTGCATGGCTGGTGCTCAGGTTTTTTAGGTCTTTGTTGTTCCCAGGCAGACAGATGGAATTTGTCACAAGAAACTAATCAGGGACACTGAGACCTAGTTGCATTTACAGGGATAAAATCTCAGTTTGAGGAGTCATTAGAAACCTGCCTCTCACAAGCATGCTGCCTGCTAAGTCACAGACCATTTCCCAGGCAAACCATTTCTTTGGAGCCTGGCAGAATGACCAGGAGGGGAGCAGTGGGAGTCGTGCATGGTGTCATTAACCCAATCCTATCCCTTCTCCCAGAGCAAAGAGGAGCTCATCACTTCAGCAGTCAGAGGGGTGTGGGACTTGCGAGAGGGCAAAAAGGAGCCGTCAAGTAACTCGGCCTTTAAACCATCCAGCTGGTGTCCCTCTGGAGCAGACACAATCCCCAGCTCCTCCAGTTTGGAGGTCAGGTTGAAACTCCCCTTTCTTCCCTAGGGAGGGAGCAAAGCCTCCAGGACTCTCACAAGCACCCAGCAATACCAGAAGCCAAAATGAACTTCCAAGCCAGCACACCCTTCTGGTGCCTCCTCCTCTGTTCCAATTCACTGGGACACATACTGGCTGTAAGGGGCTGCCAGTCCAGCACTCAGATGTCTTCAGGGAGCATTTTCTGAGCTCTGGTAGGTGGAATTGCAAACAGGAAAGTGCTGAGCCAGCAGGGAGCAAGCTGTTCACCTGCCCCTGAGTGTCTCTCTCCCAGCAATATTTTAATTCCAGCTCAAACTGCCAAGAGAAGGAGCTCCTTAATCAGCAAAGCCGGGAGGAAGGGCAGCTCCTGTTCCTGCATGCCGTGGCAGGACGTCCCCGTGCCTGCACGATCCCGGGCCACCACCCTTCCTTCCCCTGCAGCTGTCATGCTTGTGGCCATGCTTGTGCCAACCATGCAGAAATCCCTTCCCATGTCCTCACAAAGGCCAAATCTGCCAGATTCTGCTGCAGCTCTTGGTTTCCCCAGAAAGAGGGGCTGCTTTGGTGGACCAACGAATGTCCCACTAGAGATGCAAATTTACCTGATTTATGCTCTTCCAGAAAACTTGGCCTTCATGGTTTATCAAACCCAGTGCATTCCAGACAGAGGGATGATCTCCCTTAATTGCGCTTTGCCATTCCTCTGATGTTTCCATTATCCCCAGTACAGCACCCAGCAAATTCTGCCTTGTACCAAAAGCCATTCCTGTCAAATTAAGTTAAAAGGAAGTAGTGAAAAACTAAAAGCTCTGCATCTAATCCGGCCACCTGGAAAATCAGCAGAGAAATATAATTTTGTAGTCTTTCAAATTAAATCAGATTCTGGGCACTCTGCTGTTGAGTTTGTCCAATGTTGAGTGGAATAGCTCTGCTCAACCATGACTAGGTTTAGGCGTGTTCAATTCATGGCAAAGCAGTTCCAGTTCAGAGATGCTGCTTTTAATTGCATCCTCACTCTATTTCTAAAAAATTTATAATTTGTCTCAGCCATTCCCCATTAATAAGCTCTCAGCAGGAGGTGGCCTTTAGTGGTAGAGCAGCTCATGCTACCACAAAGAGTGGAGGTGGGGGACCTGTGCGTGGGCCACAATGTCTGTCTGTGTCTGGTGCAGCCTCTCCCTGCCCTGGAGTCTGCAGCTCCCATCACCACAGCCAAACCCACAACAGATCCAGCACCCACAGGCTCGCACCCCCAGCCTCCAGCCTGGGGGCTCCCACCTCAGGAACAGCTCTGATCCCTGGCACTGCTCAGGTTTCTCACTCGTGCTGAGGGCATGGCAATGCTCTTGCTGCTTTTCCTGGGTTCCCTGTGTGGCTGTGCTCAGAGCTCTCTCCTGGCTGCTGCTCTCCATTGCTGGCCCAGGAGCATTCACTCCCACCTGCCTGTAATGCTTTGTATAAAACTGACCTGCACATGATTTTGTGTCTCTTTATCCTCATTTCAGCGTATCAAGTACAACCATGAGTCCCTCTGTACTTTGCAATTGCTTTTCACATGCGAAGTCCAGAATGTCCCATCTGATCTTCCCTCGTTTTCCTATAGATTTTCTGGAAAAGCTTAGATCAGTTGTATTGGAAGCAGCAAAACTGATTGAAAGTGTGATGGTGCTGAGCAGCCACCCAGGGCTCCTTCTCCCTGAAGCCTCAGTGTTTGAAGTGAGAGCTGTTTGGGAGCTTGAGCTCCGTGCAGCACTCGGCTCCGTGTCACCACACCTGTCCTGGCTGCACCTCCCGGGGTGCTGGTGCTGCCAACACTCCCCTCCTCTTTTTCAGGCCTTCTTTGCATATTCCCCAATAACAGTTCAAAAAGGGCAAATACCTGCAATTCTCTCCTTTCAGTGTGAGCCCGAGGGCTCTCCAGTGAGCTGCTGCTCTTTCCTGAAGGAATTATGTACTGGAATTCAGTAATTATGGGCTGGATTCATTCCTCCTTAAGTAGCTTTCTTTGCAGAGAAATAACAAAGCTGGCTGAAGAAAACTTACCTGAGGTTGCTGAGATTTCAGTGTGAGACTTTTCAAGTTTTACATTTAACAAGTTTAAGGATCATGAAATGTTTCTCTTATTTTCCTGGCCTTGGAAGGAGCAGGGCGGCTCACATTCCACCAGGGCTCCGGCTCTGCTGACCTCTGCAGGCAGTGAGGCAAGGCTACAAAGGTGACATCAGTGACAACAGCCATTTTTACAGAAAAACAAAAATGAGATTTTTTTCATTTCTTCCAATGAAAAACCCCAAACAAACAAGAGTAAACATAAACGAGGTGGTTCATTCTGAGAAGCTTTTCTGGTATCAAGAGATATGATCTTACACAATATGGTGTTTTGGTTGGTTTCTCTCTTGTTTTCCTAATTTACAATGTGTTTTAGCATCTCTGCAAAATATCCCTCAGGCTGCCAATGGCAACAGGACCTACAGCAGTGATTTAACATGAGAGAATATGTTCTCTTACACCATTTTCTCACACTCTCCCCTTTGTGCTGTGATGTCATTCAACCACTTAAAACCAGGTGCAGAGGCTGGCTCTCTATCCTCTCCCTCTGGTGGTGGCCGTAGACTCGTCCTTCTGTCACAGACCACTGCTGTCATTCAGCAGCGTCTGCCTCTTCTCTACCACCTGGCACCTCGGAGAGATCCAGCCCCTCCTGGGCACCCGGCTGTGAGTGATCCCAGGAGCTGGCCCTGCGAGGAGGAGGAGGAGGAGGAGGTCGTCTCCCTGGCACTGCCCTGGGACAGAGCACAAGTCCTGTGCTTACCTGAAGGCATTTTGCATTTGAGGACAGTGAGGTTAACTGAGTCAGGCTGCACATGTCAGCATGGGCATACTGATGTCACCCGAGTGGACACTCACTGCTGCCCTAGAGATTTAACAACCATCATCACAATGAGTCTAAAGCAAAGGCTGTGAAAAGCAGCAACACTTCCTGCCAACCAGCACAGCTGTATGGGCGTGAGGGAGCAGAGCCACTGGGAGAGCAGCCGGGCTCAAATGGATCGTGGTAGGAGGGGAAAGAGAAACTGAAAGCTGCTTATTTGACCCAAATCTGGCTCTTTTCCACGTGCAGAGAAGGCAGTTTGCACTGCTGCTTCAGAAGAAGATTAATTTATTGCTCCTCTCTGGGCAGGTGTTGATGGATTGTGTGTGGAACCACGGAATTTCCCCAGACCTGAGATGAAATCAAATTTCCAGGAAATGTTTCACTCCTCATACACAGGGCTATCTAGAAAAGGCAGGTCCTCAGGAGTGTGGCTTTACCTGCAACCACCTGCAGCAGTTTGTTTTGTTTCCTTTAAGGAGGCTCAAGAGTGCAGTAAGAAGCCATTTCAAGGATCCAAAGGAGAGGGCAGGATCTGATCTCTCTCCATGGCCTTGTATGTAATTACTGGCAGGAGGGAAGGAGGCAATACAGGTACAGAGACTGAGAGAGGTTAGAAGAAGTCATCCAAAGCCAGCAGACACAACCCAATCTCTGCCTGGATTTAGGGGAGACGCGGGAACTGCCATGCTTGGAGGCAGGACCGAGGCCACCCACCAACCACCCACAGCTGGGGCACATTCCCTGGGGCTCAGGCACGGACTGAGAGAGGAGGAGCCATCTCTGCCTCCAGTGTGCACAGCTGGAGGATCAGCTCTGTCCATGACCTGCTTTTAATTTTCTCCATTGTTCTCCCATCCCCACGGGCAGACAGCTGGGCGCTGGGCAGCGTGGGTGCACGGAGCAGCTTTTGGCAATATCAAGCTCACCTGTCTTTAACTCCACAGTTTGAAAGCCCAACTCCACAACACTGCCACTCGGAGAATTTCTTAAATGTCATCTAGTTTTAGTGCTATTCTATTTCATTTGCTACCTTACCTTAATAATTTTTTAGCACTCATTCACTTTGCATTTCTCTCTCTTTCCATTTTCATCTGTTTCTGATATTTTATTTTTCCAATAAACTAAGTAATTTAATGGCCCTAATCCCAAGCCTCCTATTTAGAGCATGGATGTGGAGGCTGCAGGAAGAAGCCCCAATTTAAATCTGTCAGTCAAACACAACTTAATCTATCATCTTCTTTATATCTAAAACTGCTCCATGGAAAGGAAGACACTGTGAGTGCCAGAGCTCCTGAGCCTCAGAACTGGGGACGTCTGTCACACACCTCTGTTCATCTGGTTTATCTTGGGATAAATCTGCAACACTGAACCAAGCTATTTCTCCTCTAGAAAGTTCTCATGGGCTGTTCGCTTATTTTTGTCTAGTCCATCGCTGATGGCTCTATGGCAGAAGCGCAGACCCAGCTCTGTCAAAGTCCTGAGAAATCACTGAGCAATTCTGCCCTGAGCTGGAGCATCCAAAAGCTGCCACAGACAATATATTCTGGGCTGCAGCAAACAGCCTGACAGCTGGGTGCAGCAGCCATTTAGCAGATAACCACATTTTATTCTGACCCTTATTTCATCCTGCAGCAATTAGCCAGGATAAAAGGACCTCATCACACTGTCAGCCTTGTGTTCCAGCACGTTTAGGGAGGCAGAACCTAGACATACCTTCTGGATCCTGAATAAAAACACCGTTGATGTCTGCTAGTTCACATCAGTTTTCACAACTACAATATAGGGGAAAAGCTACAGCTGGGTTTAGCCACCTCAGAGGGTGATTTTGAACAAATCTGGGGCAATCCAGTGAGCATTGTGAGGAGGCAGCTGCACCCTCAGCAGCCCCCCACCAGCACTCAGACATTTATTGCATGTTAGGTCCTTCCCTTTGCTCCACCTTAAAATAAAGACATAAATTTGATGTCCATATTCTAGTTTTCTGAAATTATATCTTCCCCATAAATATCTTCTCAATAGTCCCAACCCCAAGCCTGGATCTAATAAAAGTGCTCTTTATGATTATTAGACAAGTGAGATGTCCCTGGACTGAACAACTACCTTCAAATATCTGCCCAGAACTGGCTGGGAGTGGAAATCAGCTTCTTCCTCCCCAGGTACAAATCCATAATGGGGATTTATTTCCAAGGCAGTGGAAATGAGGTAATCCCTCTCCTTATCTCACCTCAGAGGTAATTCTCCTCTGAGGTGAGATAAGGAGAAAGGAAAAAAAAAAAAAAGAAAAAAAAGAAAGAAATAATACAATAATGAAGCATCTGAAAAAGCAAATGATTTGCAAGAGGTAGGGGCAGGAGGTCAATGGCATAGAACAGCTTTGAGTAATGAGGGAAAAATGATGGGTTTGCCTAATGCTGTCCTGGGCAGGGCACCGGCAGGAGGCTGGCATGGGCATGCTGCCCTTCCTCGTGTTCAGCCCCCTGAGGGATCCTCCAGCACCTGGGAGCAGACACCAGCCCTTGGGACAGCCAGCACCCGGTTACTATCAGGCTCTCAGTTATTCTTAATTGCTCTAACATCCACCAAAAATAAATCAAATACTGAAATCACCCAAGGAAGCACTGAGGAGCAATGTGCTGTTCCTGCCAGCTGACAGACAGATGCTCTGGACAGACAGACACCAATGGGCCTGGAACAAGTTGGGGTTACTCTGGTACAGGATAAATCTGCACTTGTGGGGATGGCCCTTTTCTGCCTGTTGTGTTTCAGTAAAACCATTACTACAATAACCTGTAATAAGAAGAATGATAACCTGTAATAATAATAATATTATTACAGAGTAATATTCTGTAATATTATTTGTTACAGAATAAAAAATTACAGAATTTTTTATTCTGTACAAAATATAAAATTGCCATGAAATGAAGCAGATAAGGAGAAATTGTATCATTGTGGTAACCCAACTGATGCCCAGTCTCTGCTTCAGCAAAGTCACAGCAGATTTGTATTGCCCCGTGCAAATGCAGTGACTTGAGAAACTGTGTAAATTAGCATAAAGGTGTGTATTTATGGGAAGAAATTGAGGAAAACCACCTTGGCTCTCTCCCGGGATTCATACTCCAGGTTTGTTATTGGCTTTGCTCTCTGCCAAGCCCCAGCAGCTCAGACGCAGAATCTGTTGATGCTACAGAAAGCAAAGTCATGCAGAGCAGTCAGTGGGAAATAATGGATATCAATTACACAGCTTGAACTGCCGACTGGATCGGGTTTTATAACTCTTTACTCTTGTGGTCTTCTTAATAAATCCATTGGGAGAGATGTCATATCCTTTATAGCAATATGTTTCAATGTTTTATTTCCTATGAAGGAACAACTGGCCACTTTACAAAATGCTCCTTGGAGTCTCCCACAGCCTCCTGAAGGAATCAAAATGGGTGTGAGATGAACATGAGCTATTTGTTCTCTAATACAGGGCCCAGTTTGCCATAACGTTTGGCTATTGCCGCTGCAGATGGGATGGATTCCTTCCCTTCTGCTTCAATCCTGTTCACAACACAGGGCCAGCTTCTGAGGAATGTGGGAGCCTTACAGGGAGGTGCTCCAAGCTCAGGTCACCTAAAAGAAAATTGCACATTGAGGAGAACCTGCATTTTTGTGGCAGGCAGAAAACAGCATCACTCTGCGGGGGTGTGAGATTTTTCCAGCCCTACAAGTGCAGGGAAGGAGCAGACACATCACCCAAATGAAGGTAAAAAATTATATTGAACAGGGGTAAGTCTATCACTTGCAGTCTTTTACCTGCATTATTTAAACCAGCCACCATCTCAAGCACTAGAAGCAGAAATGCAGCCTTCTTCCATGGCACCTTCCCTATGGTAAATCTAATTAAACAGCCATTAAAATGTGTGTTAGCTCGATTGTATCAAGGTGACCTGGAGCTCCTGCTAAATGTTAGCAACAGCATTCCCCAAAAACTGGCATCCGAGAGGGAACAGGCAGTACTGTTTCTCCTGATGTGGCCTTTAGATGAATGTGGTTATTAAAGTGCTTTGTGTACCACACATTCCCAAATAAATGAATCTAATTTTCTGGCAGCTGAAGTGCTCTGTGTGCCCCTCCAGTGCTCCCAGCCAACGCTGGCATCCCAGTGAGCATCCCGGCTGGGCTCTGGCTCCGCAGCACTCCGAGCGGGATGCCAGCAGCCATGGCAGCTGGCATACATGGACAAAAATGCACAGGCAGCATTGCTAAAAGCCTGGCTAGAAGAAAAGTGCTAAAATGTCAGAAAGGAGAGGAGATAGGGCAGAGTCTTACCTGCAACAGCCAGAGCAGCTCCCACCTCCGTGGAAGGTCCCTTCACCTGCAGACAACAAGGTTGATTGTTTCCTAGTCCAAGTAAACACCTGGCTGGGAGTTTAAATGTCTTTAAATCCCTAAGTCTCAATTCAGACTAAAATCTGGAAGCATTTCCTTGATTTACACTGGCCTGACCTCCAGTGTCAAAACCACGCACAGTTCATATTCATGATGCAAAACTAGATGTAGACCAAATTCCACATCCCTCCTCACAAGTAGACCTGCTAATGATCAACAAAGAACTATCTGTTTTATAAGCAATTTATCATGCTCAGGTTAATGGTAGCAAAATGCTAATGATGAGACTGAAAACTGAGAACAGCGTCTGTTCATTACTGCAGGTTTTTATCATGCACCCTAAAAAGTATCATTATGCTAAAGAAAATGTTCACCAGGTACTAAATCAGACAGATTTGCAGTTGAAAAACTACTTCCTTTAGTTGTTACCTTATGTTTGACTTCACAAGTTTATTCCTTTAACTGCAGCTACAGTTAAAAATAGGAAATATCCCACCAAGCTGCAAACTAGCTGAACAGGTGGGAAATGTCTCACTTCCCCCTTGCACATGTCAGCAGCCACAGTTTGGGCACTGAGGCTACATGACTGCAGAAATCTCCCCCTACGCTGTGTGCAGGGGGACTGGAGACACATGAACGATGAATTCCCAGGTGCCGTGAGAGAGGAATGAACTAAGTTTAAGCACAAAATAGAACAAGGAGAGATGGAACCAGGCAGTAGCACAGAGCTCCTGTTCCCCGGGCTTTGGCAGTCCTGGAAAGCCTTGGAAAGGCAAACGTCCCTTCAGTACAGCCCACACAGGTTTGCTCTGGGCACCCTGAAAGTGGTCATATATCAAACATGCCTCAATAAACGACAACGTGCACCAAGTTCACCATCATTTGGGACCAGCTCTGCACAGTCCCTGTGAGCCTTTGGGAAAGCCCGGCCCATGCCCTTCCCAACGTCACCAGGTCTCCAGAGGAGCAACCATGCGATCCAGCTCTACCCACCCCCTGCACCTGGGGCAGAGCATGTCCCACCCAGGCTGCTCCCCCCTGTTCCCACCAAACCACCTTGTCACTGCCACCAGGGACACTGAGAGGAACAAGAGCAAAAGCAAGTGAAGAGCCAACATGGAGGATTGTTCTTGGAAGCTACATGGGATATAAAGGAGCAGTTCTATGCAGAAATCTACTGTCACAGGGGGTAATGAATTAAATGAAGTGGAAAGCATGGCATGAACGGGAGATTTGCTGTAGTGACTAATGTAATTAACCTCTATTGAAATAATTAAGCCTCCTAATTTGTGCTGCATGAGCAATACAACTGCAAGGGCAGGTGTGGGCAGCACCCACCACACTGAGGGGCTTGGGATCTCCTCTGCTCTGTGGAGCTGCTTGACTTGTGCTGCAAATAAACCCCACAGGCTTAGGAAGAAAAAATCGTGATCACAAATATCCCACAAAATGCTATGGCCCATTCTTCTTAGACTTGACCTACCTCCTCATAAAGTGTGACATTTTTTCTTCCTTCAGCACAGGATTGCTTTATGCCAGTCAGAGAAGCAGGGTTTGTTGTCTCTAGTTATTAATTTACTTTTATTGACTGCTGTGCCTTTCCTCGTTTTATTACCCAATAGCTCACACCAGCAGAACAGCTTTTCTTTAGGTTACACATAAACGTTTGACTTTCCCAAGCGGGCACCAAGGAGAGGCAAAACCACTGCAGCTCCTGCTGGGTGCATCTGCTGCCCTGGCCCCTGCTCACCCCAGGGACACCTTCTACCAGACCATGTCTCTCACAGCCCCATCCAGCCAGCAAAAATGCTGATCCCTTTTCCCCCCTTTTCACTGCTCAAGGCATATGATGAAAAAGCATAAGATTTGGATTGATTTTTTTCTGTCCTAAAAATACGCTCTGAAACGCTTCCATTGTCCATTTGCTGCTCCCTGTGATAAGGCACATTTTCCCTCTATAGCAATTATTTTGAACACCACTATTCGACTGACTGTGAAAACCCCAGAGCACCACAGAAGGTTCTGGGGATATTAAACCACCGGGTTCCCTGCTGCTGATGGACACGTCCCGCTGCGGCACAGCGCTCCGGCCAGCGTCCTGCTGCAGCCGGGACAGCAGGGGGCTGGAGAGATTTTAAATTTTTTTTGAGAAAACAGACAGCTGAAATGAGTCCTCTACTCAAACAACTGTTTGTGCTGAAGCTAAAAAATAAAAATAAAAGTATGTCAGGTGCTTGGCTGACTTTGAAGCCCAACGGAAGAAATTCCCTGCTTCCCTGGAGCTGTCAGGAATGGGCAATACGAGGTGATGGCTCAGAAGGGCATGGCAGCCCAGCAGTGACAAGATGCCTAGAAGCTCTGTCCCACTTCCCACCACATTTAGGGATGTGCAGGGCCCAGCTGGGAGCAGCAGCTCTGGGGCAGAGGAGCAGCAGTGGGCCAGTGCCAGGGTGAGGGGCAGAGCAGATGCTGGTGATGGCCCAGTGCTGCTGCTGGTGTGTGGAGCTGTGCCAAGCCTGGGTGAACACATCCCCACTGGGGCCATCAGGCTGCTGCTGGATTAACGAGAGGCAGCATCAATTTTAATTCACTGCATCCCTGTCAGCAGTGCTGAGTAACACAGCTGCTCTCTAAATTTGATTGTAGCTATATCACTGCTGAAGATAATTAGGGGACGTGTCATTAGTCTTACATCAAGTACAGCATGTATTTTGTCTTTCAGTCATATTTACTTTAACTTCACTAAAGGATTAAATGAAGTTTACAGTGATATGCAACAACTGTTGTGAGAAGGTGAGAATTCAACTGAGAAAAAGAAAGAAAAAACCCTCACAAATAGGAAAAAATGAGCACAGCACTGTCTTATCCTCCCTTTCTCACTCTGCTGTAGATGATTTTCCCAATTCTGCTCATGACCACAGAGGAATTCCTAAGAATAAATTTAGGAGAAATACTCCAGAAGTGCCCTGGCCCATGTGTAGGAAGCAGAAGATGAACTGCAGCCCCCGGCACACACGACACGGAGCCACGGGCACGGGGCACTGAGCTGCTCCCACAGGCTGCCAGAAACCCAGCACTTCCCAGCCCCGCTGTGGTGCAGGAGCTGACCAGGGCCAGGTGAGTTCCTCTGGGTCCCAGTGCTGTTTGCACAGACCTGGCTTCCAACACTTACTGGTGGTGCGGTGCAATTTGTAAGAGGAAATTTCTCCTGTGGAGGAGATGCTCACCTTTGAGAAAGCCATCCATTGCTCAGCTGTGCGTGCAGCTCTTTTTGGTTCTTCTTTTTCAGATTCTGAAGCTGGGATGACTATTTTCCATCAGGCAGTCTGTGTTTCAGCAGGCAAAGGACCAGAGCAGAGGGATCCAGGTACAGCAAAGCACTGGCCAGCAGTTCTTGGTCCTGCACCTCCATCAGCCACTGAAGGACAAGGCAAGGGCATGAGGAATTCCTGCTGGGTGTCGCTGAGTGCCAAGCACAGCATGTCCACCTGCTGACATCCAAAGCCCAGGACACGTTCTGATCAGTAGATATGTGGGTCTGTGCTGCTGCACGAAGGTGTGTACAGCAGGAGGCGTGAGGAGCTGTCCCTCAGCTCTCCAGACACAGCATCTCCTCAGGAAAGATGCAGGCACAGAGAGACCCTTGGATGCTTCTCCAGAGCCCCCAGCTCTGCTCTTGAAAGAGGCAGAGCTGAAGATATTAAAGGTTTGTTCATTTGTTTGGGGGTTCCTTTCCCTGGAAGATTGACAGGCTCCTACAGAGTGTTTATATGAATCCATTGAGTGTCTACATTTAATTACACTTCACTGAGTGCATTAACACAACCATGAATTTTTTAAAGCTATCAGTTTTATTCTGTTTGACTCCAAACCTGACAGTGTGAGTTGCTTTCCAGCATACCCTTTCCTCCAAACCCTTTTCCCAGGTGTCTGCAGCTGAGTTCTGACACCTTCTGAACCTGAGGAGACATCCCCCACACCACCAGCAGGGAAACACCAATTCCAGCCCACAGGCCTTGTAGGGGATAATACATGTGCCCCGAGTCACGACAGGAAAGGCTAATTATGAGGGAAGAAATACATTAACAAGACCGAACTGGCTGAAAGATGAGCCCCCTGCACTAGGTCCGCAGCACTTCCCTCTCTAAACCACTAGAAAACCATTGGAAATGGCCCTTATTCAGGAACAGATGAATTTAGTTCCCAGCTTCTCTTGCAGAGCATGGGACAACACAAAAGTTCCCCCAGGGACCCCGGATCTGAGGGAGTGCCCAGCCTGCCTGGGTTCCGCTCCTTTGAGCAGCCAGCTGCAAGCAGGAACTGAGTACTTCGGAGAGCTTGGCTACAGCTCTGGGTGCTGGGCTCATGTAAATCATCCTGATCCATTTCCTGCACTCTGGAAGGAGCCACGGCTTCACCCAGCTCCTCTCTTACTGCATTTTTTGGCTCTTCCATCCTCTGCCTAATCAAGTAAGTCAGTCCATTCCCCACTCCAGTCTGCAGCCTTGTGATAAGGCATCACCCAGCCTTTATAGCCTGGATTTAACTGTCTCTGATTTTCCTCATGTCACCTTTCTCAATGAGATTTTTTTTTTTTTAAATGGGGGATTTTTGGGCTTGTTTTTTGAAACACAATGGTGGAAGTGTAATTGTCAAGGGTAGTAAGTTCTAATGCCAGTGGCAGGAAAAAAGCTCCAATACCTTCAGAAAGTCACACTCAAAATGCACCCAGGTGCAATCACCTGGGATGTGACAGATGATTTATTGCAGCCACCAGCCTCTGCCATGCACCCATCAATGAGCTGTTTCCAGAATGGTACCCATGGCCAGGATGGCTGGCATCAAAATTTGGCCATTAAAAACTCGACCAACCATTTGTGTGCCACCAGCA
Organism: Pomatostomus ruficeps; assembly: GCA_013400735.1. Lineage (NCBI taxonomy): Eukaryota > Metazoa > Chordata > Aves > Passeriformes > Timaliidae > Pomatostomus > Pomatostomus ruficeps. The sequence goes on from VYZT01001988.1 coordinate 427,703, forward strand.
GCAGCAGGTGTTAAAATCTTTGGCAGTGATGCTTAAACCTGCTCTCTGTGGCCTTCAATTGATACTGCACAAACATGGCAGCAAGAGATTTGAAAAAGTAAGTGGCAAATTCCAGATTTTGGGACAGAAAAGCACAGTTCAGTCAAAAGGGGTTGCAAGAGAGGTTTGTAATCAGGAAAGTTATTTGCACTTACTCCAGACAAGAAAATATAAATTTACTCCAGCAATTCTCCTGTGTCTCAGCTCAAAGTCTAAGGTTTATCTCTGCTTCTGCACTGACCGCAGTGCTGGGGCTGATGCAGGAACACTGCTGTTAGGGCAGCAGCATTCAGACATTATGGCACGGGAAGGTGGGGCCCAACTCAAGGACTGCTGTTCACTGTGATCAGCACAAAACCTGAGCACCCAGGGTACCTCGGGGTCAAGCACCCACCTGCCCCCAAACACAGAGGGTCATGGATTGGCTTAAAACTGAATTTAGAGCAGGGTCTCACTCACCAATTTGAATCCCAGTCAAGCCCTTGGACAACAACGCTGGAGACATTTAACGAACTTGGTTGTGCCTGTATAATTTGCTCCTCTCTGGCTCACACACACCTATCATTTCCCTGCAGTTTGTTACCAACAAGTATTCACATATTTCATTTCTGTAAGGGCAAAGCAGAGTGTTATTAATGTTTTGTTTCCCTTCGCATACATATCAGGCATTTACTGAATACAAACCTGAATAAGTAGGTGCCACCAAAAGCTGCAAAGCAGCATTTCCCAAGGAACAACGTACAGGTGCTGTCACATTTGGAGCAGTTGTGTGGCATTAAACCCCACCAATTGCACAGAAATAATGAAGCAGAGGGATACCAATGCACCGAGATGTGAATCCCAGTTCCCATGCTGGGCCATATCTGCCTGCACAGACCATCCTCACACAACGCTCCACGTTCGGTTTCTGCTAAAATTGCCGTTGACCCTGCAAGGCCTGGGCTCTGGTAACACGAGTCACAGCACATCATCACACTCCTCCATTAAGTCTTTCTGGTATAAGACATAACAGGATGAAACTGCAAAGATTCCACTGCCTCTGACCAGCTTTTTTTGTTTAAGATTTTTTTTTAAATACCCTCCTACTTAACACACACACAACCCTGCTGGTAGAGCCCCTTGCTTGACATGTATCATAAGGAGGCTGCAGAGCACAATGCTAGGAGTATTTCTTTTTAACCACTCCTCCTGTGTGTTCAGGAGGGCACACAGGAAATGCCAGGGATAAATACTAATTTTTCTGATGGTGAACAACAGACTGGCAGCCCCCAATGAGAAGTCATTCATTAGACATTGCAGGAGGAACTGCTCTGTTCCTCCTATTAGAATCTGTATTTTTTATACCACCACCTTGCAGGGTAAGTGTGGGTCCCTTAAGGTTTTCATTTAAGTCTTAAAGAACCTTCCCACAGAAGGCAGCACACTTCCACCTTAATGGATCTCTTTTGAGATAATTTTGTTTACTACACAAAAAAATAAACAATCCCAGAAAGCTGCTCTGGATGACTTTTAAAGGTTTTTTACCTCTAAAGCAGGTTTTTTGGAAGGATTTCACTTTGTGGATGAAAGACTGTTTCATCCACCTATTATTTGGAATTTATCCCTGTACTTGCCCCATGGAGAACTAGCACATTTCCAAAAAGTGAATGGCTTAAACGCTACTGACAACACACACAAACAGAGTATTTTAATTTCAATAAGCTGCCAATTTAAAAAATGAAGTGGCATGAAGTACAGCAGGAGGGGAGTCTGGCATCAGCAGGGTGGACAGGGAGACTTTCCTGTTTTACTGGAGTCTTTCCCACAGCCTGGAGAGAGGCTGCATCTTGTGTTATTTTTAATCTGCTCATATTATTTAAATGCTGTGAACTTTAAGTAAAACAGGAATATCTTATAAACATTAGAAAAACATGCAAAAGGCAGATTCTGGCAATTAATAGCACCTGAACTTTTGAAAAGCTGCAGTCAGAATGGCCATTGAGCAGTTGTTCCAGGCTGTACTGCTTTGTACCTTGTTTTCTGCTGCCTAAGCAGCCAAGTCAGGCTTTAAATACGTGTTTAATCGGTTGGTAAATGGGGCAGTTTATTACCTTCCTGCAATTCTGCCTTTCACCTGCACTGCAGCAAAGCAGCACGGCTGCTGTAGCACAGATCCTCTGCACCTGCACAAATGGACACCTCCTCGAGCAATTCCCAGGAGAATGGGGGTGGGGAGGACCACCCTGGACACCTTCAGAAACAGCTACACTGGGTGATGCCTTGAATGGTGTCAAGCCCTTACAGCTATAAAAGGTTTTATGACTATAAAAGCTCTCGGTAGCTGCCCTTAAACCTTTTCACAACTTAATGGCATTAGAAGGTGGCCAAGTTAATAACAGAATCCCAAAATGGTTTGGGTTGGAAGGGACCTTAAAGTTCATCTAATCCACCCCTGGCAATGGGCAGGGACACCTCTCACTAGAGCAGGTTGTTCCACAGCCCACTGGCAGGGATCTTGGGCACAGAGCAGGGGCCATGAGTGGTGAGGCTCCTCTGTGCTGCCTCGGGGCTGCAGGTGGAAGGGTGACCCACCCCAGAACGCATCTCCCCTGTGCTGGGCACAGCCTGGGCTGCATCCCCAGCCTGGACTGCATCACCTGGCTGCCACCACGCTGGCCCTGGCACATCTCTCCAGCCTCAACAGTGCAAGATTTCCATCTGTTCCCTGGGCACTGCACCAGCTCTTGCCTTGCACGTGACACTAATTATCAGCAGGGACTGATAAGCATCATTAGAACTGCGGAAGTAACAACGTATTACAAGTAACTCTTTTCAAATTAGTAGAATTCTTAAACCTTTGATGTGGACAGGTTTCTAGAATGGTAATTAACTTTATCTAAACATGTCAGAGTTTGACCAGCCAGCACTACACCTCCAGAAATTCTCAGGAGCAATCCCCACTGGACATGCACATCCTGGTCTCCTCACCCATAAGGTATGAGCAGGAAAGACAAATGATGGACAAGACATCTCTGACTCCCTGTTTTGTGCCTCTGCACAACCCAGAGACATCTCCCCAGGGAACAAACTCATCTGCAAGCAGATGAGAGCAATAGGGAGACATACGGGGCTGCAGGAGTCTGTCCCTGAAGAGGTTTTGCAGCTGAAGGAAATTAAAGCAAGGGAAAGGTTGCAGCTAATAAAAGAGATGAAGCTCCCAGTGTCAAAATCCCACAGCCATACAGCTGAGTGACAGGCAGTTTTCATCCTATTTAGGAGAACCACAGACAAATTTGTTTTCCTGCCTTAAAGTATATTGACTTTACAAATACACTTTTCCCTTCAGTAACTACCAAGGTGTTAAATTCAGTGAAGCAGAAGGTGAGGAGGGCTCAGGCAGCAGGAGGGCACCAACCGAGCAATCACATCAGGCTGGAGGGCAAGGCCTGTTTTCCATCTGTATGTATCCACTTTTTGTCGGTTTTGAGGGCTTGCACCCTCCTGCTGAGCCCCTGGATGCCAAATGAGATATGGCGCAAGCTGGGTCTCTGGTTTTGTCCCTGTCAGGCACACCCAGAGCCCTGACTCCCACAAGGAACTTTCCCAGGAGATCCTGGATATTCTGCTGAGCAAGGGCTCAATGCAATAACTTAAATGGATGCTCTTTTCCCAGCACTTGCTGAGATTTTATTCCTCAAGAACTACTTTTTAATAATAATTTCACACTTTTTCATGGAAATGCACCATTTCAGAAGCAGCCATACCTTCCTCACTGTCTGCAACAACCAGCCTGAGTCATCACAATGTAGTTTGTGGGATAAATCACTAATGCAGGAGATGATCTTATGGAATAATTTTGGAGCAGGCACTCTGAGGTTACTGAGTGCAAGATGCGATCAGCAACACTGACATGTGGCCCATTTTTCACACAGCAGAAATGTAACTTTTGGTGTAAATCAGGAGGAAGTGAGTGATAACAGATGAGCGCAGCCTCCAGCAGGGGCCCCTGTGCGAGGTAGGGCATCAAGCCCAACACGATCAGCAAATGAAGAAGGATGACACCTTTCATGCCATTGATCCTATCTATGGGCAATAATGGCAGGTCACTCCATCCTCCCCAGCTGCCTCCTCGCCCGTGGCACGGGCTTACAGGGTCTGCACAGGAGGGGTCAGCAGCCTCAGGGAGGTACATCCCACAGCCACGCACCCGTGGCCACAAGGGACATTGGAGGTGGTGATAACACATTTATCTTCATAACCCTCTGGGTGCCAGGTGCAAGGGGAGCAGCTCCACATTCACACAGAGCTGGGCTCCCCCTCAAAACCCCCCATGACACCAGGAGTGATCTGGGTGTTTCCTTGTCATCCACTTCCAGCTCTGGGATAACTGGAGCTTCGATCCCCTTCATTAAGACACTCAATTCACTTTGCCCCAAATCCTCTGTGGTCTGGTCTCATTTGGTCTGATCACAAGAACTGAAACCTGGACTTGTCATGGAGCCCAGATTAGAAAGCCAGTCCTTTGTGAGTGACAAGGTGGTATTTGGGGTTTTTTAAAAATCTATTTCAAGTCACAGTTCATGCACTGTGGTTTAATTGCATTTGCCCTCCAGCCTTTCCATTAAAAATAGAACAGAAACCGGCACTTCCAGGATGGAAATGAGAATGAGAAAAAGCCCCTTTAAAGAGGAAAATGCCATGTTTGGAGAGGAAGAATAATTATTGCCACAGGTATAATAAAGAGGGAAGGAGTTGGATTCTGTGTCACATCCAGGGGCCAAATAGAAGTTATTCAGACCTTTCAAAACGAGGTCACACTGTTGCTGGAGGCAAAATGAGAACCACAAGTATGGCAGAGCTCATGGATTGATCTGTTTTACCTGAAATTCTGAGATACAGTGGTAAAAGCCCTGAACTGGAAAAAATTCAATTCATGATTTTTGGGAACTTTCGCTGAAATTCCATTCCATGACATCACTGACACTAAACAAGGGCAGTCATTAGAACACTCAGGAAAAGCTGGGCCCCAAGGCAAGAACCACAGGGGGACTTCAGGAGGACACAGCACGGAAACTTTCACCCCAGGGCTACTTCCCTTGCTTCATACACTAAGAAACAGTTGTGACTCAAAGTCTTGGAGGCTTGTGGCCCTGAATATTAACCACCACAGTCCCTGCTGACTACAGCTCTGGAATATTTAAAAAATTCTGATTGTACCTTCAGATAAATTGTATCACACTTTCCGCAGTGCTATGAATAGAAAATATTTTCATAAGAAAACCAGGAGGGATGACACCCATTCGTGCTATATGAATAATATATGTCATGCCAAACCCAGACCTAGGCAGAGAGAAGTAAGTCACCCTGCACAGACTCAGAATAGTCTCATACAAATGACCTCATCACTCTCAGTCTCTTGCTCCATATCCAGTTGTTTTCTCATTAACTTAGGACTTCTCCACACGGCTGCAGCAATCACCCAGAGGGATGTCCCGTCCCACCACGGGGCTTTTCCCACACTCCATTTTGGCTGATCCACAAAGGACCCCCCAGCTCTTGCGGGAGAAGGTATCCAAAGCAAAGGGAAGGCTCCCAAACCTCCAGGTCCCACCATAGTGGGACATAGCCACACCCTCCTACCCAGGCCTGCCTCGCTGCTGGGTGATGACAAGGGCATTGGCAGTGCCTGGAGAACAGGCAGCTGCTCTCCAAACTAGATTCTCATCAGCTAAATGTGGTTCATTAACACAGGAGGTTTAATTAGCTGATATTTCTAAGGAGCTCTGAGAGCCTGAGGTGAAAGACTCCAGATAACTGCAAAATGTTCTTGTACTCCACCAGCAGAGGTTCATCAGCATTAGCTCTCCACGCTGCTCTCCCCTCCCCATGTTAGGACGTCTCCCTGACACAGGGATCTCCCCTCCCACTCTCCTGCTCAGCCTCGGCACTGGCTCCTTCTCCAAAAGCCACCTTCCTGCAGGGACAGTGCTGGTGCTGGCACAGCCCTACAGGGGACAGGGCTGGGCTGCTGTGGAGGACCTGGCTGGGTGGCTCCGTGATGTGGGAGCTCCCCGGGTACCGCAGCAAGGACACACCTTCATGTGTCACCAGGTTTGCACTCTGGTAACAGATCTCCAGGCTGGTTTGGACTTGGGTTGGATTTTTGTGCTGCCACTAATATGGGTTGAAGCCACAGGGAGCTTTTAAGGCAAACTCGCCAAGTTTATCTCATGATGTGAAGCATTAGTTCCTCCCACGCTTCCCCTCACTCCCAGCTCTCACCCAGATGGGCTTCACCTCAGCCCACTCATCTGTTCAGGAGGCACCAGGCTTGGCAAGAGGAAACAAAAGACAGCAGCTTTCCACACAGCAGGATAGAGGCATTTGGAAGCAAGGGGGAACAGGGAGCATGAGTTTTAATGGATTGAAGGTGCACAGAGCAAACCAGGCTGCAGAAACTCATTTTGCTGCGTGGACAAGTTTTAGACTGTAGATTTACAAACTTTGGTGCCTAAAAACTAGTAAGCATTAATGTCGCTTTCTCACACCCCAGCTCACCTCAGTGAAAAAGCAGCAGCTACTTTTTTTTAGTACAGTCTTTCCTGCCTCTACTCAAGCACCATCACAAATCCACAGACAACAGAGGCATGATCCATGGGCAGGGAATATTGCTGGGAATCCACTTGAGTAAAAACCCAAACATCAGTGAAATAAACACGCCAAAAGCAGGAGCTCCTGCTCCTGTGGAGCAATACACAATGTGTGTTGGCAAACGGATACGGTCAGAGGGAAAACAAACAAGATTATTTACTAAACATTAAGGACATCTCAGCAAATCACTTTCACCAGAAGGAGGCAGACACACAGAACCGGCTGCAAGGACAGTCTGAAACCTGCAGGTTTGCCATTTAAGACACTTCTCCTGCAAAACGCATGTGCAGACATACATGAACCTTCTCAGCTCATCATGTCACCTGCCTGTCACTCCGGGGAGCACAGCAATACCTGAGAACTGGCAGCTACTGCCACTGCAACCTCAATGAATCTGCCGCACCAGTCTCACCTGGCTTGTCACACAAATTCCACTAGTTCAATTTACTGCAAGTGATTAACAACAGGGAACTGGGCTGCAAGGTAGCGTGGGTTGCTCCAGCTCACCAGGCCCCCACCTTATAGCCTGGAGCTCCCAGTCAAAGCAGGGGCCAGCTCGCCCCACAAGTTACACAGGAGTCACCCACAGAACACACCAATCTACAGGAGCTGCGAGAGAGAGGACCAGGTATTCTGCTTCTGCTGCAGTAGGATTTCCGAGCCATTCCCTAATTCTTTCTTAACTGACTCAGGTGTTGTCACCGGCATTCTCCTGATTGAGCCAGGATGCCTGGCTGCAGCTCTGTGGCACTGACTGGTGATGAGGACAGACAAGAAATACTCCATACAGGAGTTTCCAGAGGGCTGATTCTCTGTCTTTCCAGCAAAAGCCCAGCAGAATTGCCTGTGCCAGCTGGAGCCTCCAAGTGCCTGGCAGACACTCTGTGCTGCCTGTTCAGGGGGATGAGCCAGTTAATGAGCATTTCTTTGTACAGCCGTGACCAGCGTGGCAACCCCTGAGAGTGCTGTGTTCCCAATCCCAAGTGAAAGCAGAGACTGACTTCACAAGGCCACCACTCACAACAGTTCTAGGAGAGATTTTGGCTGACTGGGGTTGTAAATACCATTGCAGCTATTACAGCAGTGTTAAACATGCAAAATAATTTTCACAGTTTTAAAGCAAAAGCTGCTGAGGTGGCTCATATGAGTGGTTTGTGCATGGTGGCTACATGCCTGAGTCATTTGTGCTTTGCCAGTCACTGGCCCAGTCTGGGACACTCCGTGGTGGGCACACTCATACAAAAGGTGCACTCTCACCCAGTACAGCTGGTATGCAGAACGAGGAAAACCCCCCAGGAGGCAGGGAGAGGACCCCTGCTCTGCCCCTGCATCCACTGCAGGTAGCAGAAGCTGCTCTGCAGCTCTGTCAGTCTCTGCTAGACAACAGGATCAGGAATGTTTTGAGCTGATGAGCAGAAAACTATTAAGCAGCCCCAAAGCCTGCTATTTTTGGTTGAGGCATGGTTAAACACTAGCACAGACAGCACATAAAAACCAGCACATTTTGCACTCTGGATTCATTCTCTGGCCAATGTTTTCTTTGCACAAGTCACCCAAGCTGGTATGCAGGAGGCATAAAAGCACTATTTCTGCTTTGCTGATTATCAAATGGGATTGGAGGGGCCAGGGTCATTCTGGGTACATGCTGCAGTAGAGAAGCCAGAGCAGTGAATCTGCATCCTGCAGGAAACCAATGAATTCAACAGTTCTGCAGCAGATCAGGCAAAGAGCCCCCCTGTCAGCCCAGCTGGGTCATTATCACCCTGCCTGCTGCCAGTCTGGGTCAAAGTTTCAGGGACTGTCCCCTCCAGCATCTGTGTTGCCTGTGTGACAGCACTCACAACAATACATTGAATTGCCACGGTGTCTTTCACGACTAAGCCAACTGCCCTGCAGGTCCCCAGGTGTGGCCTTTGCTGCTCTCTGAAAGCAAAGTCAGCAAGTGAAAAAATGCGCAAAGTACAATTGCAACGGTGGGAGGAATTGCCTGGCCAAGAAAAATGAGGAAAAGTTTGAGGGAGAAGGCACAGGAGATATTTAATGACCCAGACCGACAGACTGACACAGCAGCAACGGTAACAGCGCCTCCAGCCCTCAGGGGTGCTCTGCTGGCGTGTGAGGCTCAGCAGTGGCACAGGCAGAGCCACGTCATCTGTGCTCTGTCACAGGAATAAATCTTCCCAGGGGACCAAATGACTTCCTAAGCCTTGGGTCTTTCTCAGCAGCAAACGGGAGGGACTTGCTCTGGGGACCAGCATTGTCCCCAAGGGCACTGCTGAAGTGGCTGCCAGCTTATTGCTCAGGCAGCAGTACCCCGGTAACACATTGAGGAGCCACAGAGCATCCCTCTGCAAACTGTATATATTCTTTAACTGCATGTTTAATTAAATACTCGTGCTTTATATTAAACTCACACAGCAGCTGACTATTTAAAACACACATATTGAAGCCCGCCAAAAGGGAATGGCTCCAGAGCTGTCCTCTAGATCAACTTCCAAGAGAAAATGCTGCTGAATGTCTCTGAGGCCTTTCTAAATGCCCTTCCTGGGACAGGAGCCTGGTGTTGCTATGCAGAGAAATGGGTCTGAACCACTGGGTTTGAATTTAAAATATTACTTTATTACTCACCATGAATATACTGAGGCAACTGGCAGAGAGGGGAGGCGGGGCCAGGCACGTTTGCCAGGTGCTCTCAGTGCTGAGAGGGTGATGGATTATTTCCTGAGCTCCATTTGCTGTTCCCAGCACTGCCTTCCCGTCTCCCCTTGCAGTGGCACAGCCGTGGTGCCTCCCTGAGCCCCGAGTGGGGTCCTGCCACCGCTCCCACTCCCCGCAGGGCTGGGACAGATGCAGATGACTGGGGCTCCTTTTCAAAGAGGAAACCTCAGAGAGGAGCAGGGGGGAGAGAGAAAGACTGGTGTGACCCCAACAGGCATCCTGCTGTGCCAGAGCCTCTCCGAGGCGAACAGGGTTTGGCTTGGGGAAAAGAGATGCAACTGAAATAAATTCTCGAAAACCCAAAATTAATCCAACCATATAGCACAATTTAAAATAATTTATTTTTAACATTCCTTTTGCAATTCCTGTCTATGTTTGTGCTTCCTTTAGAACTGGCAGCACAGACACAAATATCCTGTTACCCTGTTCTCAGAACAGAAATCACCATGCTGGGCATTTTCACGTACAAGTGCATGATGCTGAATGGCAACAGAGGGTGGAACAAACCCCCAAACACAACCCACAACATGTGCAATCACAGCTGGCAACTGGCAGTTCCAACTTTCTGTCCAATGCAAAACAACAAATTTATTTCAAACCCTGTGAAATTAGGTGATGATTTTAACTCTATTTAAACCTCCCAAATATGAAATAATAAATGAGGTTTATACTACTTAATTTTACAGGGACTTACTACCTTTTCCCCCAAACTGTCTAATTTGTTGCCATAATTACATTAAATTGAAGCTGAATTTTTTTCTAGTCTAGATCTAGCTGGATGCTTGTTGTTCCTATTCCCTATCCAAAGAGGAATCTGTTTCCCTAAAGCCTGTCTGGTCTCTGAATCTATTGGATACTCTAATTTCACTATAAACTAAATTGTCCTATAGCCTTAGATCCTCACTACTACAACACTAGTTGTAAATTACATGAACTTAATTATAAGGGTGAAATAACCACCTGAGCTGTGCCAGGGAGAGGCTGCAGATGGGGTATTGGGAGAGGAAAACAAGCTTTGGGCACAAGAGCAGAGACTGATTTCGCTTCCCTGCTTCCAAAGCCTGTAGGCACTTCCTGGTCAGGGGCCATAGATGCTCAGGACAAGAGGGTGGGGCCACCTTTTGCCATTTTACAAGTCAAAAACACTGAACAAAACCGTCATGTTTAGCTTGGAGCTGTCACAACAGGCACAAAATCCTGTCCTAGTCTCCTGTTAAATGATCCTTGTTCTAAGGGGAAAAAAGTTGTTTAATGAATGCATCCATATGAGCCATTAAGAGCAAAATAAAGGCAGAGATAAAGGAAGACAAAGGCAAAGAATGGACAATCCTGAGACATGTTTTCTGCCAATGTCATTCTTTACATAATAGATGCAGTTCCTTTCTTTCCTCAGATGGGAAGATGGGTTTGACACCATCTCATCAACAGCAGCTGTAATAACAGCTCCTTGCTATTAATATGCAAATTGAAATGCACACACTGATTAAAAACATGTAAGACAAAGGCTTTTGTCAGAGATCTGCAAGTGGGCGGCAGGGCTTAATTAGGGAGCAGTGGCCCACTACAAAATTTTTCATAGAGTCTCAAACTTGAGCCCATTGCAGTAACTTCAGCAGGGAACACACCACGATGTTAATGGACATTTGCTCTCTTCTCTTGAGATCTCAAACTTTCAACCCCCCAACTGGGTCGTGTTTGTCTCCAGCCCCACTTCAACCCCAAGGATTCCCCACAGCCTCCTGCTGTGGGCGCGGGCTGGCAGCTGGTCAGGTCAATGACCTCAGACAGGTGCAGGAAGCTGCCAGCACAGCCCAGAGAAAGAATCAGACTTCTACATACTTAATTTGAAGATTATGGAAGGTGGTTTTAAAGGTCAGGACTTGCTAATTAAGTTGATGCAATAGGAACTTAACCAAGGAAGCACCACTTATGTACCAGGAGCATTCTTTCCCGTGATTAATCTCTGTATGGAGCTGCGTTTCTCAGGGCAGCCTCATGTTACACCCTGTTGCCATAGAGCTCTATTGCCTCCAATAAGGAGCCAGATAAAACCACGTATTATTTGTGTTATGTGGGAACTTAAATCACCACTGAGAGTCAGTGTCCTGCCCCTGAAATGCAACCTGACACACCTGCACCAGAATCTAGAGAGCTGCATTACTATATCTACAAACTCTAATGAAACTTATCTAAAACATTATGGTTTCAGTGTTGGCAATCACATTTTCAGCTGTCTCCCAGTGCCACCAGTATTCCAGTTAGCACGGGCTGTAAAGTGAGTCTGGGGAGAGACCCAGCCAGACTGATGATAAATTACTGAGGTTTACTTTCTTTACAGCCTAGCTTGCACAGAATTTTAAGGCAGGAAAACATTTGGCCAGAACAGATAAAATCAAATTGTTACGTACAGGTGTTTTACATGAAAAATGCTGAGTGTGTTTCTGTTTTTTTCTTAATTAAGAAAATAAACACAAATGTTTTCACCCTTCAGTTTAAAGTAACCTAGGGGGATGCACTGGTTGCACTGAACCATTTTCAAAGCTCTCTAATAAATCTGCTCACACACTTCAGCTTGGGTTCGTTGAACCAGGCTTGACATCAGAGATCTGGAAGCACTTCTACAGGGATCACTGACTTACTATGAGGAGATCTGTCTTTTTATGTCTTGCTTTGAAGGCCTAATGAACTTAGGAAAAGCAAGAGATTAGAAGGATTTAGGGACCAAAGCCTGATTGACTGGACCAGGAAAATACTGGCAACAAATGGAAATATCACGCTGCTCTGTCACTCCAGGCAGAATTTAGAGTGACAGGGGGATGTGATGGGGCACCTCACCTGCCCTTGCTCGCCAGGGCTGGGCGGGGTGGGATTTGGGATGGGATATAGGTGGGATGTGGGAACCCCTCCAGCAGTGCTGACCCTCCTGCTCTGCATGACTGGCCCTAGGACACACCCGAGAGCTGCCACAGTGCCACCAGCTCTAGGCCAGGCTGGAGACCCAGGGGAGAACACCCGGCCTCACACCGGCTGCGAGTGGAGACTGGGTCCAACCCAGCTCACTGCAAAGCTGTCTCCACACCTGCCCGAGGAAAGAAATTGTGTTTGTGCTGTAATTAATTTGCTGCAATTATCTTGTAGTGATTTCTAGAGCACACAGAAGACTTTTGGTTTTGCCTCCTGACAAAAACACCTCTGCAGCACCCTGGGTGCTGCTTGGGGGAGGGTTCCTTTAGGGAAAGAAGGCTCGGAAGAGTCAGGCTTGAACCCACATGACTGATGTGCCCTATTTCTGTAAATCATTCTCTCTGTAAAGAGGCAGTTTAGCTTCAGGAGCACTGGCGGCTTGCGTTATTACCCAAAACACAATAAATGAAACCGCCCCACAGCTATGAAACCCAAGATGTTTACTCATCTGTGAAAAACCCATTCTCCTCCACACATGAAAGGCATTAATGCAAGAGCACAAATTAATCACACAGAGCTTCTGCAGAGGCTCCAACTGTCCCCGCAGAGTGAATGAGTGATGCTGCAGCGCACCCAACCTGTCCCTTCACAGGACTGGAGGCTCAAGCAGAGCCCAGGGGGCTGAGACTGCTGACCAGCAGGGTTCTGGGCAGCCCCTGGGATGCAGAACAGTGAAGGTCTTTCCTCCGACCCAGCTCCTCTCTGCTCAGATCCCCAAAGCAGGCAGAGGGAAGGAGCTGCTGCTGGCCAGTGCACGGCAGAGTCAGAGCCGGACTCAGTGCAGGGATGACTCCGTGTCTCCGCCGCCTCTCCAGGTGCACAGGTCACCAACCTTACCTGCGTGGGGGGGCCTGGCCAGCTCAGCCTGGGCCATGGCTCCGGTCCCACCATCCTTCCTGCAGCTCCCGGGAGCGGCTCCTGGGCAGAGCAGTGCCCAGCCTCAGGCTTGCATCAAAGTCAATAAAGCAAATACCTTCTGTTGAGCCTGCAGGAATCCTACCAGCAGGAAAAAGAATTCACACTTTCATTTCAGTGTTCTTTACTCATGGAACCATTTGTTTCTCTAGAGACAAAGAGGGAAGGAAGAAATTCATCTGTTACACAATCCCCACGATTCACTGCTGTTGCTCTTTATGTGTTGACACAAACCATGCTGGAGAAGGTGAAGAAAGTGTGTTTATTTCTGATTGAAGACTGATTACATCACTATCATGGATAATGTAGTAGAATAATCTTATACTCTTGGGAGAAATCTAAGAATAAATATGAAAAAGTAAAATAGTTTGTTTCCACTGTCCCTGAAGATGACTGATGAGTAAGTGTTGTATTTACAGGATAGTTATCATACTCTAGACTCTGTGCTGAATAAATATTGTCTTGAAAGGGTAAAAAAATCCATCGAAATATTTTAACTCACCACAAAATTAAAAAAAAAATCCATGTATTTGTCCAAAGCAAAAGGTTAGTTACATGTTAATTATTGAATCCACACAGGATCACTATCCAAGAAAGCCTCCTCTCCTGCTGACCCGCTCCCCTCCACAGAAGCAGTGTTGGTGCTTGTCCTCTTCTCCACTGATGAGCTACTATTGGTTCTTCAAGCTGCAAGAGAGAAATGAAGCCCAAGTCATGCTCTGTCCCTGTGGCTCCCACCCCACGCCACAGCTCTGCCCTCTCATCATCCCCACTGCATGAGCAGGGCCCAGGGGACCTGGGAAATCCTGCAGCTCTCCACAGAATGACTGAAGAAATGTTCTGTGTGAGCCACGGGGAGGCTTCCATTCTAAAAAATATATATAAATAAATTCTTTCTACCTAAAACATGTTTACAATTTTAAGGACCACCTTGTATTTTATGAAAGAAAACCACCATAGCAATTTGGAAAAAGTCTCTTTTCTTTAGGTCCTCAATTTGAACTTAAGAGCCTCACAAATCCCACCCAACTCACCTCCTGCATGGCCCAGCGCAGCTCAGCTGATGAGAATTCCTCACTGGAATTGGCATTGGCAAGCTCAGGTTTTTGCTTTGAGCAATCAGACCAGTGCTTGGGTTTTACATTAAAATAATTAATCTGTACACCCAACACCACAACACAAAGCTGTATGGGCCATTCTGGGGCTTTCAAATTATGATCAAAATGGAAGATATCAGAGGTATCTTTATTTTCACTTACATTAAAAGGGAACGGAGACAATTTAGATCTGTAATGATGGGAAGTACTACATTCTCTCTCTTCACAGTCAGTGTAATTATTCAGCTACTCTCTGGAACTGAAACTATGACAAATTAAAATGCCTATCAATTCTATCTACCTTTTGTACCTATTCATCTTCTGGAGTTGTTACTGCTCGAAAGGCTTCTTTAGGCACAAGCCACTATATATTACAAAAAGCACATGGAAATGTTAATATTACCAAGTGTTACTGTTACTGTGGCCACCAAGGTAAAAACAGTAACATCTGGTTTGGGTGTAAAGTGCACAATACAAGTAATTTACTCTAATTTCCAGAAATTTATTGGAAATCTTATATCAAAGAACACCTTCATTCTGAGTGAGGATGTGCAGGAGGAGTCCAATCTTCTGGCACTAGGGACAGGGCTGGAAACATCCAGGAGAAACAGAAATAACACCTGGCACTAAATCTGACCCACGTGGAGCCGGGCCAGACAGCCCCAGAGCGTCCCCTGGAGCCACCCAAGCATTGGCTGCACCAGACACACAGATCCTGGGACGTGCCTCAGCCACAACACGCTGTCAATATTTGTTCACACTTTCTTAAATAGATGGGAAAAGGGATGTAAATGCAACCAGTCATGGGAAAGGGTGACATTTCTCCAGGAACGATATTTACAATATTTTGATTAGCTCATTCCTGAATAGCCAAACAGCTTATGTTGATAAATACCCTGTTCCAATTAGACATCTGTGTTCTCAGCCTGAAAATAAAAAAGAAAAAAGAGCCTGCCCAGACCCGAGCCTGCCCAGACCCAGGCCTGCTGTCGTTTTCTTCAGAAAGGACATCAACCATCTGGGCTTCCACAGGGTGCAGCCCAAATTGAAGGCTAAGAGTTGTGCAGGAAGGGCTGCAGAGCCACCTCCCCTACTGGACATGACCATCCTTAACCCCCCAGAATTCATTTTGACCACTGAATTGGTTTTACGCCAATGATGGCTGCAGGATTGGGTTCCCTCTCTGCAACAATCCTGACATTAACCAGGAAGTCTGAGTCTGAAAGGGAAACCCTTACATGTATTAGCATCTACGAAAGTGTAAATGAGCGGTTATAAAACCCTGGAATACATTTGTGAGCTCTAGATGTGGCAGAGAAGTCTGGCTGATCAAAGAGACAAAATGAAGTTGAGAAGATAAAATTCTTCTTTGTGGAAGTGGGAATCGTTATCCCCACACAGTCAGACTCTTAATTACTAGGGCTGGATCTCAGCCCCCAAGGCTGGCAGCCTGAGCAGCGGAGGACAGTTCTCAGCTCGTGCTCCCGGCACATCCCTGTGGCGTGTGTCACACCTACAGAGGACACTTACCCCAAACGTGGATCGGGGTTCTCTGCTCTGCAAAAAGCACCTCTGATCCTTCTGCCCACATGTCCAGAGGAGGTACTTCAGACCCAGATCCAGCCCTCTGGCCCTAAAGGCAGCTCTTTTCTCTGGGCTGCAGTGTTGACCCAGCACCCGTTCCCAGCCTGTCCCCAACCTCTCCCCACGAAGCACTTTTTGCAAAGCCCTGGGTTAACACTCCGCACAAGCGTTGCTTTGACCCCAAAAAACTGAACATCCTCTGTCTCCTTTCACACCTATCTGGGACTTTAATCCCTGTTGTTTTGTTGCAAATCACTTTGAGCAGTGGTGTTTCATCTTCACAGTTTGCATAAAGCAGAAAAGAGGGGGGTTTTGTTTCTGCCAGCCCATGGCGAACAGCGAGGAGTAAGGCTGGCATGTGCCTCCCTCCCAGTCTCTCAGAAGTAACATTCATAACTGGGATTTTGGCTGCTGCAGGTCTCCACAGGAAGGAGCTGTTGGTGCTCACCATGGTTCAGCCAAAGTGGGCACTGGCCCCTCCTGGCACCCTGCCCAGCACTGCTTCTCTGTGCTTCATGGGGGGAGGAGGGAAGGAGAGAGGAGATTAAAAAAAATCTATTTCTGGAAAGCAAGTCAAACAATGACTCAATCATCTCTACACAGTTCATAAATCCCTAATTAAAGGTTTAGTGCTCCTCCCCGCTGCAGATGTTCCAGAGTCCATCCACATTCCAAAACTTACTCTGTGCCTGCACGTGCCCACAGCCAGCGGCATCACCCATCAGAGCCTGAGCCGAGCCCTGCACTCCCCACAAATCCAATGCAGCATTTAACCTTAATTTTCAAATTAAGCTCGAGTACCTGCACCCTGGAGAAAAACATGGGAGCTGGCAGATATAACTACTTTGCGTATGCACGGGCTGGAGGGATAAGCACCGGCTCAGTATTAGCTCTCTCTTCCCGCATTTTTTATTCAACACCAAAATAACAGCCAAGACACTTCCAGCTTCCTTCCTAAGCCCTATTTTCCCCCTCTTTTGGTCAAACAAATGCAGTCAGAAGCATTCAGGATAGCCCCTGAAGTTCCTGTAAATGGTTCAAGACCACTCAAGAAAGAGTAGCTCAGCTGAGGGTACAAGCCTCAAATTGTGTGCTGCCCATGGAGCCCCAGGGCCTCCAGCCCTGCACAGGGCAGTGCCAGGGTCCTGGTTAACACGGCTGCCCAGCTCATGCTGTGTATGGTGCGTTATTTAAGGCAGCTCTAACTGGGGCTCTCAGCGGGCTGCTCTCTGCAGAGCTCTCAGCAACAGTAATAAATAACCACAATGCAGCTCATTCCCCATAAAAGTTCTTCTCTCCTGAAGAAGCTTTCCAGGAAACTCATCTGCCTGGTATTTTTTGGGTGGTATCAGCTTCCATCCTGCAATCACTTTCCCTGTTCCATGTCCCAGAGCAAAATCCCTGTATCCCTTCATCCCTGTCCTTCACAAACTGCTGCCCCTTTCTTCAGGTTTGTTTAGTCTTTAACTATATGAAGTATGACAGCTACATAAAATGTTTTGTTGCCTTGGCAACTGCAGTCCAGTGGCTTCAGCCTGAGTTACAAGGCAGAGGACAGTCTTGACATTAAGCAACAATAATGAGAACAGCAGAAAGCAGTGAGAGAACACTGGCTGAGGAACAAGTAGGGGACGAGCCTCACCTGCCCGGCAGCAGGAGCACACCTGGGAGCCACGGTGCTGCAATGACCCAGTGGGACATCACAGCTGAGGAATCTTGGCAAAGGACCAGGTCTGGACTTCCAAAGTCCCTTTCTTTGAATAGAAGAGGTAATTGCTTGGAAAAGCTAGAGAAACTTAGATGCAGCCCTGCCAAAATCTGTTGTTTGTGCTGCCCAGCACCTTTCTTTGCACTGGGAACAGGCTGAGTCCAGGGTGTGCCTGTCATCAGTCACTCCTACACCAGCCAGGGCAGGAATAACTTCCCAAGATGTTCATTCACAGCATTAGAAATTAAGATTTCTTAATCTCTGCTAATTGCAGGAGACTGCACAATAGGGCAGAAGATGTGGGGATAACCCAGAGGCACCCTTCTGGTGTGGGGAACTGGTTTGACATAAACTCCTTTATCCTTCACAATAATACCAACAGCAACCACAGCAATAATCATACAGACTTGGAAGGACTGGCAAGAGAAGGATAAATTACAGCTCTGGGCCAGGGCAGCACAGCACAGATGCTGTCATTCCAGATTTCCAAGAGGAAGAGCTCTCAGCTCTGTTTTGCAGCGGTGGGAATCTGTTGCACTGGGTATGGATCCCAACCCTGTCCCAACTGTTCCCACATAACCTGGCCCATCAGGGATCCCCCACGAGGGAGATGTGCTGAAGAGCAGCCCATGGAAGCAGCAAAGGTCACAGATTGCTCGTGGCACAGCCCGAAACCACAGCTGGCTCACTCACCTGGCCCCAGCCTGCTGCTCCACAGCACACCTACATGGGCAAGTGTGCTGGATCACTACGTTTGGAAGACATTCAAATGCTCCCTGCATAAACAGGACAGAGCTAACGTGAATAATACCAGGAATCTGTGGAGGTCTGACATCAGCTGGGGAAGGGCTGGGTTTATCCTTTATGGCTTAAGCAAAATGAGCCATTAGTAGTCATTGCTAGTTCTGCTCATCCTGCTCACTTTTCAGACTGCCCTCAAAGCTACCTGAAGCACTTCAGGTATATCCCTTTATATTCCTCTCCTAATCTGGGCAGTTCCGAGTGATTCATCCTGAAATGGTTCCCAAAGCTCGCATGTAAGTGTATTAAGAGCAATTAGTTCATTAATCTAGTCTCTGGTATCATGTATCTCCATCACTTCATTTTAATAATTTGTAGTAATTGACAGAGCAGACTCTCCCCAGTTCTCAGAGCTGGATAATGCATAATTACTCTAAATCGCAGCAAAAACTGTTTCAGTGGGAAACACCTAATCCCCGTAAGGCTCATGGTGTCTCTTCTGAGGTTTCACACATGAAAGAAGCTGCAAACTCAGTATGATTAACCACAAGTCACTGGGACTCCAGGAAGCCCATGTGGGTTTGGCCCTGCATTCCTCAGCCTGGAGGTGCCTCTGGTACCTGTGTTTTCACAGCAACCAGAGCACAGCAAGGCCCCTGGAGCACAGCCCCCGGAGCTCCTCTGCTGACAGGTGCTGGAGTGCAAAGCACAGTTACAGACAATTCCACCTGGGCAGACACAGACTGACCAGAGCCCACCGGGAGAAGCACAGTGATACTCACTTGGTCTGGTGTTTGGAGCCCTTCAGGTGTGCATGGTACTGCTCTATGGAGTTCAGGGTGACGTTGCAGATGTTGCAGGTGTAGCTGCGCTTCAGGCCTGTGAAGAAAACCCAGTGTTAATTAACCCTTGGCTCTGGCTGTGCCACGCCATGAGGCCAAGGGAAGCACAAGGCTGCACCAGGAGGGAAGCACTCTTGTGCCTGGGCTATAGACTATTCAGAGTCAAAATGGCAGCCAGAAAGTACAAATAAGTGAAAATGACTGAAGAAAGGGGGAGAAACAGAAAGAAAAGCAGTAACCTATGCCTCAAGCAAACTTCTAGTTAATTAGAAGGTACTTGGATCCCACATTTCATTTCCAGTTTCACACACATTTCTCTTTACAGTGACCCATCTATTTACTTTTCCAGCCAGGGTATCCAAGCATTAGTGAAACCTAAAGGAATATCTTTAGAACTGAGCAGAAGAAAGCTGGGTTCAAAGGCTAATCCCTCCTGAGAGTGATGCATCTTTCTCCTGTGCCCTCCTCAGAGCATCTTTGCTGTGCTCACACTAACAAGCACTCAAGGCGCCATTTGTCCCTCCAGTTTTTGGTAGTGATCACAATTCAAGGCAATTCCCCGTTAGTACATTCAGCATCCAGATCACTCAGGAGCTCTCTTCCCCAAAGGGATCCACTCTGATTTACCCACCCAAGTGAACCAGCCAAGCACAGATGCTGGTCTCCGACAGCCCGCACTCGGCAGCCTCTGGCTGAAGGTCAAGGCTGGCAGACTGGCAGGGCACCAGGCAGCCACCCAAAGCCAAAGCAGGAGCTCTCTCACCTGCTGAGCTGTCTCTTGACTGCAGCACAGACCATCCCCAGCTGATCTGAGGACTTTCTACAGCATTATTTCTTTGCCAGAATTGTTAAAACAACTGATTTAGAACAAATAACATGTGGCATTCTCAAATTTGATCAGTTCATACTCACCATAATTAACTGCACAGGTAACAAACACACTGACCCCTCTCCAGCTGGACCTACAGGCTCCCAAAAAATCCCTTGTCTTGTCTTGAACTCCAGACACCAGCTACACCAACACCCCCACTTTTCTCAAACACTAAACAATATCTCTCACTCAGGAATTTGGCACAACATGAAAATCATCTTTAAATAATATTTTAAAATCATTCAGATGAGTGCTTGAAAACAACAAGCCAGCAACACTGCAGAGGTATTTAAGTAGTTTCTGTATTTCTATGTCACGATGTGGCACAGAACGAAAATCAGTTTGGAGATGTGCATATGGATTTTCTCCTTATAGAATTTATTCCTGATGGAGCAGTGATGGTTTTACAGTCACACCTTTTGTCCATTGCTGGCAGCTCCTGTGTCCTTTATTAAACCAGTGGGCATCAGAAGCCGCATGAATCTACCACAATGCAGGGGAAGGGATGGGAAGGGAAAGACAGGGCATGGCTGGCATGGTGTGTCAGCACACTGCAGCAGGCTGAGAACTTGGACCACGCCAGAATCTCCACATGGCAGAGCAGGACTGAGGAACTAAGAAACAGGTAATACTTTAATTTAAGGTAACAAGGTTCTGCTGCTCAGCCAATTTAGCAGCATGTTAACGGTAGCCTCAGTGAATCTTAATTACTGGTGTAGGTGGAAACGCCTTCAGCAAATACAGCTCCTAACTGGGAACTATGATTTTCTCCCTCAGCATGTCAAGGCTACTCACAATGATGAACCAGGGGGAACCCTGTTCCCCCTCCCTGTGTTCTGTGCAGGGGAACTCAGTGCTGTTCCCTGATGCAGCTCTTCCCGCAGGCTGGAACACGCAGCTGCAGACTGGGCTGATTCCATGAACTGGGATGGAGATGGAGAAAGGAAACTAGTCTCAAATGAACAGCAGGATGAGACCACATGCAATTATCACTTCCAGGATATCAAAACTACCAGAATTTGACCTCACTGGAGCTCATCAAAGCTGCTACTTGGCTGAAACTGGTTTCATAAAACTCCCCAACCAGTGTTCTGGGGCTGAGCTCAGCCCCACGGGCCATCCATGATGGGAAGGTGGTCCTAGCCTGAGCAGTCAATACTGGGAGCTGCTGGGCTCTGGCTGTATTCACATCCCCTTTTGCATACTCAAGACACATCAGCATTACCTCCCCTGCAGCGTGACATGCATTCATGTAAAATTGAATGTCCTCCTATCCCCATTAAATAAAATATTAACAAGTCGAGTTATTAATGTCATTCTGCATAAAATGCATTAAAACCCGTTCCAGGGGAGTTCTTGTTAAACTGCTTCTTACTAACCACAAGTGACAGCACAGAATGAGAAGTATTTATAAGGCATACAAAGAAATTATGAGCTGAGATGAGAAATGAAACTCAGCTCTTCGCCTGATTCTGGAAGAAAGCATCTGCAACACCACCAATTTACCTGAGAACACAAAGGCTCCAGGTGACAACATCTCCATGCCCTTGTCTCTCTGTACTGCAGAGGCTGCTGTGCTTTATTTTAGGGGTTCAGAACACCTGTTTCAGGGTTTGGCTCAGCACCAGGCAGAGCCCCTTACAAACCACCTGCCCCTGCAGAGCCCACCTGCCTCGGAGAGGGAACTGGAGAGCTCTGCCCTGGGGGACACCACACATGAACTGAAACTGGTCAGATGTGACTTGATGGAGCAAACTTGACATTCCTCCTCCCTGTGCCCTGTACAGGCTAGGGAGGGCGAGAGCTATCAGACAGAGCCACATCGCTGCCTCCAGCTGAGCTATGGCCACTCTGTGCTGCTGAACACGCACAAGTTGTCAGAGAAGAGCCTGGAATTTGAGGGTTGGTACCTACCAGGTTTTGTCTTCCTATGATCTGTGCCAGGGTGCAGGGGCAGCCAGGGGAGGCAGCCCTGCAGGAAGAAAACTCCCAATTTCTTCCTCTTTCAGGGTATGTGTACGTGCTTCCCTGCCCAGCAGGAACAGAAGGGATTCCAGGTCAGCCATAGGGTGGGGTGGGTCCCAAAGCTGCTCTGTGCCACGGCTGAAAAGCCACACAGAACTGCTCCGAGAGTGGGCTGGACTCTGCACTCCATTCAGCCAAAGGAAAGGGATATGTGTGCCCATGCACTCCCCTGTGCTGCAGCTTTAACTCAACACAGATTGCAGAAACAATGCTCATTTCTCGTTCTTTTTTTCCTCTCCTCATTCTTATTTCTGAGAAGAAAATAAGACTTCAAAATTGCAGGATGAGCACTTGGTGAGAAGAATCAATGTTTTTGCTTCCTATAAATATCAATTGTCCAAAAATACATCTCTATTCTTATTTCCCTAAATACACATTCATATTTATCAATAAATATTTTATTACAGCCATTATCAAAACATCAAAGGCTGCTGAAATGTTGTACTTCAACTGACACTGCTTCTTCCAGGCTCACACAATGCATCAAATGTTCATCTCCCACACTAGTCAAAATAGAATTAATATTTAAGCTGTGATGGGAGAAGCCACCGGGGATGCAAAGGAAGAAGATGACTTTGCGATCCAGGGAAAACTGAGGCAGCAAAGCCCATGTGGAGCAGGGAGTGTGTAGGGATGTAGTCCCCACCACGGCCATGTCCTGCTGCCACTGTAACTCTGTGGTCAGACACGGTGTTACCTGCCAGGGCGAGGCTGTTTGCTCACGCACAAGGTGGGTATCATTCTGTACTGGCCACTGCAGAGACTGCTTTCAACACCTGTAAAGATCTGTTCTAATCTTGCAGTTAGATGCACCCAGGAGAGCATCACTAGATGGATACAGATGGACAGAGGGTCACCACCTAGTTAGAAAAACTGTGACAAAAGTTTTCCAAGCTTGGCAGGCTCAGAGACAGCCTCTTTGGCTCCTGGGACTGACTGTGCACCTCGTTGGTGATGTGGAGCACTGGGCACTGCAGACTGAGCCCCCAGAACAACACCCTGAAGTGTCCAGCCACAGGACCACACCTGTTCCCCTATACCAGGCACAGACACAGCCAGGATACAGCTCTGCTGTCCCCTCTCCTGCCATCCAGAGACACTGGCAGGACCACACTGGATCCGGTGCAAACCCCAACCATGCACAGCACCACCGTGAAGGTAAAAACCAACAGCTGATGAGGCTGTGAAGTCCTCCAATTTCAACTCTCTCAGGAGCTAAATGAATAAAACACTTCCCAACTGATTTTTTTACAGTTAATGACATCCTCAGCCACTCTTGAGCTTGGCACAGTTCAAAGTACTGAGCAGTTCCACGTTATTGTCCCAGGTTTTATTCCCGCGTATTTCCAGTAGCAGGTAGTGACTCAGCCAATATGAATCACTGATGGCACCGTGAGTCACACTAGGTAGCACAGGAGGATCTAGATAACCATTACAAGGTTTATGGGAGATCAAGAAATGCACAATATACTGTATAGTCATTAGTATCTAAAGAAAAATTATTTCATTTAGCAAGGAAAAAAACCCCAGGTGTATCAAAATATTATTGCAGAGCCTCACTGGCAAACCAGAGCTCTCCCACATAGTTCTGAATCAAACTTGTCCTTCTTCCTCAGCTGCCTCAGTCAGGTCCCTGGGTGCAGCTCGGATCATAACCCAGACCTGGGAGACAAAAGGCTCGTGCCTCTCCTGTGCCTACACCTCAGAGCGAACAGGTACTTGCCAGAATTCAGTCCTGGACACATCCTCAGCTGACACAAATTGCACCTCTCCATCACAAGCTCAGGAGGGCCCGGGGATGCTGAGACTGCTGGCCTGGCTGTGGCTCTGCTCCACTCGAGGGTGGCTCCCA
Source organism: Pomatostomus ruficeps (assembly GCA_013400735.1). Classification (NCBI taxonomy): domain Eukaryota; kingdom Metazoa; phylum Chordata; class Aves; order Passeriformes; family Timaliidae; genus Pomatostomus; species Pomatostomus ruficeps. Next base: position 451,689 of record VYZT01001988.1, read on the forward strand.
CAGGTGACAGAGCCCCTCCCTGTGGGGCTAGCATGAATGGACTGACAGACAGATGAAGAAAAGCTGCTCTCCCTTCAGCAGGAACACAAAAAACTTGTGTTTAACATCCCTGAGGAAAATGCTCAGCTCCTCTTGCTGCTGCTGACCCAGGGCCATCACAGCATTTTACAAATACTAATTAAATCATGCAAGACAGTTGTCCTGCGCTCCATCAGGGACATGTAGGGAGTGCTCTGCCTCCAGCAACATCCTCCCATCTGCCCTTCTGCGTGGGGCCGAGCTGTAACGTGCTCTCCTCTCCCAGGACAGGCCATGCTTGCCCAAAGACAGGCATGTGTGCTAATGGAAGGACTATTTTAGGAGGAGACAAAAGAGATACCTAGGAAACAACTTTGAAAGAATACTGCCAGAACTGCAGGCTGGCATTGCAGGGTAGGGGACGTTTTTACAGAACTGGGAACCTCATGAAGCACTAACAGCATCTCGGGCTCCCTGCACAACCGGTGACTGTCGTGCGCAAGGGTCACTGGATCCCACAGGGGATCCTGCTCTCCATGTGCAGGTCTCTCACCTCTCAGCTCCCCCAGGTCTAGGGTCTTCCCCAGCTGCTCCAGGAGGTCAGCCCTGGCCGCGTTCTTCTTGTGCTTTTTGCCGTCGTAGTGCTGCTGTGCCATCATGGGGTTGTTGAACCAGGCTGCGCAGAGCTGGCAGTACCTGTCCGAGTCCCTCCGCTGCGGCGGGGATGGCACCGCCGGGGGACTGTCTGTGTGCGGTGGCTTCAGCGAGCCCAGAGCGGCTTCTGTAAAAGGCAACGTTCAGACATGAGCTCTCCCAGGCTCGTGCTGCCTGAGGAACGTCAGACCCTGAGGCGAATCCCACATTAGACACCGGGAATAATTAGCTGCAGTTACAGGGTCCCGGTGGGTATTTTGGATGATGCTGCTTGGAAAGTTACCATTTCTCATTAAAAAAAGCATCGTGAAAGGACAGCCCAGGACTGTTCCTCAGCTTTCTGCATTTCACTGACTGGGGAAGGAGGATGCTCTCAGTGCAGTTACACGTCTTATCACTGTTCTGACTAAATCTGCTAAACTTATCCTGCTTGAATTGCTACTCCCAGGAAAAATCGTCAGTGGAGATTAAATATACCATGCAGAGCCATCTCCTTCTCAGGATAGAGAGACATATTTATCATTCTCTCAGGATTCTTATTTTTCAATTTATTTGGTCTCAAAGAACAGGGAAAGCCATAGTCACTGGAAACTGTCACAGATGAATAAATAATAATAAATGGGCAGTCCCATCCTTCAAATATCTTCACGTTGTGAATTGTCACGTACCAGCAACACACAACCTTAATTTAATTCCATTTTCCTTCAGATTCATCAAAAGCCCATCCAGGAACACAAACATGACCCCCAAATCATTCCAAAGAAAAGTGAGTGATTGGTCGTCACATAATGGAGTGCACTTTGTTCAAAAGAGTTTCCCAACTTTGTATAATACAAGTCACACACCCATGGAAAAACAGTTTAAAGTAAAATAAAGTTCAGGTAACATTGAGATACAAAAATATACAAGGACTAGCACTTAATTATCACACCTCATTCAAAAATTCTCTTTTATGTGGCTTTCCTTTTCTTTTCTTTTCCAGATGAAATGTCTGCTCTTTAAATAATTAACAACCTGCTCTCTCCATGGTACCGGAATAGGCACATTTGGAGGTGGCAAGAGGCGTGTGGTGGCTGTCTTTGATCAGGAGATGATCCAGCTGAGCCCTGATAAGCGCATAGGGCAGCAAATGCCAAACCCACCTCAGTGTCTGACACCAGGAACAGCAACACAGGAATATATTTAGACATATAATTATGTCTGAAGCCCACTGTGATTGACTCCATGGCTTGAGAAAGTTAATATTGTTATAAATCTTCTGCTGACCTGCTCAGTAAGGGACACCTTTCAAGGAAACTCTATATTACATATAACATTACTTACAACCTTATCAATTTCCAGGGGTTTATAACCTTCTATTGTTTTTGATGATGACTGCCAAGGTATCAGAGTTCCAGCAGCAATGATGCTGCCTCTGAAGAGCTGCTCCAGGCAGGGCCAGGCAGAGTCTGGCTGGATTTTGCTCCTAAAAAAAAGTCTTTTCTATGGTTCCAGCAAGAGAGATACAACCCAGCTACTCCAAGGTGCATGAGGCAGAACTGCCAGTGTGAGCAAAGCCAGGGGCCAGCACAGTCATTAGGGAGAAAAATTAGGGAATTGCAATATTGCCTGTTCAAACTGGGACTACACAGACTTTGCATGAGCTTGACTCACAAAAAGCAGGCACAGCTTGCTTACTGCAAACACGTTCCTGCACTCCCCACGGAGCCTCCCTGCAGGAAGGGGTCCATGCCCAGAACCCAGGGATGCCACAGGGACTTGGAACAGCCCTGGTGATGTCAGGAGGACCCAGCCCCTCTGCAGCACCCCAGGACAGGGCTGAGTCCAGGGAACCAGACAGAACTGCAGAGATGTTTGGACCATTATAAACAACCAGCAATTTCGGCAGCCCAAGAGCTCTGCGACAGATCTAACTTGCTGTTCCACATGCCCCAGGCTATAAAGTTAAATCTATCCAATCTTTTGGTCAGCTTTCTCCTTGTTTCTGTGTACGCTGCTGCCGGAGGGGAACCAGGGAGGCTGAAGCTCATGGAGCTGGTGATGTCTGCAGGAGTTATGTCTCCTGCTCACTAAGGAGACCTGACAGGAGCATCTCCATGCTCAGCCACTGGCCGGCCCTGCAGCCCCATGGCTGCGCCTCTGAGCCCCTCTCCATGGAGCTGGTAGCTTGTGCTCCCCCAAACGCCACGCAGGAGGGAGGCTGGCAGGGGCACTGGCGCTCCTGCTTCAGGGGATGGCACCTGAGTGCCCCATGCGCAGCTCAGCCCTCCTCCAAGCCCACATCCACACCTGGCTCCCATGAGACCGTGGGCTACAGACCCACAGCAGAGATCCCCTGCCTGCATCACCTGGGGACTGCTGCAAGCATTTCCTCTTAGCACTCACAGAACAAAGTATCTTTTTGCAAAGTCACATTCCTCAAGTCCCACTGACAACCCCCACCAGTCCTAAGGTGTGCTGAGCCCAGCCTGGCAATTAATGAAAACATCCCAAGTCTACCAAATTCTCCCAAAGAGAAACAGATGAAAGTTGACGTCTCCACAAATGTGAATTTATCATTTTGATACGCACTACATAACTGCGACAGAACAGCAAATGCCATCATTCTCCGAGCAGAGACATGAAAATTAATAATAAACACTCACGAAACATCAAATGTTAAAAATGTTTCTCCATCTGAAACACAAACATAAAAGCTGCGAGTTTGACTATTTCAAGTATTTCAAAATGCTAAATAGCTCATGACAGTCTGCCTTACGTTCCCTTTCGCTGTGGGAGGGAAGTGAGAAAGTCTTACTTTGCTGCAAGAGGCAAAATACAAAGTTAGAAACACTTTAGCACTCCGGCAATGAACTAATGTTTGACTTCTTTCTCACATCCAAAGCTTTTTATTCCAAGCTGGATTTAAATGGTACCCAACTTTTTCCACTGCCACACTCCAGGAACTCTGCATGAGGATGAGGAAGTAAGTGAGCCACAACAAGGGGACACCGGGAAACTGTTTTCTTCAGAAGAAATCCCAGAAATCTAGGACTAAGACAGACTCCAGCCACTGCTGGACAGATCCTTGCACCCAAACCAAAAAGCCATTTACTCAGTTCCTTTTGATGTCCCAAAGCCAGGGCCATTGCCACTTTCCTGAAATGATGCCTGCAGGTCCTCACACTTGGATTAATGAAGGCAGCAGCTATTTCCCCCACAATTCTTTGGTTTATAACTCATGGTGATGATGGGATGCAAGCTGACAGAGGAGGTTGGAAGTGACTAGAGGAATTCGTCAGCAACACAGGTGACATAAAGCCTCTGAGGGCTACAACCTTGTTCAGCAGAGCAACAGGAAAGATCACAACTATTTCACTGTCATGATGAGACATCATTTTTGTGAGAAACCTGACTGTTAGGCCACTTCTTCTCCTGAAAGCACCGGCAGAGAATGAGACATCTGTGTTCCATCTGGATGGTAACAGTGAAAGAGAACTTAGATCTCTGCAAGAGGACTAAGAATAGATGTGATTTTCTTCAGGACTGAAACCCCAGAAGATCAAGCAGCAGAATACCCTTCCCAGGAGCATCCAGCACGCCCAGGGCCGTGCTTGGTTGGCTCTCAGGACTCATGAGCAATGGAGTCTCTGAAGCTCTCTCTGAGAGACTTAAGGCTCCCTGGAGCCAGCCACAGGGGACGGGACAAAAATCCAGTGAAAATTGCTGGGTGACTGTAGGAAACCCAGGAAAATGCTGGGTCCAAAGGGCACACTTCTGAGAACTCCTGGAGAGCAAGGAGGTGCTTATTAATGTATTCCTGAGCTCAACTTCATCTTCCAGATCAAGTGCCTATAAGAGCTGATGAGTCCTCGAGTCACTCCTTTCTAGTGATTAGAATGGCTGAAGAGCCCATTACTCCAGAGCACACAGCATAGCTCACTGAGAGCCTTGTGGGGCTGATCTGGATGATTAAAAAGTGAGACAAAAACCACAATGCAAGGCTGCAGCTCTTAGCAAGCCCTGCCTTGGCCAGGCCCTGCTGCAGAAAGGTGAATCCAAATTGTCAACTTACATGGGAATCAGTGCATGCACTGTTCTGAGATCAGCACTTCTGTGAACATAGCTCACCTGGACTTGACCAGGTGAGGAATACCAGGGTTTGTGGCGGGTCCTGCGGTGCCGGAGGAGGATCTGCTGGCAGGTTGCACACCAGGGATGGGGTTCAACTCTAACGCAAGCCCTGCATAAATGAACACCAAACCCGAGTCCCTGCTCCTCTCTGTGTCCTTGCAGCTACGTGCCAGCTGCAGAGAACAGCCTCAAGAGCCTGACATGAGGGAGGTGCCAGTGACCAGGTCAGTCCATGTGAGAGCCTTCCTCCTGGCTGACCCAGGCTGCTCCCCCAGGCTGCCAAGGCTGTACCCTTGCCTCCCACAGGACACACTGGTGCCCAAGCACGGCCAGTCAAACCGAGTAAACCACCACCTAACACAATTCCCCACACTCCCTCAGGCAAAGGGGCCAACAGTTCCCAAGCCCACCCTGGCAAAGGACAAATTCTCTGTATTAGCATCCAGTCTGTGAAGTTAGAAAGGCAACAAAACCACATACACACAGTGCCAACCCCCGTTATCTAACCACATCTAGTGTGGTAACACAGATTCTTTCCCATGGGAATTTTTCTCTTCTTCTTCCTGTGTTTTATAAATAAAGTTTAGATGTTATTGAAACGGTCTCTGGAAAACATGGGCAGTTCTAACCTGGCCAGTCGGCCTAGGGGGAGGTTTTGGATTGACCCAATCCGGACGACCTTTGAAAAGTCTATATAAGTTTTATAATTAAATAATAAATTCAGATTTATGCCACTTGACCGTCTGGATCTCTTCACTCGGCTAGCGGTTCAACAGCGACAATCTAGGATTTGCGTGCTAGGCAGGGTCCAGCACACACAGCTCCACTTGTATTTTGTGCTGAAGGAAGCGCCACTTGCAGCAATTCTGGGTCACATCTGTCTGCAGGACCTCAGCCCAGCAATCCTTCCTGGAGAACGGGGAGTGCTTTGTTCGAGCATTCTCTGCTTCCACAACCACAGAGGAATTTTTTTTCACAGATTATTAGTGGTTTTCAGGGACTTTATGGTTAAGCAAACAATAAGATGGTTAAATTGTCCAATTCCAACATTTGACTTTTTAAATGTGAAAGTTAATAGGCTGCATTAGTAGAATCACTGTGGAGGAAAGCACGAAACTCAAATCAAGAGACAATCAATCCAAGGGTTTTTAAAGCCTGTATTTCTCTCTGTGGTAAGAGCAGATGATGCTCTGTACAGTACAGTAACAACAAAGGTTTATTAAACATATTAGCTGAGCTGATAATTAAACTGCTGATAATTAAAGCCAGGCTTGGCTATCTGCACCCAGTGGAGACATTGTCTTCCACGGAGAAAACACCTTGGAACTGTGGAAACAGAGATAGGGCTCTTGCACCAGGGCCAGCCTCAGCTGATAAACCCCTAATCTACATAAACAAAGAGGACAATAATGAGCATCAGGAATTTTTAAAGGTTGTTATGACAGCAACAGAAATGAATAGCTGGTTCTGCCAGCCGCCACCGCCCAGTTAGCCGTGCTGTACCCATCTTCTGCCTGCAGGCTCCGAGCCAGCACCTCGGCCAAGCTCCTCAGAACAGCAAGCCCACAGCACTCAGCACCAGCCCCTCCTGCACCGCCCGCCGCCTCTGGACCTACCTGTGGCCTTTAATGCTGGTTGTTCCCCCAGCAACAGCTTTAACCTTTTGGCATGGATCTTCCCTTGGTAATGCGATTCCGCCACCACTGCTGAGGTAAAGGACATGTTACATAGTGTGCAGCATTTGTTCTTATCCACTGAGTCACCATCACTGCCCTGGGTGGAGACAAAAACACAGACAAAAAAAGGTGTATAAGCCCACTGAGCACAGTCACAGAGAAAGAAGAATAGAAGAGAGGAATCTAGGTTGTTATGCCAAGGCCATGTCTGCCAAAGCATTTCCCTTCCTCGCCTCTCCCAGCCTTGCTCCTGCCCCATCCCACCCCTGCCCAGCTTGGGGACACCTCCAGCACCTTTGCTCTCGTCTGCACTGGGAGCTCAGCCTCCTCACAGGGCCATGGAGCTCCTGGCACATCCCCAAGCCTCCCTTCCCTCAGCCTTTATTCCTGTTCTCTGGCTGAGGGAGTCACACAGTCCCAGAGCTTTCCCTGCCATCCCACACCGACACTTCCTCCTGAAGCACTTCTTTAAGAGACCCCAAAACATCTAGGGGGACAGGACTGGGGGGCACAACCCTCTCTGCAGGTGGGAGAAACAAATGAAGTGTCTGAAATCACACAAGTCCCTTCAGCAGGATCCAATGCCAGCCTTAGGCGAACCCAACACAGAGTGGACACCTGACCCACCACTGAAGGTCATTTTCTCCCGCCCCAAAAACACTATTAGAAAAACGACCAATTTTCATGACTTTTTTGTTGTTGATAACTGTAAATCAAACCTTAGGGAGAAATCTCAAGAGGTGATTAGAACTATTCTGAGTGTAATTTGCACTTCTTTTAAACAGCTTTCTCTCAAGATATTTTATGTCTTCAAAGGGAAATCACTTGAAAGTTAAGAGCAGCAGAAAAAATTTCCAGTATCTATTGATCATCAGTGGCAACATATAAAGAGCCTCCAACAGAGCTCGTTTGAAAAGCTGATACACTTCAGTGTTAATGCACCAGGGTCTCTTCCTCTGCCAGGGCTGCTCTTCAGTGACATTTTTTCCTTCTCAACCTACTTTCTCAGCTAGATTGCAATTAAAAATAAAAAATTAAAACCCCCTCTAAGAGCCCTCCAATATCTCATGTAGAGTTCAGCATCCCATTTACACTGACCCACAGTTCACTGTGCGGCTCATCTGGGTTCACCCAAGTCTCTGGGCGAGTACTTTGATGTGTGGGTAGTCCAGCCACCAGCAGGGGAGGGGTGTCCCCAAACTCTCAGTGGGTCTGTGAGTCCCTCTGCACACACAGGACAGACCTCTGCTCCCTAACAGCCAGTTTTATAAACCAAGTGCCATTGGTTGTAAGCAGGATGCATGAGGTATTTGGGCTCAGCTGTTATTAAGCATTTACCCAGGTCTGTATCATCCCTCAGCAGCATCATCTCCCCTCCCTCCTCCAGCAACCAAACCCCTGCACAGAGCCAGATGTGTTCTAGGCTGATCCAGCCGTGAAGGGTAATTATGCCTTCTCATTTGTCAGAGGCTGTTTTACCTGAAACCAAAGAGGCCGGGGGAAGCTGATCCGGGTGTCTTTTGTCACCCGCTGAATGACACCGTGCTGACAGGATTGTGCAGGTGGTGAAATCACACGGCCGGACACCCAGGATGCCTGAACTGGGGCACAGGGCTCTACACAGGGCAGGGTGGCTGCTCCCTGGGGTTGTTCTGCACCCACGTGCACCCACCAATCCCTCCTCACCACTGTCCAGCTCACAGGGCTGAAACAGTGACCAGGCACTAACAGCTCCGTTGAGCTTCTACAAAACCACATGGCAGCCCCTTAACCCTGTGCTGCCAGACCCAGCCAAGGAATATTTCCACATTTTGTTTCTGCAGCTTTCTCCAGCTGATCTGAGTCTCAGTGTAGGTGCTGAAGATTTCAGTTACAGCACATGGTAAATTCTGCCCCAGAAGCATTAAATGCTCTGATTTCCTCATTGCTTGAGGCCAAGCCTCCTGAGGCAGCTGCAGAGAGGCACAAGCCCTTGGCTCCACCACCCCCAGGATACACATCAGCCTAGTAACAGAATCTAATATCATGCTACCTTCCCTCAAACAATTCATCCTCGCCCCTTCCCCTTTAAGGAAGACAAAGCTGATTAAAGCAATTTACTATCTTACAGTACAAGTAGGAGTAGAAAGGATTTGAAGGCTTTTCTCCCATCCCAAAAACTGTGCTTTGTAACACATCAGACATTTTCACCATGTCTGCTCTGATCATGAACAGGGTTTAACGCAGTGAGAATCAGGATTTAAACCTGATTCACTAATACTGGGACTTAAGGAAATAACTCCTGATTTCAGTGGGGCCCTGATACCTTCTCAGATTACTTTCATCTGAAATGTTAAGCAGAAATTTAAAATGAAAGGTCAAGACATTAGGTTTTTCCCCTCCTCCACACCAAATTAAACCAATAATGACGAGCACAACAATAGAGTTGTTATCCATTGGAAGACTACTTGTATAAGCCTTCAACTTCTCCCTCCAAAGGGCTAACGAGTGTTTTGGAAATGCAGTGTTTTTGCAATCCTCAAACAATAGCCAACCCCTCCCTTCACCTCACAGAAAGGTCAGGAAGCAAATGCTGCTTCCAATCCCACTGCACCGAGTATCCACAACTGCAGCCACCTCTCCCTCCTGCTGCCACCTGGCAGAGGGACAAGGTGTTAGTTCTGTGGTCAGCAGAACACAAACCCAATGGCACACAGCCATGTAACAGTTTTGATGAAAAAAAGGCTAATATTCCCTTTTTAGTTACAGATACTTCTACATGAATTTAATTGGTTTTCATGGATTGTTTCTAATACTCATTAAAGTCGCTGTGCCATGGCCTGAGTGACACTGCTGGGATCAGGTACTGCAGCCACATGTGTGCATGGTAGGGATGTTATTGTGCGGCATTAGAGATGTCCTAAATAGTTCTGTTCTCTCTAAATGCAAAGACTTGTATAACATCTGATCAGCAACAGGCCTACTTTGAGCTGTAAATGTTGGCAGATTTTCCCTACTATATTTTTATAGCACAAATAATTTTAGAATTTAGGTCTGGCCTAGCCTAGCATTCACCTAAAACATGAGGACACGTTAATCCACCCCCACTAGGGCTGCCCTTGGCAAAAGCATCAGCAAACACAGAATTACATTCCTTCTCCACACTGCCTTTCACAAAAGAAATGGGAAATAGTTCAACTTTGACTTATTTGAGGTGTGATTGGCTCTCTGTCCTCCATATCCCATGCTGAGGGGCACATGCAGTTTGTGGTTCCTCGTTAGACATAATCAAACTCCTCAGAGGACCCTGTTCCCCGTCTGTATGCAGGTGTCCACTGCTCTGCCCACACCGTCATTAATAACACAATAAAATTGCTGCAAGATCCTGCTGTTGAGGGGCAGACCGCATCTGCAATTAGCCTGTGTGCAACAGAAAAGTCCACTGGTGTTTTAATGACTACGTGGATGACCTTTCAGATTCCCTGGGCAAAACTTGCATGCTTCTCCCTTTAATTACAAGGTGTCTCACTAAGCATCAAAAGCACTCAGACCCAGTCACACTGAACTGGTTTGGATGCTGTGTGCTGGGAACTTTGCCCCAGCTCTCACACCAGCCCCAGAACATGGGAAGGAACTGAATGAATAATTCCCCATGAATCCATCTCTTAAAAGTTCAGTCTCCTTCTATCTATTGCCTGACAAATGGCTGTGAGCTGGTCCAATTCCTCACCTTCGTTTGTTTATTTGAACACAGCTGAGGAAGCCAATAGCCAATCTTTAAACTGGCAGACTGCGAGCAAACGTGAGTGAGGAGTCTTTTGACAAAGCACACCAGCTCCCAGAAAAATGAGTCCACAGAGCCCTGGGGAGGTGACACTGCTTGGGGACCTCTTGCTCGCCCCCGGGGTTTTCAGCCATGACACTGCGGTGGCATCACTGCCATCCCCTGATCTCTTGCTGGCAGGAGGGATGGCACTGCATGCCAGGTGTACCTACAGCAGCTCTGGGCAGGGCCAGGTGTACATACACATCTCCATACGCGCCACCACCACCCCATGCTGCTCCCCAAACGCTGGCCAGGTGTGAGTCCTCCCCTCTGCCCAGTAACCCCCACCCCTGAGAGTGGTGTCACATGCTGGAAGTTGGGTGGAGGGGTCTGGAAGTGACCCCCGTGCTGCTTCATGCAGAGCAACCCCAAAAGCCCTGCCAGCAGCACCCCAGAGTGGCCACCACCCTATGCCTGGAGGCACGAGCTTCCCGCAGGCATCACCCCTATCACCTGCCCCAGCTGCTCACCAGCAAACCCAGCTATCACACTGAAACGGAGCAAGCCCTGAGTATTTGCTATCAGCATATTTTTTCCTATGAAAGAACATTCAAATAACTAAAAACGCAATTACTGTTACTGATGCACATAATAATTCTTGTGTAGTTTATTGAAAATTATTTCCAGTTACTTCACATTTCAGCTAATCTAAATGTTACCTCCGGGCACCTGATCATCTGTGGCTGTAACAGAGAGAATGTTGTAGCCCAGAGTCAATGATTCACAAAGCAGCTGAATAAACAGGGACTTGGATTATACCCACATTTTCTGACCGGAGCTTTTTCGCCGGACAGCCTCCGTCGATGGGGTGAAGCATGTAATAGAGGCGGACTTTGCTGGCATGCTTCCGACTCTGGAATGCAAAAACAAAAGAAAAAGGAGAACTGACATTACAAGGAGCAAGAAGCTCTGTTGCTGTGCTCACTACACCAACCCACAGTCAGATTTCACATCTCCTTGACGTATGTATCCAACACCGGAGCAGAAAAGGGGAAAGATCCAGGTGAGGAGCATTTGCACCTCTCAAGAGTTTTCACAGAGCTCTGCCCACAACTGAAATGAGCTGTGGGATGAAACCTGCCATCAGTAGAAGAAATGGTCCACCCTGGCCCCTCTGCAAGTCCCACTGCCTGCAGGCCTTCCAAGACACAGCAGGGATCAGACAGTGAGGGAAGGACAGCATTTGTTATATGACCATTTCCGTGGTAGGGCAGACTGAAAGATGGGGGTTACAGAGCTTCACTCAGAGACACAGCAGCATCTGAGGTGTCAGAGGCACACACACAAACCAAATTCACAGCTCCTATGCTTCTAGAATGATAAAATGTAAGAGGGGTAAAAAATCTCCAATGAGGGACTCAAGAGCAGATTTCATGCTGCCTTTGGGCACAGCTGAAGCTCACTGGCAGGTGAGGGTTAGAAGAGACAGGAGATCCCCCGGTGGCCCCAGCAGCAGCAGCCAAAGCAAATCCTTGGGACTTACAAGACTTAAAGGAAGATTTTAAAGCTTCTCCAGCAGGAGCACAGACATAAACCTTCAAAACCCTGACTTACATGAACTCTTGTCTTCCAGCAGATGTGGGTAGGAAAAGCCTGCAGCCAAAAAATACCGGCACCCAGCACATAGGCAGCAGACACATAGGAGCTGTTACCATGCAAATATTTCCTTTTTTTCCCTAATTAAGCAGACGATAGGAAAATACAGAGCATAAAAATCACCCCAGGACACCTTTCAATCACCCTTTCCAACTGCCCCACAGAACAACAGCACTATGATGTTATAATTTCAGATCACAGAGCTGCAATTTAAAAATATTAGATTATCATTAGCATGTTCTGGAACATTCTTTTTATTGTGGTATAAACTTGGGAGCTAAATTTGAAGGGAGCTATATTTGTATTCGCATGCAGAAATGTGACTATGCAATAATTTTTTCCACAGAGCAAATCAGTCAAGATAAATACCGTCAAATATCTGTCCCCAGCTTGTCTTCCTGCTGCATTTAGCAAATGTGACCTGCCATGGTCAGAGCGAAATGCAGGAAACCCCAAAGCTCCAGCTATCAGATGAGGAATCCAGACAGCGACTGCATAATTATAAAATGACAAAATAGATGTTTGAAATGCACAGGACAGAGGTGCAACGCCACTCCTGGTGCTTGGCTGCAGTCCCAACTTCCTGCCTGAAGTGATGCTTGGCAGGCCCCTTGCATCACACAGGGCCAGTCAAACACACTGTAAAGGCAATGTGGCCAGAGTTTTTCAGCTGAATTTCTTCCCTGAGCATTGACACCCCGTGGAGCAGTCAGCCTCCCTCGAGTCATCCTCCCCATAGTCACGAGGCTCTTCCCTCGGTTGAGTTCACCCAGCACGTCATGATGCCCACGCGCACACAGCCACAGCCTGCTCAGTTTGGAGGGTAAAAAATTTGGGAGGGGTTGCTTGGTGTGTGTAAGCCACAAAGATGTTAAGAGGAATCATTTTTACAATTCTGGTCCACGGCACTAAGCTGGACCATAAATGATACTCAAATGTCAGTGTTAAAAGACAGCAAAGCTTCAACCTTCTGTAAAACACTGATCACCTTTCTTTATGCATTTGTTTGGATTTGTGAAAGCCAAGGTAAAGAAATAACTTATGTTCAGCATAATTTAAAACCACACAGCTCCTTATGCAACCTTGTTATCTTGCAGTCATAAAAGCAGAGCTTAAAATCATCCCTGGCCTCCGCATGTATGTGGTGAGCATCTCCTTCCCTCTGAGGAGCAGAGGAAGCACAGCCCATTTGTCATCCATTTTATCTCTGGCATTTTCTACATTTACATGTGTATTTATCATCCCAACACCCCAGCAGGAGCACGGCAGGAGCACAGTGATTATTCTTAGTGTGCCGCTTACAAACAGCACTGCGGGTTACCCTCTCCCTTTGCAAAGCAACTGAAAACCTGCAGCTCCAAGGCACAAGGAGGGCAAGTGCCAGACACACGGGGGGCCAAAGAGAGAACCATGAACCAGAGCCAGACAACTGGGATGAACTGGGATTAGGGCACCTCCTGCTCCCATTTTGATCCATCTCACCGCATGCACAAGCCTCAGGAAGGACAAAACCTTGCCACATCTGTAAATTTGCAGTCCAGAATGAGAATGAGCACACTGCCTTGTGGAGGCACCTCCAACAGCCACCACAACCTCATTTTGGGTGCAAAAAGGGTGTTTCTGTGCCCGGGAGTATTTCTTTTGTTGTTGTACAAAGTGTTACGCCAAAGGCATTTTCACTTTTCTGTCTCTAATGGGAACAGCACCTTTTAAAGGCACTAAGTCTAGTTTAATACTGCAGGCTTGAAAACCAGCCCTGACTATGCAGGGAGCTCAGACAGAGTCTGTTTTCACACAGCTGCTGCAGAGTTCTGCATTGCAAGCTCATTTGCTACTGTAAGGCTCATCAATAAAAGTAAATAAATGGATCATTTCTACCTCTATCAAATCTACTCTAATACAGAAGATCATGGCAGAGACAGCAAAGTTCTAGCAATTCAACCCTAAAACATAAAAGGGCAAAGCAGAGCTAAATTGTGCTATGAAATGCAATTTGATTTTGCATAAATCAGGTTTTGCAGCACACTCTGCCTGAAGCAAGTGGCGAGAGCAGGCAGCGAGGTCCCTGCGGGAGCAGTGGCAGCTGGCGGGGCCCTGGAGACGCAGACGGGGCCGGTTTGGGACGCGCAGCCCTGGTCCGTGGAGGGGCTTCTCATCCTTCTCTTGGATTTACCTAGGGCTCTCGGGAGGACTGATCCACCTCCCTTCACATGGCCAGAAGTTGCCAGCTGAGGCATTATCCCCCGGGGCTTGCCAGGTTACACAGACACACACAGCTCTTCCCTTCCTGGTGATTGTCCCGGGCTCTGGGAGAGGAGTCCCCTCCCCAGCTGCATAAACTCAGCAACCCACAACGGCCCCAGAACTGCTCCCATTTTACACCTCTGATTCAAGCTGACCCAGCAGTCTAAAACATTTCGCTTGTGAGGGCCTTCTTCCCGTCTCCTGTCATCAGGTTCAAACTGACTATCCTTGCAGCTTCCCTCAGGCTGTGCTAGCATATAATCTCATTTCCCTATTCCCCATATATCCCTTCATCAATCTTTACTGCCTCCTGTGCTAGCAGTTTCATGGTTTTGAACAGTTTACCTTTCCTCTCCTGCTCCTCCTTCCCTGTGACCTCTTCTCCAGCCAAAGGCCAGGGACCCACACACTGGGGAGCACATGGCAGCACCAAGCAGCAGCAGAGATACACGTGTGAGATGAAGGAGGGAACCACCATGGCAGCCCAAATGACTGCAGCTTCTCTTAGTCTGCAATAAATTCTTTTTCAGACAGCCATTGGTTGGGTTTTAATCCTTTTAGTGCACACTGTGTTGATTTTTTTATGTGCTGGCAGTTTCTTAATTAAATTGCCATGCAACACGCAGTCACATGATTATACCAATTTTATTATCTGTATTGGCACTACTTGTAATCTCATCAAAAGAGAGAAAGTTATTTTGGCTGGCCCAGTTCTCCAAACCTTGTGCAGAAACCCAGTCACATTATCCTCCAGCCCCTTCCCGAGCATGCTGTGCCCAGGAGCTGCGCCAAGCTGGACAGCGCTGGCTCCCCACGGGACCCCCAGCACTGGCCTGGCCCTGTGCCTGGCCCTGTGCTTGCTTCCTCCTGGAAACTGCCTCCTTTTTCCCATGCCCACAGAGGGTCAGCAGTAACAGTGCACAGCATGTGGCCAGTGCACTTGGAGCACCTACTTGTGAATTACCAGACCTGCTGTCCTAAACAACATCATTCTGGAATTTGTAACTGCTGCCTAACAACCTTCCAAATTTCTACTGAAAGGGAACCAATCTATTGCTTCCTCTATGATAAAACAACATCCTCTGCATTTTTTAAATAGACAGGAGAAGTATTTTCAGCAAATGCCTTCCCTTTTCTGCCTCTACTACCCACACAACAAACACTGTCAAGATCCCTGTGGTTCGCTGCAGAGCTGAACTCCTGGTTGTTATTCCAGACACTGCTGGATGCCAATGTCCTTTTTCTCTCTTTGTAATTTTTGAAAAGCCTCATTTATAATTTATGGTCATTTCTATCAACTTCCCCTTTTTCCTCCATGAGTTAATTTTTTAAAAAGTGTCTACTCATGCTTTTTCCTTCCTGGGCACATGGATATATGTCTGCAATTCCCGAGTGCTCAGCTGAATTCTCACCCCCATCAAACCAGCTGCTACAAAGCAACAGGGAGGTACGTTACTGGTTTGGACATTGATTTGTTTACACATTAAGGCAAATACTGAGGATCTATTCAGCCAAGCAACCACCAGCTCCACTTCCTTACACCTGTGATCATTCCACCTGGCTCACCAGGCTGACTGAAGTGGGGATCCTGAGCATGAATTTTCTGTCTCAGGAAACACCATTTCAGCTGTAATCTTTAGCTTTACTGCTTCCTACATGGGTTTTGACTGTAGTCAAAGTATCTCTTGTCCAACACACTGCTAGGTACCCTGTGGAGAGGAAATAACTCTCCTTAGAGGCTGTTGCAGAGCAAGCATGCCAGGAGCAGCCGGGCTCAGCACCTGGCTCACATGGTGCTGCCACCCACACACCTGCCCCTCCCCAAATCCACTGGCAGTCCCTTCTTCCATCACTCCCTCACATTCCTTCTGAAGGTGGATCTTGTATCTACACTAATGCAACCATGCATTCACTTCTCCGTTGGTATTACAGGATTTTTCCAGATGATGTGCCTCCCTCAGCAACCTGACTGAGCTGAAGGCGTCCCTGCTCTTGGCAGGGGTTGGACTAGACCTTTAAAGGTCCCTTCCAACCCATTCTATGATTCTGTAAACATGCCAAGGGAAAGGGGATGCAGGGACAGAGCAAGCAGGCTGGGAACTTCTGAAATGTGCTCCATACAGCAAGCTAAACCCTTGCTGCTCACCTGCAGCCACAGCCCAGGTCCCTCATCTTGGGCCACACTGCTGCTGGGCACTGATGTTCGAGGTGTGGGTGTACTTCACTGCTGGTACAGTCCCACCATCCCAGTACCAGGCAGGCAACAGAAGAGTTAACACAAACATAGTATCTGCTGTGCACCTGAGCTGCCCAGCCCCGGCTCCGCAGCACGGCAGCACCAGCAGCAATGCTGCTGTTCCCATTCCATCGTCACTGTCTGAACCAAATCCCTGTTCAAGGCGACAGTGCCAGTCACTGCTGAGAGCCCGTCAGCCCCGAGCGCACGGGGGCGGCTCTGTCACAACACACCATGAGAACTACAGAGTCTGCTTTCAAACACCAGGAACCCCAATCCAAACATGGGTTGCAAGTTTAAAGACAAGCAAGAGTGAATACCTGTAACAAAGAGGTGCCCTCCTGTGCAGCAGGATCAGGAAGGGAATGCTGCAGAAAGGCAAGAGCTGCAGGAATTTGTCTCCTGGGGACACTGGCCAGGGTGAGCCCGGGCAACCTTTCTTTGCTCTCATTCCATGTAGCTTTAATGTGACATCCCTCACATCTCTCCATTATTGCCAACCCTGGGGTCCCATTTTCCCAGTGTGTTTTACTGCTGGCTCCGGAAAGACCTTTTAACTTCAGCTATTTTTAGACAGCAATAGGCCTCTGTGCAGAGGTACCTGGGAAGGGAGCTGCGCACGGGGCTTCATCTCCTCTGCTGTTGCTGTTGTTTAGCAATAGATTTTGACACTGGGAGTGCATTAAAAATAATGTCCAACCATTAATGTTGACAACAGAGCAGTAACATAGAGCCTTGTAAAGTCCCATTCCATCTCCAGTGGTTCCCACAGCCCACTGTGATGCAGCAGCTGCTGCTGCCCTGTGTGCAGAGAGGGAGTTTGAGCCTTGTGCCCTGAAACACTGGCACCCACCTATCTCCCTCATATGCAACGAGTGGCCATGTTTACCTCAATGTATTTTAACTGGGGCTGTTGCCACAACACAAACTGCCAAGGAATGTCCACAGCAGGCTTGCATGCCCACACAGAAAGAACAGAGCAGCACCTTCATCATCTCTGCAACACAAATACGCTCTCTTTAGCTTTTTCTCCTTAAGCCAAGGTTCTTCTATCAAAAACCAGCACGATCTGCAGGATAACAGTAATGTTTGAGCAGCCACCAAAAACTGTGAACACAACAGCAGAGCAGATTCCAGCAGTGGTGGGGAAGGACACGGGAACAATGGGTAGGATGTCCCCTCTTCCTCCATCCTCTGAAGGATTTACATGTTACTGTCAACAAAGACACAACATGGCAGGTGAGCAGCAACGGTGGCAGAACATACGAGAGAGATCGTGGCCAGCAACTGTTCCTTTTCCTTTCATAATCACTGACATCAGCAGGACCTGACACACGACAGCCCTGTGCAGCCTTTATTTTCAGCTAAAGCACATCCTTACCACTCCTCCATCCTGGAAATGCCTGCAGCATCTCAGACAGGGAGCTGGGAGTAGAAACATAACATTCCAGCTCCCTGCTTTCTAGCATAGCGTTTATTTTGTTAAATAGAGTATGTGCTCTTGCAGTGTATTAATATTTCAGACACAGGATTGCCTTTCTGAGCACACACATCTTGATCCTTAAGGCACTAATGTGCCAATAGTAAACAATGTTTATTATTCCTTCAGACAAGCCATTGCTTCATGCTGTTTCTAGCCAAGGACAGCCCAACTGGAAGCAGATTAACCCCGGCACCACTCCAGCCCACACAGACAAGGAGTATTGATGAGCCTGTCGATATTGCTCGCCTGCTTCGCTCCAGAGGCAGAGTGAGAAATTCCAAAGCACGCTCAGCTCCGGAGAGAAGCCAAAGGGCATGGCACTTGATTTGTTCTCCCCAGTTTCTTCTCTATTTGAATTTTAATACACTTTGCCTCTGCCCTCCCCTGCTGCTTCACCACAGCATTCAAGCAGCCTTTCCTCATCCCATAAGGTGAGCCGGCACTTGCATGGCCCCCTCCTGGGCTGCTCTTCCTTCAGACCTGGCATCTTCCTTCATTTTAAATGGAAAAGCAAAGCACTATCTGAACACCTGAACCAATAAAGATTATGAAGGAAATGGAGAAAAGCATTATAGCAGCTTGAGGAGCAAATGTGGTGATGAATGTGCAGCTCAGGGTGAAATCTGAGAGCAACTTTGTATATGAGGTAATTTTCCTGCAGGGTTTTCAAGGTGAAACATGAAAATAAATGGTAACATCTTCCTAATGGCTGTGAACACTTCAACATAGAGATGAGGACTCAGAGCTAACTAAGAAACCTTCACTGTCTTTGTTTTAGCTTTTTAATTTACAGAGCAGCTCACCAAAGTGATTAATACAACCTCTCTCAAAGACAGAGCTGGAAGGAAGTGTTAAATTACGAGTGATCCAGAGAGAATCCAGCAGCAAAGAGGCTTCCGGCTCCAGAGGAAGGAAAGATGCAGAGATACAGAAAAGAAAAAAAGAATTTCTGGGGCACAGACTTTCAGTGGCATTGCAGAAAGCGCAGCACACTGTCACCCCTCACAACCACCAGTGGAACAGGAGGTGTGAAATCCCCTCCCCACACCGGCCTGGCCATCACCCCGTGTCTGGCACAGCCAGCCATCACCTGCAGCACACACATCCTTCACCCAAACAGCCACCCTGCTCCCTTTTGTTCCTTCCAAGTAGAAAAGCAGAGCCAGGGGACCTCAGGGATGTCACAGCAGCACAGCTGAGGGATACCCAGAGACTGTCTCAGGCATCCATACTTTGCTGCTTTATTCCAGAAGCAGAAGAGGAAAGAGAGTTTTCTGATACTTCAGGGGACAAATTAAGACATTCATTTGCTTTCAGAATTAAAATATGCATATGCACACTCTTTCAGGCATCAACACCAACCAGTAAGATTTGTCTCATCTCTTACTCACAGCTGCACAAAAGCTGCCCAGCATCAACCCCTCGAGACACTCAGCACCGCAGTGTGCACTGAGCTCGTTAAGGCATTTCCTCATTTGGGAACGTCATTACAAGTCAATATCCCAAGGCAGCTACTGGGCTCAGCTCTGTCCTGGGGTGAACCCTGGAGAGGAGGGCAGGATCTGGCAGTTTCACCAGGGTGGGAAGGAGAGCCAGGGTGCATCAGACACACCAGAAAAAGTCAGAAACACAGTTGCATGAAGCACATGTAATAAAGGCAGTATTTGCTGTATGTCAAGTTGGAAGCAAAAATATGCTGCAAACACTCCGATCCTTTTGTCATTTTTCCACTACACATACCCTTGGAAATAATATCGCTTAATACTGCGTGACTGACATAAAATCATTTTTTATTCCTGTCAAAGTAGCACAGAAGAGAAGTTATTGGTTGGTGATTTGGAGAAGGAGATGAGACAGCGATTGGAACTGACTATTCCTGTTTGGCAAGATAAAAACGTCCCCCTTTCATAGGCTGTTTCCCTCTATTTTCTTACAGAGAAATGTCTTATTTTGCATGCACAGAGAGCCAAGATTCCAGTCCCTGGCACAAGGGCTGTAGAGCTCACTTGACTGCACTAGCAAGGCAGTGGATCAATTCCCTTTCTCTCCAGGCTAGCTCAGGAAGGATAAGGGCACTGCTGACCAAAATAAACCCAGACAGAGCCCTGGCACCCAGCATCCCCGGCTGCACCAACACCAAAGGCCCTCAGTGTCCATGGGTAACAGGGGTAGCCACCCCCAGGGCTCCTGAAAATGGATTTGCAGAAAATTTAGTCATCTGAAGTTGTTATTTCTCCTATCAAAATAATCAGTTTTTAACTATAGTGCACTTTTAAAAAGTAAGAAAGAAAAAAAAAGGTGTGAAAAGTGTGACTAGCTACTTTGATAATTAGAAAAAACCAGTGCATTTTACACTCCTGTTTTAACTAATGATCTGCAGCAAGGGTTGGCAGCCTCAGGCAGGATGGAGCCCCCAACTCCACCTCCCCAGAAAACCTCAGGGCAGGTTTTCAGCCTCTCACTGTGCCTGTGGGCTCTCGGGAACAGAGAGCCAGAAGGTTACCAGGAGAATGAGCATCACACCCAGGAGTGGTGACGAGAACAGATGCCTCAAGGGGACACTGCTCCCTGTTGAGAGTAGCAAGTGTAGCACAGCCACAGGGCAGGGTCACTCCCAGCCTCCGGGCCACCAGAGGGGATCCTAACTGGTCTTTACAGCTCACTCACTCCACACCTCTGCTCTATGTTACGCAACCCACCAGCAAGGTCTGCGAATGACATTATTGTGCCGAACATCTACAGCGTCTGCTGGGATTTCACAGCGGATGACAAACGAGCACAACACCTTGCACTAAAATATACAACAGAAAACACTGTTGTTTTCCACATTTCAAAAACATCTGCTATGAATTAATGATTCAGCTCATACCTACAATGACAGGCGTAGGGGAGACAAGATTGGCTGAGCACCCTGTGGCTCACCAGGCACTGCTCCTGTTTCTGCAGCAATGCTCCTGCCTCATGTAGACAAAATTTGGCATCCGCGGTGCCCAGTACCAAGATCTGGAAGGTGTCCCTAAAACTGCAGCCTTCAACTTCACAGAGTTGCCAGGGTTCTCTGCTGCACACAGAGGGCAGCCAGAGGAGCAGTTACAGAAGAACTCCTAAGAAATTCACCAAAACAGACATGTAAAGTGCCCAACAAGCAAACGTGCATTCTTGTTCCCATTGTTAATTAATGCAGCACAGCATCCTCAGCTCATACACATTAAGCTCTCGTACATTCTCCCCTGGCCACACAAATGCCTCCCTCATATATCAATTGCAAAACACTTGAGTCAAGCAAACATTTGGGCTAATTTCATCTTCTAGGTCTCTGTGCACAAACTCTGTGTCTGATGGAACTTGCAGCCACTGGTAGACCCTGTGTAACAAAAACCATGAGTGCAGGAGTCCCTCATGCCCCAGCTCATCACACACAATCACAGAACTGTTTAGGTTGGAGAAGACTTCCAAGACAATAAAATCAAACCAAATTATTCCATATTATCCAAATGTCTATATTATCTCTATATTATATATGATGAATATACAGAGTTAATATAGTTTATTCTCTACATACACACTATGTAATATAGAAAATGCAGACGCACATCACTTCTGGAGTCCTCCAGGACAGGCTGGACCATCTCACATGCCCCCAGGGGAGGATGGTCCCTTGTGCACAGCCACCACACAGTGACCCTGTACCTTTTCTGCATTCGAACCTGAAAATCTCTGTTCTCCCATCGGGTGAACACCAAGAACCCCTCAGTGTGGCAGGATCTACACCCAGGCAATGGGTTTCCTTTCCTGAGGGACTTTGCAGCATCATATCCCTTCATAATTTCCTCCTTGTTTAACAGGAACGTATTTAAGTTTGTTTTGAAGATATTCAGTGCTGTTAATTGCTGTTGTAACATGTTTCTAATAATCCATCCTTTCCAATTATTCATTGCTTGCCACCTCTTAAGTGCTTAAATACATTCACAAATTCTAATCTATTCTCTGCACAATCAGTGATTCCTACTCAGCAAACCACAGTGCAGCACATTTAATACAACCTGAGCTTGTTTTTCTGCATTCTTAATTGCTCTCCTTGCTAACTATGTTTCCTTCAGTCCTGATCAAATTGCAAGCTGACTTGGCAAAAACAGAAGAAAAAACCAGACACACAGCAGACACCGCTGCAGTGACATCACTGACAGAGTAAGATGCGACCAGCAAAAACAGTTCTTCGAGTCCTGAGTCTTCAGAGCAGAACTGCAACGGTGGAGTGACAAAGAACATCCTACCTCGTAATGGGCCACGCGCTGGGACTCGGAGATCAGCTGAGCACTGCACACCTTGCAGTAACTTTCAGTGAACAATTCCTGGTCAATGTCAGAGGATTTCATCTGTTCACGACAGAGAGAAGAGACAAGAAGCAGAATCAGTTACAGAAAGCAGACAGATGTGTCCGACAAGGGTCATAGAGCCAAGGGCAAGGCAACACTTGAGCTGAGCAGTTCTTATCACCAGGAGGGAATGAAACCAATGTTATACAGGTGCAGATGTGACACACAGACAGTCCCCACCACATCTCCAACACCTCCCATTTGGAGTCCCAGGGTTTATGCACCAACAGCCTGTGTCAAGTGTTCATTGCTCACCCTGGGCAGTTTGCGGGCGCTGCTGGGGACCAGAGTGTGCCCCCTTCTCTGCTGCAGCGGGAGCAGAGGGACACAGGAGGCCATGTGTGCCCTCTGAACACCTTCAGCCACAGACACAGCCCGCGTTCCATGGCATGGCTGTCCTGCCCTGACATCCACATGTGAGCTAATTGTGAATGGCTGAACTTCATTACCTTTCCTATCCAGAAACACCATGCACAGAACTAGCCATAGCAGACATCAGTCATGGCTCAAAACATGCCTGACCATTTGTTACACAATATAAAAGAGCTTATAAAGACTTTTATAGAAAAGGCAAACAGCATCACAACCTGGAGGAAGGTGGTTTTAAGCTGGAAGAGCACTCTGCTGTATTTCTCAATTTAGATGTGGAAGAGAATTGTTTGGGTGATTTACTGGGCTGTGCTGTTCTCCAGCGCTGTTTAAATATTTATGTGTTCCCCAGAACTTTCTACGAGGACACTTGCACCTTTAAAACCGGCTTGCTGAGTGCCCTGATTCAGAGGAACACATTGCTGCTCTGTTATAGCCTACTCCTTGTGCCACGGCAGGTATACAGCTCTGAACTCACAATCAAGGGGTGTATCAGGAAGGTTGAGGCTTAAAATGGACTGAACCCAAGCAGAGCCAGAAAACAACAGAAGTAGCTACATAGAGAAAATATTTTAAACCAACCCCTATGCAAAGAGGGAAAAGAGCGGCTGGTGCCTTCTGACTATTGCCAAGATAAAATCTATTAATTCACAATCATAACAAACCTGAACATAATGAAGACTGATAACACAGGTTTTATAGAGTTCATTCCACTGATTGGGAAGAAAAATAACATTGAAATGAACAGGCTATGTGATCTCATTAGCAGACAAAGTCAGATGGAGAGAGGCCGGTCAGTGCCGGGCTGTGCAGCGAAGTTGGAGGTGGTTGTGCCAAATCCCCAGTGTCCTGTCATCCCATGGTTATTGTAGTCCTTGCATATTTTGTGAAAATAAGCAGCTGAGCTGCTGACACCAGAGACTGCCAGCCCGGAGAGACCAGCCGGTCCTGAGCCCTAGGAAAAGGTTTGCTCAGGTGTTCTGGTTTACCAGACAAAAGACACAAATCTCAGAGCTCCTCTGCTGCTGTGCTTGTTCTTTGTTTGACTCTGCAAAGACATTTGCTTGTTTTCTCTTGCTATCTGCCTAGTTTTAATCTTCATTTACTCTGTCCAGAGAGATGTTGCATTGAGAAACTTTCAAATATACCAAAAGACCCTTTTAGGAATACAAGAAATGTTGCAAAATTGGCTCAAATGCAAAACAAAGTGGGAGGAAGAAATCTCACTTAACTCCAATAGATTGACACAAAGCAAACCAAACAATCTCATTAAACCTCAATCCAGCAACCAAGCCAGAGACAGGTAACATCACCTTCATTTGCATGCAGCCTGCAGCGCTAGTACAAATCCTCATTGCAAAAATCAGAGTAAATCAAAAGCTTCTCAGCATTAGTTCAGCATTCTGTGCTCTGATAACAGAGCATAAGTCTATTTTCCTCAAATGGAATCGTCTGTCCCTCTTTACAGCAGCAGGGGCTGAACAGGCTTATCCAGGGACTGGATCTCAGGCATTTTGTCTAAGCAGTAAGTTCTGATACAGGTGTGGGATGTGTTACCCTCGATATCCCAGGTTCAGCACCAGGAGAACATGGTGGCTCTGCTGATGGTATGACTGTTGTGCACCACAATTCACATGTAAATATTCAAGTTACCTAATAAAAGTCTCTCTGGAACAGGAGACCCTCACATAACGCACCCGGAGCAGAGTTACACATGACAGAAGCTCCTGCTCTCCTGTCCTGCTACCAAATCCTGGTGCAGCGGAACCACGCTGCTCTGCCTGAGCACCTCAGTGAGGCACAGCTCCTGGCTGCCTCCACCCCACTCTCTGTAGAGGACAGCCTGGCACCAGCTTGCTCTGACCTGCTCAAGGAGCTCCTCAGATCCCAGCGCTGTCTCCACACTCCCATGGAACCACTGACAGATGGATGGGGCGGCCCTTCTCTCCCAGGGCAGATCCTGGTTAACTGAAAACCCCTGGGGAGCACAGCAAGCCCGGGATTCCCAAAGCCTGCAAGATGGCTGGGTCCCCCTGTCCAGGTGCAGGAATGTAACTGGGTGTCCTCACGCCCGGGATCCTGGCAGAGGGTTTCACTGTTGCTTTTTCCAGGCATTGCTTTTTCATGGTGATGAAAAGGACAGCAAGGCAGAGCAGAGAGGAATGGGGATTAGGAAGAACAAAAGAACAAACGGAAGCAATGCCTCCTTCATGCTTTTGCATGAATATATTAGGCTAAACTGCTACGAGGATTCAAGCATATGTAAGCTTGGCTACTTAAAATAATTAGAAAGCTTTGGTAACAATAACTGCTCTAGGCAAAATTAAATTTTGACAAAAAATAATAGATTCACCTTAGCAAGGAAGATTTCCACACAACCAATCCACTACCAGCACCCATTTATAGAAATCACCCTTGCAAAGTTGCCACTGAAACTGAACAAGTTTAAACTCAAGCACCAGTCATTGACTTGAGGAAACCGACAATTACGCGTCCCACAGAAATGCAGCAGAGGAGCAAAAGTCTCTTCCCCTCCTCAGCAGCCACCAAAGGATGTCGAGATAACATGCAGTGAAATTAATGCATGAACATGCCCCTCTCCACCACACAGGTTTTGAAACTGCCACAGTCCCCAGGGTGGCACCTGCAGGTCTTGCACACAGACCACAGGGAAGGTCCAGGGCTGGCATTTCCCTGGGGATCTGCACAGGAACCCTGTTATATGCAAGAACCAAACGTCTGCTTCCTGCAAAGGGACTGGTACAAAGATGCCACGCACAGCAAGGCTGGATGACGGCTTCTCTGCATAGCTGCAAGGGCTCCCCTCTGCAGCAAGAGGCAGACTCTAGACATGAAACCCTGGAAAAAAGAACACAGCTTTGCAGTGTAGGTGCCTGGCCTAAAACCTGCACTCCCTCCTCTCCAGAAGAGCTCCCTTCCCCATTTCCGTCTCATCTCAGATACCCTTTGCATTACCGTTCTGTGGGTTAATCTGAGCAGTGATTTATTAACTTCTTCTGCCTCCAAGTGTGATAAAGGGAGTTCATAAGCAATTAATATTTATGCATTTCTAATCACTTAATACCACAGTGACTCTTCCTGCCCATACACGCCTAACCACTCCAGGACTGACCAGCCCTCGGCTGACCTCACCACACAGCCCATCTGTCAAAATGCAGCACGGAAGGAAAGGTTTCCCCTGCCACCAGCCATCAGCATGTCCTCGGCTATGAGGGACACTCAAGGGGAACCACAGGTGCTGAGCAGGGTGGGACATGTCCCTGAACACTCTCAGAGACTTTTCTTGCTGAGAATTGAAGAATGACAATGGGGTTCATAACCTTGTCACCTGGACACAAACTGTCATGCTGAGCAGAAGCACTTGGTCTGCACACTGAGGTATAAATATCTGAAACTCCTAGTGCATTTACGGCAGAGGCCCCGTCACGTCCCACCTGAGGAGGAGGACACTAGGAGCACATGCACGAATACCAAATGCAAACAAGAAGCCAAAAATTAAATGTCCTGATTTTCATGTTATGAATTATTTGTGGCTTTTGCTGCTGTCACTCTCCCGTGGATTAACATCTCATGTAACACCTCCTGTTTTCGTCTGTTGTTTAATTTGTCTTGCAATAAAAAGAAAAAAAGCCTTTACTAATAATTAATGTGCTTTGAGCAACTCTGTCACTGCACTTACACTGAGGCATCTGAAGAAATGCAAAACTGCCTTTTGAAGTGCCTGATTTCCCAGCACGACAAGACAATGGCTGAGCCTGTTCCATGAGTGGAATTCTCCTCCTGTTTTTATCATCTTGAGGCAGTCTGGGTGCTGGAGGCCACGGCAGCTGGGAGAAGGCCTGGGATGGGGCAGCCCAGGGCAATTCTGTGCTGCTGGCTCTCCCTGGCAGCCACAGGCAGGGCAGGGCAGGACAACCCATCCCATGGTGATGACAGGACTCTCTGCAGCCCACCCTGAGCAGATGCAAGAGCCCAAATTCACAGCCATGGAATCTACAGCCTCAGCCTGTACCAGCACCTGAATTTCCTTGCTGTCCCTCCACAGTCCCAGAGAGGTGGGGCAGGGCAACGTAACAGAGCCCAGATAATGCTGGGTCCCAGAGGTCATGGTGGTATGTCCCCATGCAGGGAGCTCCCTATGAGCAACATCTTCAGAGGATGTGTGCGCTATTTTCAGTTTTTCCCATTCTCCTGCCAAATCAAAGATGTTTCATGTCCCTCCAGCTGTGTTGCACATCTGCCGCCTCTGCCATGCTTCACCTTCCCTGCAGTTCTTGTTTGGTTTGGGGTTTATCCCAACTCCCTCCACTCCCTAAATCCTCTACAGAGTCAATTTGCTTCACTTCTGCACTGAGCCTTTGATGCATTTTGACACGCTTTATTGGAGCCTTGAAAATCAGAACAAGATTGTATGTGGCATGAGCTGGGGAGCAGGAGAGATCCTGCACGTGGCTGCTACATGTGTCAGCACAGAGAGGAGAGGTTGTAGACAACAACACGGGGGACACAGAGCCTCAGTGCAGATGAGGCTCAACCTCAGCACCCCGAATACTTAACTTCACACAATTTCCCCTAGTGTAAGCAGGCAAGTTGTTCATTTGCTGCAGTTGACTTCTCGACAGAAGTGCCCAAGGGGCCTGGCTGGACGGGGCTTGGAGAAAACTGGGCTAGTGGAAGGTGTCCCTGCCCATGGCAGGGAATTGAAATTAAATAATCTTTAAGGTCTTTTCTAACGCAAACCATTCTGGAATTCTCTGTTTGCCAGGACTAAGAAAGGTACAGTCACACAGCAACAGTGCACTCTCAATGGATGGAGATGGTGTTTTTGGAAAGAGCCTTTCAGCTTTCATGCTGCTGTGGGGAGGAAATTGCCAGGGATGTCTCACTGAATTCCCAAGACTCATGAGCTCTGGGCTAGGAGGAAAGCTGCCAGATATTCCCATCTCCTCACCTAATCATCAAGGTACCATTTATATAAATAGAGCCAAGCAAGAAAACAGCCTGATGAACACATCAGGGAAAGCAGTGCTCTCTGGCACAGGGAAGCCATGAGAGACAGGCAATGCCCTCCAAGAAGAACAGCAGCAGGGCCAAGGCTCCAGGCATGCCTCTGCAGCCCCTACCTGCACCACGCCAGGCAGCAGAGTACCCACCTGATGGGGGAGGAAAAGCACGAGACTCAAGTTTATGCGTGGCACTAAAATCCAGACGGTGACTTTTTGACCTACCGCCTGTATGAAGTGGGAACAAAAGGCAAGCAGCGGAAATTACAGGCACAGAGATTCAGAGAGCAAAGGACAGATCTGGACGTGCAGTGGCGACAAGCCCTCCATGCCTCAAACTGTCTCAGGGGAGATGAGGGAAGGACACTGCCAAGTTTAGAGGGAGCCACACTGCAATTCTGGGAGTAGCATCATTCTTTCCCTACAAATGTAAGTGTCCTGTTAAGCACATGAATTTTTCTAATTATTCGCACTACATCATGTAGCAGGGTTTAATTGCAAACGTGCTGATTTGAATAAAAATACATTTTAAAAAAAGAAATTGATATATTATGACTGTTTTAATACATTTGGTAGGAACTCAAGGGACAGCAATCACATTTCATGCCTCAGGGTATCGATTCTGCATCCTGCACCCTTCAAGGACAGGGCTCTGTCACTCACTCCAGCATGGCCAGGTGGCACAGCTCAACCCTTAGCAGTGGGGACAGTCCAGAAACCTCCTGAAATAAGGGTTAAAGCAGACCTGTGCAGGCTTTGCAGAGACTGCACTGGAGACAGAGGGGCTGCTGGAGTCAGACGCAGAGGGGAGGGACTCACTTGCACGGGGATGGTGAGCAAAGGAGGGGCCTTAAACAGGGACCCAGCCACTGCAGGCACCTCCCTGTAGGAACAGATTCCCCTTGACTGAGCCCTAGCCAAGCCCCAGCCTGGGGAGGACGCCCTGTCCAGCACAGCCCGGTCTGAAACCCTGGTGTCTGCTCCTGCTCACCTCCACACCCCACTGCTCTCCCCTCCACGCTTCTCCTATCCCACCACCCAGGGCGCTTCTGGCAGCTCTCAGCGCCCCAGTCACCGGTGAGCACCAGCTGCTGCAGCCCCTCGGGGACCCACACTCCCCGGGGACCCTGCCAGGCATCAGGGCGTCGCGGGGCCGGAGCACGGGGCACAGTGCGGCGCCTTGCGGGCTCGCACGCTGCAGAGCCAGGGTTACCATGTGATGCGCACGGTTGCCATGGAAACGGTGGTTTCTCACAGAAAGACACATAAATAGTCTCCGCACTCCCCGAGCATGGGCGCAGCCAGGCTCTGGGCACCCCGGTACCAGGGGTCACTGCTGCCCAGCCCAGGCCCCGCGGCGCAGGGGGAGCAGACAGCGAGCGGCTCCTGCACAGCCCTTCTCTTCAGTTACCATCAGGACGACACGTTTATTTTTGGATAAGCAGGACCTACTTTTTCCAGTGGCTCCCTAATAACATACAAAATGGCAGAAAGCGAGGCAAGCTGAATCCCATGCCGGCAGCCCGTTGCCTCTAGTACTTTGCATAATCAGGGCTTGTCAGTCCCCATCAGCTTCAGCTCAGAAACTCAAGAGGAAAAGCCATGTAAGGTGGCAACAGACTTAGAAGAAGCCTCCAGAGAACAAATCTGTCCATCACGGATGGGGGATTATTTTAATTCTGGATCCCTGATAAAAGCCTGCATGCTGGCCTAGCTGGCTAAGCTAAAGCACCTCTTCCCAAATCCACAATCAGCCTCAGCAGCACTATCAGTTTACTATCGCAGCTCTAAATGCTCCCTGCGCCCAGCAGAGGTTAACCACGTTAGAGACAGCAGAAGCAAAGATGTTCCAGTTTATCCACGAGTTTCCAGCCAAGGTGCAGCAGGTGGGCTGAGCTCCTCTCCCTTCCCTAGGATGGTTCCTCTCCCACTCTATATTTTCCAGCCAGAGATGACTCACTAAGTGCCACCTGGTGAGGATTTACAGGAGTTCAGGTACCACCAAGGCAGCTGAGCAACTCTGGCCAGGAACCCTCCCTGCTAGCGATGACTGATGGACTCTGCTCCCTTCAGCCACAGCTCCCTGCTACAGCAGAGCTTCTTGCAATCAACAAAATGATTTAGAAACAAGATACCAGGAATGCAAATGTTTCCAGAGTCCCCTAGTTAGTAGAGAGCAGCTAAACCTCTGGTCTCATTTAACTGCACATCCAAATTCCACATCCTCTAAAGGTATCAGTAGATTGCATTAAACTCCTTCTTATTATCATGTAATCTGTCAATTAGCTTTGTGAGCACCAGCAAACAAGGAGTTTTATCTTACGTGAAACATAAAACATTTACATCCTTCCTACAGCATTTTCTTTATCTTTGCCCATCCTTGATTAAAAAAAACCAAAACAACAAACCCCTCCTTTTGTTTGCATTTGCTCTCTTCTAAGAAGCAGGAGCATGTCCCACTCTCAGCCACACTAAGCAGAAGCATGCTTGACTTTTAAGTTTTATGTCAGACCTGCCTTCCTTGTGCTTGGGAGTATCTCAGCAAGCCCCTCGGATAATTCATGTTTCATTTTCTCCTCTAGGAAAAAACACCATTCTGCCCCTTACCAATAGAAGAGCAATAAGAAATGGTTCATCAATGCCCACTGCAGTGCTTCAGCCCCATGTGCCAAAGAGTCTCCAGAAATGCAAATTGCTCTATTTTCATGAGAAATTAAACTGCCATTGCAGAACGGCTGGACCTGGGCACACTCCGGGGTGGGCACTGGCAGCTCCTTTCAGAGACCAGCTCTGACTCACAGGTTTGGAAAGGTCTCCCTTTCCCTGCATAGTCTGGGGACTGTGTAGGGGTTCCTACAGTATTTATTAGGCATCCCCTGTGGTACTCAGAAGCAACAGAAAGGCATTAAAACAAGTTAATGTGTTTCATGCAACCTCAGTTTTCCAAGTGGAGTTTGTAGGTTATCCTGCAGCCATGGCTGTCAGCTTTCTGGTCTGGCGAGGAGGAAAAAAGGCTCAAATATGCTTCTCGTATGTTCCACAAAACCAAAAACATCCCTGCTTTGTAATGTCCTGTCTTACCCACTGTCGGAGCAGAGCACTATGAGTCGGCTCCTCACATTCCCCTGTGTGCACTACCCTGTCCCCAGATGTAGGGATCTGCTGGGACCCCCCAGCCTGTGCCTCCGGGAGCAGGCAAGGGGAGGTGCAGCCTGGCACCTCTTCACAAAGGCTCAGCAAGCTCAGAGTGCAGTAAAACCCTCTGATAATTAAACAGAAAATAATGGGTCCCCACACTCTGTGTGGCTCCTGTCCCTGCCAGACTACCATGAACTACAGCTGCATGCTTGAAAATTAGATGGATTAATTATTGCTACAATTAGTAGTATCGTGAATCATCTCTGGTGGCAGGAAATAATATTGTCATAAACTTGTCTAATTGCTCAGTATTTTCAAATGAGCAGCTGAATCCGCAGTTATCATCTTGATGCTTTCACTAGTCACATTGTAGGATGGAAAACACAGAATTGATTAATTAGTTTTCATTTTAAGTCAAACTAAACTCTGGCTTCCCTTCGCCACGTGCTGTCACTGCAGCCAAGACTGAAGCTCGGAGGTGGCAAGCACAGACGTGGAAGACACTACGAGCGTCCTGAGATACGGGGTTACAGCTGAGCAGGGGAACTGCTAGCCTGAGAACCCTTGTCACGCACCGAGGCCATAACATTTCTGCCTCCAATACAATCAGATCACTTGTGCTTATTATGTATCAAATAATAGAGGGGCTTGCACAGCATTCTGCACAACAGTGGTTTTAACCGACTAATTTATGGTTTCAGATGCAGTGGGTGTTCAATTCCATCGCGTTCCTGGGGGTTTCTGACAAGCCACTCTATGTGCTGCAGATCCAGCACTCCAAGATTTCCCCATTTTCTCAGTGAATTTTGAAACCAGAGCATGTCTCACCTTCACAGCTCGCTACTGGGTGTCATGTCTCTGGCTGCATCCTTCAAGACAGCTTTAAATACCAATGTCTCACTTCACCACCAGGTCCACCCACTGTTTTTAAGTGGCTGGATCAAATTTAGGAGCAGTTTTGAGTTCACAGTGCAGTTCCCCATGTCTCCTCATCCTCACATCACTTTCTGAGAGCTGCGTGTGCAACTCCATCGCATCCAGCTCATGGGCAGTGGGGACCTTGCTCAGGGGCCCTTTGTGACACACACAAGTAACATGTATGTGATATATAAGCACGTAGATCAAAGCAGGAGACAAGTGACACCTCTAGGGCCTCAAGTACTGGGGCTGATAGACTGGAAAGGTTTATTTATACTCTCCCACCTTTGTTTCACCAACAAAGATGCATTGGCAAAAAGCAGGTCTACAGCTTAACTATACCTCCTACACCATTACCCCTTAAACAAGGCAAAGTAAATATATTTCTGCTTCGGAATTAAGAGCAGCAATTTTCTCCTCCCCTATTGCTTTCTAAATGAAGCTCCTGAAAACCCTTTTTGAAGCTTCCCAGATTCATTTCCAGACCCGCTCACCACTGTGCTCAGGAGAAATGGATTAAACAAGCCTTTTGAAGAGCAGCTGCCCGTAAGCTGCTCTGGGGACAACTCAGCTCAGCTTTTTCCGTGTCTCCTGGAAGCAGCACAGCCACCAAAACTCCCAGGGCCAAACCTGCATAGGCAAAATGCTGCCATGAGGTGAGTGCTGCACCCCAGGCTTGAGTCCCAGGCAGCCAGGGCTGGCAAAGTCACCCATGTCCCTGACAGCACAGTAAAGGCCTAAAACCTGTCAAGCATTGCACAACAGGCAAGTTTTGATATTGCAAATATTCATCTCCAGCCATTTCTAGTTAATGAAACAAAGCAAACTGTCGAGGAAAATGGGAACATTAGAGTAAAAACAACAACAAATGAAACTCTAATGCAATTAGAGAGTAATTAGGGATCTATCCTCTGGGAGCATTTTGGAACTCTGGGTCTTACTCATAATCTGATCCCTCTGCAACTTTATTCCTCTCCAGTTAATAAGGAAGAAGTGAGTGGCATGGCTCCCCCTGGTTCCCTGCAAAATGCCATCTTCTGCTCTGCAGGAGCAGGAAGTGGTGGTAGGTAAAGCATTCACACCTCCAGGCTGAGGAAAATGCAGGTGTGAGCAGAACAGGGTGCAAAGGGAGAAGAGAAACCACTGCCTGCATCTGCTGCAAGGTGACCAGAAACACAAAGCCCCAAATGCTTCTGTGCACTAGCCAGGCTGAGCAGGCACCAGCCAACAGCAGAGCATGAGCCACCCCAGAAAACCCTTTGTTTTCCTGTGCAAAGCTCTGATATAAGCCACAGCCCAGAAAAATATGTATTTAATTGCTCTTGACTTTTTAAATGTACTCACAAATGTACTCCTATATGTGCCTTAACTAAACCTCTCAAGCTTGCTGCAGGACAGAGCAGAACAGCCTTTGGGCACCAGTCCCTGCAGTGCCCTGGGCAGGGCACAGGGAGCCCAAAGTACCCACAGGTGCCCCACAGACTGCACACTGCCTGGGTTGCCTCCCTGCCAGCCCAGCAGGTTTGCAAAGGAGCATTTGGCATGGCCCTCCCCGGAGGGCAGGGGACATGGAGTGTGGTGCCAACAAAGCGTCCAGGAAATCACAGGAGAACTGAAATGAAGAGGCAAAGACGCACTGTCCCATTCAGTCATTTCTCTATCCAGGCTCATCCACACAGTGCCTGAGGGTTACAGCAAAGCCTGGCGCTGTTAAACCTTCCTCTGGGGGATGCAGACACAGTGAACACTCTCCTCAGAGAGTGAAGTGGTATGGCTTGAAGAAAAACTTTCTCCCCATTCCCTGAGGCTGCTGCTATTCCTGGGGGCAGCCCGTCTGCATTTCACAGCTCCAGCACTTCTCAGCAAGGGGTGTTTTTCATCCTTTGAAAGGAATAACAAAGCTATGTCCTGCCATATGTCCTGCTACCTGCCCAGCAGATGTCAGGGAGACAACCCCCTCTGTGTTCAGCAGAGGAAGGCACCTGTGCAATGACGGGAGGTGGGAACCTTGACCTTCAACTGTTTCTGTACCCAAATCTGCCCTTGGGGACACCCAGAGCCCCGTTCTGGCCTAGAAATTGGCCCAGTTCTGATCTCTCAAACCAGTTCTGGATGTCAAGTCACACCTCTTTCCTTGGGAGCTTAACCCAGATAAAGTGAGAACCCCAGATCTAAAAGTGCCCAGGGCACCAATGCAAGGACCAGCCAGGACTAGCCCCAGAACCTCTCTCAGACCCCACAGCCATTTCCAAGAGGGTTTGAAGAGCTGTCCCAGTCGTGAAAGAACACCTTGCAATGGAAAAGGGTATGACTGGAGACTAATGGGTCTCAAAAAGACACCAACTTTTGGTCAAAAGTTGCTTCTTGCAAAGGAATAATTCTCAGCAACCCCCCACTATTGCTATATGCCCTTAACCACTGACACGAGGCATGAGGGCTGTCTGTTGCAGGGCTTGGGGATCTTTCCTCCCTCCTTGCAGGGAGGGATTACAAATCCACCACCAGACCAGCCCAGCCATCAGCATTCCCAGGTAAATCCCCAGCATGAAAAGCAGGGAGAGGTGGTGCAGAAGCCATAAATCCCCCAAGAGAGGAAGCCAACTGCTCATTGTGAGCAAGGTGCTCAGTCAGCAAGGACCAACTGGCTGCACCAATTTCTCTGCAAACTGGAAGCAGCAAATAAAACAAATCCAGACAAATATCAGCAAAACAACTCCTTACACAGACACCTTTTCAAGTGGGGGCAGTCAGCAGTGCTGCGAATAGCTGGGTAGCCTCTCAGGGTGCAGCACACCTGTGAAGGTGAAAGGTGGCAGCACTGCGCCTTCCCTGTGTTGTCCAAGGCAGGAGAAGCCAGAAAAGCCTGAGGGAGGAAGGCTGGATGCAGAAGAAAAGTTAAGGATGAGCAGCTAAAAGCCAAGGGAAATGACTTCTGAAACACCCCAGCTGGCCAGACACATGCAGAACCATGGTGCAATGTACGGACAAAGATCAATTATTTGGAGTGACTCGGAAGTGACTAAGAATAGTCAGATAAAATCAATTGTGAGGGCTGGAAATCACCTCAAATTTTGAAACAGGATCACCCCAGGATGTGGCCTGAAGACAGGATTCTCCCTAGGGACAGGGATGCAGGAGGTGTTGGTACAGAGACACTTTGCATCAGGAGGCTTATAACCTACAGGTCTACACTGTTCTGGGAGTAATAAAGGATTCCTGACCTCCTGCTTCTGATAAAATCAGGGGGAAAGACCCATTTGTACTCTAGAAAGCTCCTGTGCTGCCTCTCCTTCCTGTCCATTCCTACAGTAGATGAGTCACTGTCGAGAACCTTTAGCAAAACACCTCTTATTGTTTATCAGGTCCCTGCTATTCCCTGCCCCACAGCACAGTGCAGTGTCAGGCAATGCTCCAGGTCTCTATCCCCTTCCTGTGGAATGACAAAGGCCCCAAAGCTGAAGCCCCTCTGCCCTGTGTTCCCCTTTTCAAGCTGCTCCTCCCCAACAGCATCCTCTTGCTCACCTCTCACCTTCTGGGGCCGCTGGCTGTGTTTTGCAAAGGGACTGCACGTGCTTCTGCAAGAGCAAACAGCACAACCTCATGCAGAAAATGCAAACTGATGTTTTCTAACTCAACGGTCTGCAAATCTTGTTCTTCAAGAAATACCACACACTCAGGTCACTTCAGCATCGGCGGAGATTAAAAGGAGTGGGGGCACTGCCCAAGTCCGGTATCACTAACTGAGGTATACGAACCGCTAGCAATCCAGACAGCTCAGGGGTCAGCTGCCAGAGATCCTTCACACAGCCCAAAGTAGGTGTAACTTCGCTCACGCTGTGTCAGGGACAGCTCTGGCTGGGCTCTGACCTACGGACACCCCCAGCGCAACACGTGGGGCCAGGCAGCCCCAGGGCGTAGCACGGACCGATCCCCTCGCCGGCCGAACAGCCGCTGCAGCCGCCCAGGGCTGTCCCCAGGGATGGCGGCCCCGGCCCGCAGCTCAGCTGCCTCTCTGCAACCGTGCTTTTGGTCTCCAAGCCCTGCTGGCTTAGGAAGTTCTCCAAACTTCCCAAACAACACAGAGAACAGCCTTGTTTTCCTGCATCTACAGATATCCACGCTCGCATCCCAACAGCCCCGGAGCTCCCACGCCGGACCGTGCGGACGCCTGTGCAGAGCTCATCCCGGCAAAGCACCCCGAGCTGCGCCAACCATCAGCACAGGGCTGCTTCCCGGGAGTCCCTCACCCAGAGGCCTGGCTGCCTCCGGCTGCCGCCTCACAGGTGGATGCAGCATTCCGTAAAAACTCCGCCGGGAAAACACTCCAGTGCCTGGCGCGGGGCTGGACCGCTCGCAGGGCGTGCGCCGGGCACCACCGACCTACGGCCGCGGGTCGGGGGGTGGCAAGAGGCAGAGCCGCCCGCTCCCTGACGGGTCGGACCCGCATCCCGGCTCCATCCGCAACAGCGCCGGCATCGCCCGAACCGCTCCGGCAGCCACTCCCAGCCGGTACCGGATCGCCTCCCACCGCCCGCACTGACACCGCTATTAACAGACCCATTCCTCTGCAAACTTTCCTCCAACTCCCATCAACAGATCCCCGCAGCAGCCTCCGCGCGAGCCGGCGGGTGGGTGTCTGGTACCTTCGGGTCCGGCCGGCGCCTCCGGGGGCGATGGCCAGCGACTCCAGGGCCGGTGCCTCGGGCGCGGCGGGGCCGCTCCAGCCGGGCGCCGGGGCCGCTCCCCCGGGCTCCGGGGCCG